>MU182412.1:182869-287840 GCA_016904865.1 Pissodes strobi | reverse complement strand
TGAACGCGGGTTGCTGTCTAGCTCCTAAACGCGGTACGTGAAATGGTATAATTTCCAAAAGAAAGGGACAATCGATCATAGCATGGAGAAGCTTATAAATAAATGTCACCGACTGTGAGTTTCTGCGCGCAGACAGTGACAGTTCCCCGAATCTGGACAACAAGAGGTTATGATATGCAAGGATCGTGTTTAATCCCTCCTGTAGTGAACCAAATGAATGTCCGGTTTTAACGGGATCAATACAAGGCGTCTAGCCTAAAAGTAATATTTATTTATTCAGCACAAACCTTTCACTATATGCACATCACATATCACAATGTTTATAAAGTAAACTGACATAAAAACATGGACTGATGACTCCGGAAAAAAATACCTTCTGCAAAGCAGACTCGTGATATATGTCCTTTTTATATAAATACGTAATACCAGAGATTCGATTAATGCTAGACCATTTTAAAGTTAGCATCTTGCTCAGTTGTGATTTTTGGGCTAGTACATTAATTCTGCGAAACATGCGAACTTTTTCCACATCGGGCTTGAAAGTTTTGTTGCTAAATAGATAACCAGTACTATTATCCCGATTTGACCTGAATAATGTTACAAGTTTGAGCATCGGTTATGCAATAACATCATATTCAATTCATTAAATATCATACAAGTATGGCTGCAATGATGTGCGAAATAGGCAAAAATTAACGATTAATCGTCCACTCATGTTCTAGTCGACTATCCAGAGTTGGCTAGTGGAAGCTGGAGGGCATAAGAAAGGTCCACTCAAGAAAGCTGCGCGCATTCGGTAGGGAGGGGCTATCGGCTAGACTGGTGGTCTACGTGCAAGGGATCTTCCGCTCGCGTCTCAAATTCAATAAAATACAAAACTCATGAATTTTACCAATAACATAACAATAGTCCAGACTTCAACAAGAAAAAAAGGTACAATTTAGACATTAGGTTCTTCATATCGTTGCCTTAGAGAATATAGACCAGTACAATCTTAAGGTAATAATTTATATTAATTTAACCACTTATTTCCATTATACTTACCATATTCATTAAGAGCTTGGTCTACCTCATCAAAATATAATGGACTATCTAATAATTCAGAGGGGCTCAGCATGTCATTTAATATTTTGCTTGTCGATCTAAAAACAAATAATTATTTTAATACTACATAATCGTCTCTGTATTCTGTATAAGCACAAAATACGAATAAGGTAATGAATCATTGTTATAAGTAATAATTAATAAATGGAGCTCATCAAAATCATCTGAGAGCATAAATCTCTCAAACCCCCAATTATTATGCAAAAGTTATTGAATGTCACCCAAAGAACCTGACATTCCAAATTAAGGCCAATTCCCATTAGCATCAAGCAGCGCGGCACAGCAAAATGCTGCTTCTAGTTACCTACATATTATTAAATGCCACCGTTCTCACCTAACCAGCGCAGCGCCGCCGCCGCGCTCCGCAACGCGTCAAGCAGCAGCAAAATTTTTATTCTTTCCTGAGCAGTGTTGCCAACTTAGCGGTTTTACCGCTAATTCTGGCGGTTTAAACGATCATCTAGTGGGGAAAAATGCCATCTGGCCGCTAGCGGGAATTCTAACGGTATACAATAATTAAATTTGGCTTAAAACCTAGCGATACCGCCCAGCGCGCCCTCTTTTGTACGAAATAGGTACTATTAGTGTAGAAGGCTACCGGCTTGGCTGCTGTCTATAACTTGACGTTGACGTTTGGCGTACGATCGTAGCATTGCATTCTGCGGTTGGCAACACTACATAACTGCAATCTGTCAATCATAATCATATTCATTGGCTGTGTCTAACGCAATTCAGCCATTGAAGCCGCTGCATGATTTTGACGTTAGACACCTAGGCTGCATGCAGCCGCTTTTTGAAGCGCCTGCAAGAAAATCCAGCGAAATAATTTTCGCTGAATGCTGCCGACAGCGATTCAGCGCTACCGAATTGTAGGTTATATGCGGGTTTGTTATTTGTTTTATTTTGGATTGTGATATTGTGCAAGCAAAATTGACCTGCCGAAAAAAGAGGAAGGTGGCAAGAGCTGATCCAGTGTGAAAATGAAAAAACTGTTTTACGTTCTTCCCTGTGCTTTCAAGGTTTATCGATGTTGTTTCGCCCATTTCCATGCAAATTCCAATTACGATGTGGTCGGAAGTGCTCGATAAATTTGATACTTCATGAGTTACGGAGTTATATAACTCTGAAGATGTATCTTTCGTAAATAATTCCAAAATAAAATCTTTCATACTGAGAAATTGGTCAATTATTATTTTGATTTGTTTGTACACAGTACAAATAAATTATGACAGTCGGTCGGACACTCCGCTCCACCTCAAAAGCCGTCTAACAGAATCGAAAACGCTGAATGCAGCGCTTTAAATTGTGTGCTTTATCGCTGAATTGCGTTAGACACAAGCATTGTTTACAAGATCTGCAATAATTATTAATTTCTAATTTGCATGCATTTTGCATTTTTTGCAATGATCTATTTAGATCCTATAGGCAGCCAGCAGCCAGTAAACACAGGTACTTTCCTAGAAATTAAAAGGAACGTCTTTAAAAGGTAAATATAAAACTTGTAATATTTTTTAATGCCCAGAAAAGTTTTCCCCGTTCTTTATTTTTGTAATTAACTACAGTTTTTTTTTTCAGAACGTTAATATGCCAAAATCTCAATACACACAAAAATTCAGAAAAGTCTGGCTTAAAGACCCAGAGTTGAAGGATTGGTTGTTGGAATTTAAATTGGAATCTGGCAGCAGCAGCTCGGAAACTTCTGTTGCAAAATGCAAAGTGTGCCACTGCGTTCTGGCTAATAAGTGTTCAGATTTGAAAAGTCATGCACAAACAAAAAAACACAAAACAAATTCAAAATTACTTTTGGGACGTACTCAACCCCAAATTCCATTTGTGCGAGAAGCTGCACTAGAATCCTCCAAGATTGCTGAATGTCGTCTGAGCTTATTTGTAGCCTGCCACACTTCAATTATCACAGCCGATCATCTTGTTTGAGTTTGCAAAAGTGCTTTTCAAGGTAATAACATAAATATTTGTTTATTACTAATACTTGAAAATGCATTTTCATTTATTTTGTTAGGTCATGCTGCCATATACCTAAAAATGCATCGAACAAAATGCACAGTCATATTGAAAAATGTTATTGGACCCTTCTGCAGGCATAAGCTAAGAGACGACATTGCTGAATCAGCAATTTAGCCTTTTAATTGACGAGTCAACTGACATATCAGTTCAAAAATATTTGGGGTTGTGTATAATATATTTTAGTAAGCAGTTACATAAGATTGTAAGTACCGCTTTAGAGTTATCACCATTAGAAACATGTGAGGCAAATGGCATTACTGATTGTATAAAAGGGGTTACTGATTGTATAAAAGGGGTTTTTGCAAAAATAAAAAATCTACAGGGGCTTGGTACAGATAATGCTTCAGTAATGGTAGGCATTAATAATGGGGTGTACCAAAAACTAAAAGTTGACTGCCCAAATTTAATATTAATAAGATGTGTATGTCACTCACTTCAATTGGCAGTTTCAGCTGCTGCTAAAGATTTGCCAAAACACTTAGAATTTCTAATAAGAGAGACCTATGATTGGTTTGCAAGGTCTACATCCAGGCAATTAGCATATAAAACTATATCAAACAATTAATGATGATGATGTTCCCCTAAAGATTACACAGGCTTGTGCTACAAGGTGGCTCTCTATTGAAACTGCTGTTTCAAGAATACATTCACAGTGGTTAGAACTAAATACCCACTTTGATATTATGCGGCAACAAGAAAAATGCTACTCAGCAGATCTTTTATTTAACATGTATAAAGATGACCTTAATTACGCATACCTGTGTTTTTTAAAACCAATCTTAAGTGAAGTTAATAAATTCAACAAAAACTTTGAGGGTAAAAATGTCGATCAAACCAAGCTCTTAAGTGAGTTGTTAAATTTACTTAATAGTTTAACAGCTAAGGTGACTACTCCCAACTCGAAGTTTAATGTTTTCCTTCATAATATTGATGACTATTTTGATGGAAATTGTTATCTTGGGTATCTGTTTGAAATTCAAATACAAAAAATGCGGGATTCAGGGTATCAAAATGAGGATACGTTAAGGTCTAGTTGCCATCAATTTTTAAAAGAATTAATAAGGCAAATAGCAAATCAGGTACCTGAAAACGTTAAAATACTCAAAAACATATCTGTTTTGTGTGGGAAATGTGCTAAAAACGCAAAAAAAGTATTGTAGAAATATTAACTTTTTTCAAAAAGAATGCTGATCAAATTTCTTCAATTGAAAATCAGTGGAGTAAAATCCATCTAATGGAATGGGAAAACAGTTCTGATACTTATAAATTTTCGATAGAGGTTTTGGGTTTCAAAGATTCACAGGGTACTGCTGTGTTTAAGGAATTAGCTGATTTTGCAATGTCCCTGTTGACATTACCCCATTTAAATGCCGATGTTGAGAGGTTGTTTAGTTCGATGAATTTGGTTAAAACAAAAATCAGAAATCGACTCTCACTGGACACACTAAACAGTATTTTAACTATCCGTGCTAAAATGAAACGACAAGGGTATTGTTGTCATGATTTTCCCATACATCAAGACATATTACATGAAATTAAAATGGCACAAAGTTATGAGAGTGACGATACTGAAAATGAAGATTGGGATATTTTCATTTAGGCAGTGCCTACTGCCTATATAGTTGAATCGTTTTTTTTCTGTACTTTTGAGAAGTCATACCTGTAAGAATTCTGAATATATATTTTTCTTGCATATCTTGCATTATATTTTTTGAGTTTTGTGTTTAAAAGTCTACAGTTTTCTAGTGTTTTTTGGAGGTTTGGTGAGCCTGATAATCTGGTGGGATTCTGGCGGGTTGGCAACTCTGATCTGGTGGGACTGAGTTTTGAACTATTGGCAACACTGTTCCTGAGCATGCATTGGAACGCCGCACGCTTCTTACCAACGCGCTGCGCTGCTTTGCTAGCTGATGGACTAGTGTGAATTGACCGAGGCATCGAATATATTTAGTGATCGGTACTTTTTTTTGGTTTGAATGTTTGAATATTTACAAAATGTTCATTCATCATCCTGAAGTCGCTTGAAGAGTGTATGAAATTCACCTTCCTCCAACCTTGCTCGAAATATATCATGCACCCAATATTTTCTTCTTTTTTCTTTTATTTTCTTCATGTTGACAACATATAGCTGTTAATAATATCATAATCATCTGATGATGAATTGGTAGACGTCTCCTTTACTGTCAAAATTGTCACAAAATATAGCACTACACAAGACTGATTATATTTGCTGCTTGTTAATGCTGCTCAGGTTGAAATACTAATTTTAAAAACGCTGCTCATAATACGCCGCGCTGCGCAGCTCGCTGCTGCTCAAATGGGAATCCTCCTTTAGTTTCAAAAGCAATTACGCTTTAAGCAAGGAAATTTGAGAATCCCTCTCACTAAGAACCTCGGCAGTCAGAGGTTTTAAAACACTTTCGTTTATCCAACTTGCATTTCAAGTTAAACATTGTTTGCAATAGAAATATCTTTAAGTAGAAAATTCGTATAAGAATAGCGTCCGGTAATACAAACTATTTTATGAAATTGCATTGACAATTCCAAACGGACACAGAAAGTTTAAAAAATGGAAGACATAGAAGAGAGGTTGAACTACAATCTTACTGAAGTGCAGATGCACTGAAAGCAACAAGATATTCAGAAAATGTTGGCTAAAGTACAGATCCATTCCCCTGTTCATAGGCTTGGATACATTTTGTCTGCACATCACCTTAACATTCATGCAGGGCCAGGGCCTGCAACATAGAACAATTGCATGCTGGGGCATCACATATGATGTTGTTTTATCACTTTCAAAAATTTAATCGAATTTACTTTTCTAAGTTTGCCACGCATGAAATATCAAAATGTAGGACCGAGCAATAGGGGGCGGCTAGTTTTTCTTCTGCATTGGTTACGAATTTTTGCATGAAAACATCTACACATACAGGAACAATCCGGGCTCTAATGAAATAACAGCCAAAATTAAGAAAGGAATAGTCCCACATCTTCATCCTATTGGAAATGCAAATTTCTGTGATAGAAAATCAATAATTTTGAAGCCAGGCAATGTTAACAAATTTTGCGAAACTGGCAGCATATTTACATTCCCTCCTACGATGGCACGATTGGTCGCGGGATTGTAGCTGAATTCATATTTACATTTCCTCCAACGCTTGCGCGAACGGGTCGCGTTTAGCATCTTGGATTAATTTGAGTTCGTAACAAGTCAATTGGTTATATGTTACACACACACTAAACAAAACTAATCCACTGCCAGGGGTAGCAGGACTAATGAACCGGTATTTTACTACCTTTTATTTATTAAGAACGTGCATTGTTATTCCCGCTACAAGATAGGAACTCTCAACTAATTATAGTAACAGTTTAACTTTACTTACTCTGACTGTGATGACGAAACCGCCCTATGAGTATCACAGTTTATGGTTAGGGCAGTATTCACTTCGGCAGTTCTAGAGGCATCATTTTCTGACAGTTGCGGTATTTCCATCGTACTACTATCTGGATCGTTTTCTTTGGATTCATCACTTGAATGTTTCTCTTTCTAGAAATAAGAACAAAAGATGTAAATTAAATAATTCATTGAAAGTCAATCTTAAGTAGTCTATAAGTTTATGTAGATTAATGTATTATGACAAAACACTAATTACTAAATCACTTTCAATACCGATTTTGTTAATAAGAATACAACTTTCAGTATGCAGAACTAAAAAAAAAATAATAAAATGTTTTATTTTTGGAGAAAATATAGCTTGGTCGAATTTGTTATAAATTCATTTTCCTTAAATATCCAAAACAAATGGTAATTAAATCTATTTATGACAAAAATTAAACTTACACTCTTATTCATACTATTCTGTGGAATTTCATTTTTGGGTTTCTTCCTCTTTTTCAAATATCCATGCTGCCAATTAAATTTTCGTTTTCTAATTGGGCTAATTCTATTTCTATCAATTACTCTTCCATTTATCTTTGGTCTTGCTCTATCCGGAGTACTACCACTTGGCTCCTCAATAAGGTTTATATCTACATCTATGTTTTTTCCATGAACGTCTATAAATAAGCCATCATTAATCACCGGCGATCTTTTTCCAAAAATATATATATACTATTTTATTATTTAGTCCTATTTGATTACATATAATTCAACAATTTGAGACATGAAAGTGCCAGAAATATCTTCAAATCATTAAGAAATAAAAAATAAACAGATCCTCCTATGAGATTTCACACAAAATATTAACCTGGAGTCTAAATACTGACAAGGTCACACTTCTCTTGATCCTCAAAAACTCTAATTCCTATAACCTATGAAAGCCTTTTCGCAACACTGTGGCTTTAGTATCCATGTAATGTGTATTATTCAGGGGAAATTGAACTATTTGCTTAGTAAATAAAGATATTTATTTAATTTGTTACAAACTATACAGGCCAACCAGCCCAATTACAGAGTAGGAGCAAGTAGACATCAAGTTGACATATAAATCTAAAATCTACTTAAATCATACACATTATTTTGTTACATGTCAATTTAGCATGGAAACATGTAACAGATAGAGGTCAAATAAAGTCAGTTATTAGACCTTTAATCCTAGATCTATTACTAGACTACGAGACTAACTCGTTTGGATCCTGCCTTTGATCGAGCTGGTAGAGGAATAGATTGAAAACAAAATAGTTATATACGTAACTTGATTTTCTATGTTTGATATTCACTGGCTTAGCATATAATCAGTCAATAGATCGTACCGTATTCTGCCGCACACTATCGAGAAAAACTTTCAAGTTATAGGCTGTATGTATAGCAATGCATTTCAAAACGTTCAGTTCAATCTCTTACCTTTGAACAAATAGTTTCACTTTTCGGTAATAATATACATTAAAAACGATCTCAGGAATGTCAGAAACATTGGTTTCGGAATTTCTCGGTTATTTTTCCTGGGTTTATTTCAATATTTTATAGGGTAAAGTTAAAATTCAATCAGTGTTTACTTTTGATATAACCTTCAAACAATAATAATAAATCGTGTTAAGAGTCACGGGGAAAAATAAGAATTGCTGGTTACCTATGGACGAATATAATAAATGAAAGGGATATTTTGGGAACGGCGCCAGATGTTCGCTAGCGGTCTTCGTGCGATTTTGACGTGGTTACGGTTCCAGCCAACAAGAAAATACATAATTAATTGATATGCTACCCTTAGTTTGTTGTTAAACGGCTGTTTTTCGTTCGCTTTCGCTTTAAAAATACGCAAGCAAGATTGTTTTAGTGATTGCGCGTATTCTCTAACTTGGCAACGTCGCTCGAACTGCTTGACAGGCATTTTAACAAGAACCACGGCTGGATCTAAAGGTCCGTTTAGGTCCGATTGATCGCAAATTTTTGCGTTGAACAGATTTGATGTTAGGAGTTTTAAATGGCCGCCGTTCGGAATGATTTAGTTGTTGGTTGTTTGGTCATTGTCAATGATGGAATTATCGTTGGATTTCTTTGTCCTACCAGCAATGCATAATATCATACAGCCTTAGATACGTTTCATTGCATATTGCAGATGTTAGTAGATTTGGCGACAACCGGCTGGTGTATTTTACGTAGGTTGCAGGACAGTGTAAAGCGGGCCTGTGGGCCGAGTTTTTTCATGTTTTTTTAACATTGAATTTCACGATCTAGGTGGCCGATTTTGACCTGAGGTCGTTCTCTTTCTTCAAAAACCCTTCAAGGAGGTAGTGCGTATGCCTGATAAAAAGTTTAAGAATTTTTAATTCACCCTAAGGGGGATTTTACTTATTTCGGATATAAAGTGGCATAGTTACTAGGTTGCTGTAGTAAATGGCTTGACTGTGGATTGGTTGGTTTTTGCCTGAAGTCAAGATTTTGGTTGATGACTTGCCACGTGCAGTGGATTCTGGAACAAAGTACGCCGTTGCCTTCCTCGAGGAATGCCTGTAGAAGAGAGAGCGTTGCTCCCAATTCGTCGTTACCATCGGAAAACCCTACGTAGTTAAGTAAATAAATATACATATCATATTTTGTACATACTCATTTATTTCCTGTACAGGGGAATTTATTTTATCAGGGTGTAAGTTAATATATTATAGTTTTCTAACGGGTCTCAGAAGGGATTGAAATACTGCACAATACTGCTATATAGTGTTACTTTTGAAAATTTGCTAATTCTTGCACATAAATCATGCAATATCGTCAAACAAAAGATAACTTAGGTCTGGAACAGGCATAGTATGACTTATTTATACTCATTATTTTTGCAAGAAGTAATATTCTGGGGAAAATAATAGTTTCTGATACCGTCTTCGGTATGATATTGCAGTCGAGCATTCATAGCTGATTCTTTGTCTTATGGACCGTAGTGTATAATGGGGTATAATGTTGTATAAAGTTGTATATAATCTTTGATAAATTTCGTTTCTACTTTGAATTTTGGCTTACGAGAACTTGCAAAGCCCTACGTAAGCTTAGCAAATTTAAATTTAATATTAATGACATAAATGGACAAGCTTTGTTCTTGCCTGGGGGTCTGAACTCTTAAAAGAGCAAACAGTGGTTATATTATTGGTCAGTTTTCTTAGTATTTTATGTCTATCACCTATAGGGTGATATGATATTGGTTTTATTATGACCTTCGCATTTTGGCAAGACGACTCTCATTATTATTTTTAAATACTCTTTGAGTGGAGAGTATTCTGAAAGAGGAGCTGCCTGAAATTGCAGTAAGAGAATGCATACTTAGCGCTTGTTCTCTTTCAGGTTTTTTTTTCGGGGAGCCAGTTTTACCGGGAGCTATTATTTTTGGCTGGAGCTGTTTTTGCTTGGAGTTGCGTATATGGAGTAAGCTATTTTTGGTTAGGAGCAAGCTTTGCATGAAGACAGTTTAAGTAGCTGACCAAGTAGCTACCAGTCAATACAGTTGGTTGTGTTCCATTGGTACCGACTGCAGCCATAGAGGTATGGGTATTACCTCAAATACCACTTAGAGTTTATGGGTCCCAAGGTGCATAGCAGTAGTCTACGTGCAGAAGGCCGTAGGTGATATCGGCGAAGACCAGTAAAGATAAGTTTAGGTTATTGATATTTTCCACCGTGTATTTTCAGCGTGTATTAGATTGCGTGTTTTAGAATTTTCCAGCGTTGTATCATACCGCGTGTTTTAGTTTTCTGCGTGGTATCGATATAACTATTTTCGGAACTGTTTCGGTGTAAGCACAGCTTACCAATGCGAATCTAATTAACTGCTGTATTTACTAGTGTGGATCTGTTAATGCTCATAGTTTTTTTTTAGGGTAATACATTTCTTATTCTTACAATTTGATTTATATTGCCTTAAATGATCAACATTGTCGTACTAATTTATTGACTAAGCAGTTATAATAATGTTACATAACAGTATTTAATGATCGAAATCAGTAAGGTTTATTTATGTACAACTGCGAGTCGTCTACCATGGTAAACGCGCCCAAAGTTTTAGTAGCTACGATTAGACGGATCTCTTAATTACTAGTATGATGAGACGATAGATGTCTTAGGTATATTGTGATTATTGATTAATTTGTTGAACTTGGTTTTGATCTTTCGTAATCATTTGGTATTTTATTGTTACTTCCGTTATAGCAAACGTGCCTAAAAATTGTTCGATCATTCTTTATCTATTTCACTTCTATTATAATTCAATTTAATTCAAATTTCTGTCGGTATGTATACGCAATTGATCTAGTTCTATATTTATGAGCATATAGGTTATTACTTGTTTTCAATTAAGCTCTTTTACCTTCTTGTTACATATTTATATCATGTTGTCAACTGAAAGAAATATGACATTATGACGTTAACGTCAACCTAACGAACGGCAATAAACTTAAACCTGCACGTCTTTTATTTGCCATAAAATATCTCAACCAAACAAGTGTAGTTAATAGTCGTCTGGATTTTAAATCGCCCTTGTGTACCTGATAGTCGTCGATTTTGGATCGTCCTTATGGATTTCTTAAGACCGAGGATCATCTAGTTTGGGTCTGCGGATTTGGTTATTTCAAACTGGTGGCGCCCTGGACAAGAGTAAGTAATTGACCCACTCCCACGCCGACGAGCAAGTCGGAGCACACATGTTGCGCTGGCCGCATCCTTAAGGGTAGGTACTAACTTATTCATTATATCTTGCTAACACGTTTAAAAGGGTGTTACGCGCAACAATTTCTTAGTCTATTTTTCAAGACACTAAAACTAATATTGTATAAGTCACATTTACTTTGTATAACTAACATTAATTGGAGAGTTGTTAAAACTGTTGGTGCGCGCATTTTGTACATAAAAGGTTAAAGGGTTTCTTGTTCTGTAGCCTGGAACATAAAAATTTAACTGTTCTAGAGAAACTGGATCATCAATCATATCATGAACTAGCTTATATAAATATGTTATTATTGCTCTTTGTCTGCGCTCGTCTAACATGGGTAATTTATATTTTTCTCTTAATATTTCCTTAGATATAATTAGATCGTAATTACCTGTTTCTCTATAATTCAAATATCTTGAACATTTATTCTGGACTTTTTCAATTGCATATTTATGATTTCCGTAATGCGGGCACCAAATGACCGACCCATATTCAAGTATACTTCTGACATATGCTATAAACAATTGCCTTATACATCCGACATTCCGGACAGCTCTACAATTTCTAACAACGAATCCATACATTTGAGAGGTTTTATTTACTATATTTGAGATGTGCAGGCAAAATGATAATTCTGAATCGAATGTTACCCCCAAAACTCTCATCCTTTTTACCCGTTCTAACGATCTACCATTCATTTTATAAACATAGTTGATATTGATGTTTTTCCTAGAGAAGCACATATCAGTATTAAATTTAAGACCATTTTTGTTAGACCATGTAACCAGGTCATTTAAATTGTTCTATACAATAATACAGTTTTCAATTTTTTGGTATAACTTTAGTTCATCGGCAAAACACAAAATCCTACAATTAGATATATCTTTCGCTGGACCATTGATGAATAATAGAAATAGCAACGTTCCCACATTGGAACCCTGTGGAACACCCGAAGCTGCAACAAAAGAATTGAAACTATGCCCTTTAATAATAACTTTTTGCTTTATGTTTTGTAAATAAGATGTGAAAATATTTGCAAAGTCTTTATGGAAACCAAATTCATTATACAATTTATTTACCAAAATATAATGTGAAACCTTATCAAATGCTTTCGCAAAATCTGTATATATTACATCAACCTGACATTTGTTTTTTAGACTTTCTGATATGTAATGTGGGATATTACACAAATTACTACCAGTAGATCTTTTTTCCATAAAACCACGCTGATGTATGGAGATTTGTCTACATACAGAATTATATATAATTTATAGAATATTGTTTCAAGCACCTAGGCCAGAACACACAATATTGCTATAGGTCTATAGTTTCTTATGTCAGTTTGTTCACCTTTTTTAAAGACGGACAAATTTTAACTTCTTTCCATTTATCAGGAAATATCATTGTTTTCAACGACAAATTGTAAATTGTGGTTAGCGGTCCCGCAATAAAGCCCACCAGACCCTTGACTATACATATATGAAGGTAGACTATCCGGACCCATGGCTTTGTTTACTTTTATTTTACTTAGAGCGTCACACACATTTTCATAGGAAACACTTGGAAGACAAACTGAATCAAACGAGCTGGACTCTTCTCTTAAACTAATATTATCTATATCACTTTGATTATAAACTGAAGCAAAAAAAACTCGCAAAAGCACCAGAAATTGTCTCACCCGCTGAAAACTCGTCATCATCCAAATGCATCCTGTTGGGTATAGAATCTTTTCCCTTTTTATTCTTTACATACTGCCAGAATGCCCTAGGATCTTGATTTATATTTTGTTCTATGGTATTTATATACGAATTGCTACTAATGCTACTATAATATCCTGTTTTATTTTTGCTCGTAGTTGGGTGAATTGGATTCTTGTTTGTGGATTCTTTGTTTCAAAGGAATAATCTTGTATTTTTTAATATATATCCAATCTTTAGCTACTCTCTTTTATGATATAAAAATATGTTCTGTGTATGAAAGTGTCGAATCCTAGGCGGTAAACTTCCAAAATATTAAGTGTATGAACCTATTCACGCGGGATTTATATTTTTTATTGGAAAATATAAAAAATTAATCTTTTGAGTTTTCTTTAGACAATTTTGCCACATTCCTGTACCTACTGCATCGAAAGCTTTGATCCACGCTTAAAGGCTTTGAATGAAATATCAATTGATGTCTTAAAATTACTCAAATCTGCAAAATTTATCTTCGATTCTACTAGAAACAATTACACAAGAGACTCACCACTACTGTTTTTCTGCGGTAAATGAATCATATCCTAAATTAACTTCATTAATATTTAAGTCACTCTAACTTTATAACCCGTGTGGAGTTGCTAGTCCTCCAGCGGGAGCCTCACCAGGTGGCGGATAGGGGAATGCCTCTCAGATATGAGTGGTGTCGAGGAAATAAAATACTCGAGGTGGGCCAAAACTAGCGAAGCGTCTGTTCTTCAGGGACAAGCGGCTTCAGACGACGTCTGACTCCATGTTAGGGGCGGTCGAATACCAGAAGGAAAATTATAAACCCTTCAGAAGACAACGGTAAACCACTGAGGTAATTTTCCCAAGAAAGTCACATGGAAGAAACCCTAGAAATTCGGCACTCAGTTGCCGACAAAAAGAGAGTGCTAAAAATCCCCGGAGTCAAAAACAAAAATAAAAAAGGAATTCATATTGGAACGTGGAATGTTCGAAGTATGTTTGAAGCAGGAAAACTAGCTAACACAATACAAGAGATGGATATGCTTGGAATGTCCATTCTCGGAATAAGTGAAACTTAAACGACAAAGTCTTCTAGTATACGCCCCAACCCTTGATAAAAGCCATGAAGAGGTGGACCGTTTCTATGGTGAAACTAAAGAACTGCTTAAATCCACCAGGCCACATGAAGTTAATGTTATTCACGGGGAATTCAATGCGAAGGTCAGCCGTTCGGGTGTGGATGGGGTTGTTGGTCCATGGGGTCTGGGTGACAGAAATACTAGAGGAGATCGGCTGGTTCAGTTCTGCCGAGAGGAAAACTTTAGAGTTCCCAATATGTGGTTTTCGCTGTCCCCCAGAATACTCTACACTTGGAGATCGCCTCAGAACAGAAACAACAATATTGTACGAAATCAGATAGATTTTATACTCAACAACAGACGATTTGGTACGTCAGTTGAGAGAGCATGCACATATACAGGTGCGGATGTACCAGATGCTCTTATTTTGGCTTCCTTGAAAATAAGGCTAGCACATATAAAATGCGTAGCCCAAGGAGACAACTGGCAGTAGAGAAGATCAAACATGAACCAACAAGAACAGAGCTACAATATAAAATAAATAACAACCTAAAAAGCCTATAAGAGACTTTTGTTAATTCTGATGTGAACCTTCTGTGAAAGAATTTGAAGAAAACTCTCAATACAGTAACAACTAGGATACCGAAAGATAACTCCTAAGAAGAAATGGATGACAGAACAAATTCTTCAGTTAATGAAAGAAATACGTCAACACAAGAACTCAAACATAGAGGAGTATCGTCGGTTGAATGCAAAAATCAAATCAGAAATTAGAAGGGCCAAAAAACTATGGCTGGAACAAGAATGCAAAGAAATGGAAGATCTTCAGCAAATAAATGATACAAAAACACAAACTCAAAGAGTGGCTGGAATATATAAAGTCAGAAACCCCACAATACTTGTCAACGACAAGAATGAAAAGGTTCTTGAAAATGAAGAAAAAAATAATGTATGGGTGAAATGAAATACATAAGAGTTAGGGAAATGTTGCTCAACATAAAAAGAAGAAAAGCTGCTTACTTGGGACACATAATAAGGAATCCCAAATACCAGCTACTACAGTGAATCATTGAGGGCAAAATCGAGGATAAACGGGGAGTGGAAAGAAAACAAATGTCCTAGCTGAAGAATTTCAGGGAGTGGACGGGACTAAGAAGGATAGGAGATCTGGTTCATACTGTTAAAATATCACTAATCTTGAATCTGTATATTGCGCCTTCCACTGCATTATTCTTGGAACTCTGATAAACTCGGGAATGTTTAGCCTCTTATGTGTATGTCACATCGCCTGAATGTAGATCGATATATGCTTAAAATATAAAGTTAGTTATGGTTTATGATCTCAACGAGAACGTGTGTTTTATTTATCCTAATAGGTTATGAGCCCAGTGCGTGTTTCTTAAGGAAATAGTATAAAAGAATCGTTCTTTGAGTGTGTGTGAATAAATGTCGACGAGTGGTGTTTTGCGATAGAAAATTACTTGATTCTAGGAGGGTAAAAAGGGTGAATTCTTGGAACCGAGATACAAAGATAGCCCAGGCCAGATCAAAGATAATTTTGATCATCGAACAAAGTCTTTTCGTGCATATAAAGGATACAACAGACGCGAAGAATTTGTGGGATAAATTAAAGTCGTTATTTGACGATAGTGGATTTACCCGAAAAATCGCCTTATTAAGGTCACTGATAAATATTCGCAGAGAAAATTGCGACTCTATGGGCTCTATTAGCTGGATTACCTGAAAAATATGAACCGATGATTATGGCCATCGAACATTAAGGTATAAACATAACAACAGATAGGATAAAAACTAAGCTTTTAGACATGGAGTGTGAGACTAGTGTAAATGGGGCTTTTGCTACGAAATTTAAAGGCAAACCAGATAATTCCTACTTGAGCAAGAATAAAAAGGAAGTAACTTGTTTTCCGTGTCATTCTAAAGGGCATTTTGCATATCAGTGTCTTGAGAAAAGGAAGGAGAAAGAAAACAAGAAAGAGAGCAAAGATGAATCTAAAGGCAAAGGCAAAAAACATGTTTACAATGCAGTATTTGTGAGTGGCAAATTTAGCAACCACGATTGGTATGTGGATTCTGGAGCGAGTGCGCATATAACCCCCAAACAAAGAATGGCTGTCGGACGTGAAATCGAAACCAGCTGATATGCCTGATATCACAGTTGCCAATAACAGCACAGCATCAGTGGAATGTATTGGTAGGCCAGGATGTGATTGAGGTTTGTGTCACAAATGTACTTCGCGTGCCATAATTAACAACGAATTTGTTGTCGGTCAGCGAATTAATCAAAAATGGCATACATATATACAACAGTGAAAACGTGTTAATTGGGGAGGCACGCCTTAATAATAATGTTTACAAGCTGGCAACCACGTTTTTTGACAGAGGCATCTAAGGTCACTGGGGAAACATGACATCGAAGATTTGGTAACTTAAATAGCAAAGATTTATGTAAAATGGGGCTGTCACAGGCTTACATTTTCAAGGAGAAATAAGAATAGACAAGTATAATTGTGTAACATGCAACGAAGGCAAACAAACACGAAAACCTTTTCCGCAAAAAGGGTTTGAGATCTGAAAATTTGTTAGACCTAATTCATGCAGATTTGTGTGGACCGATGAAGGTAAAATCTCTGGGAGGTGCCAAATATTTTTTGGTGATGGAAGACGTCCACAGCAGAATGTCTTTTGTATACATTTGCAATACAAAAGATGAGGCTCTAAAACACTTTATAGAGTTTAAAAGTATGCCAGAATATAAATAAAATAAATAAAAATCAAACAGAAAGAAAAATTAAAATGGTTAGATCTGACAACGGAGGTGTTTTGTGGATTGGAAGTGGAAAACATGCTCAAGAGATTTGGCATTGTTCACCAAACTACAAATAGCTGCACACCTGAGCAAAATGGCAATGCTGAGCGCATGAATAGGACATTGGTGGAAAAAGCGAGATGCTTGTTATTTGATGCAGGACTAGAAAACTGTTTTTGGGCAGAAGCGATAAACACTGCGGTATACTTAAAAAACAGAAGTGTTGTTTATGGATTAGAAGGAAAACACCTATAGAAGTTTGTTCTGGAAAAGTTCCTGATGTGAGCTATATAAGGATATTTGGCAGCACTCCGATGGTGCATGTACCAAAACAGAGAAGACTAAAGTGGGATAAAAATCCAAAAAGATGATTCTTGTGGGATTTAGTGACACCACTAAGGGCTACCGACTTTATGATGCAGACAAGAAAGATGTAATAGTGTCACGTGATGTCTATGATATAGAACAAAACAAAAATAATAGAGAGGTGGTAATTTCCTTAGACAAAACTCAAAATCAAAAGAGTGAAATTCAGACAGAGGTTTTAAATTCAGTGGGGGACCACGAAGAGCAAGAGGAGTTTCTTCACATCTTCGAGAGTGAGTCAGAATATTCTCAGAATGGAGACAGTGATGAAGATTATAACCCTGACAAGAAACATTTGGGTATGATTCAGAATGATGATCCAGAGCAAAATTTAAGACGATCAAATAGACTTTCTAAATCTGTGGTGAAATATGGTGAAAAAGTGTTATACTTTAGTGTGACAGATTTTGAGAATCCGACAAAAGGTTTTAGCTAGGCCAGAGGCTGAATGTTGGAAAATAGCCATGAAAGAAGAACTGGAGTCATTTGAGGAGAATGAGGCCTGGGAGTTAATGGATGTACCTAAAGGTGCCAGGGTAGTGGACAACAAGTGGGTGTTTAAAAGAAAGGTCAATAGTGCGAATGAGGTGACATATCGTGCGCGTCTTGTCGCGAGAGGTTTCACGCAAGAGCAAGTTAGGAAAAGAAGATAATCCAAGATTTAATCCTGTGATACACACATTTACAAAACTTTATTCTATGGACTAGAAAAAGCACTAGCCAGTTGTGACTTATACCAAAGTCCATAATAATAATTACAGACCTTATTTTTAAGAAGAGTGTGGTCAACACAGTCGAAAGCCACTGCCGAGATCACAAAATGCTCCCTTGCCTGACTTATCAACATGTTAGAAAACTGCCCACCCAATAACTGGCCTATAGTTATCTACAATTAGAAAATCATTTTTTGAAGATATGGATTACTAAAAAGTTAAAGTACTGATGGACATTTTCCTAGCTAAAATTAATAATGAACTAATCTGGTTAGGGGACTTATTACGTTCCATTAAAAAAAATGTAACACTATATGTCATATTATTAAACATCTTACCAGGAGTAATAATATATGGCGGCAAATATTTCGATGTACAAGCTTTCCTTTGCTTTCTTTTTTCTCTAATATCTTCGCATTTCTCTTCAAAATCACTATCCATTTCAGTCTTTATTAAAGTATACGCATAGTCCCTTAACGAACAGGCTCTATGCCTTATTTGTTTATCAGCCGAAGACCTGAAAATAAATTATCAAAATATACCTTTAATGGCAAGATTAATTATTTCATATACACAGTAAAATAACCGCATATACACAAATTTGGTATATGCAGAAAAACTGCGTTCGGAGTCTGCAAAATAAATGGCATGTTTGTAACAAGGGAAAAAAGGCTTAAAATTTTAAGCAAAAAAGGCATTAGTATTCTTTTTCATATTATAAGATCTATAGCTAATAGAAGATCAGAAAAGGAAAGGGAAAATGTCTCTTGTATTTTCAACCAATTGATATTAGATATATCTTTATCTACTGGCACCAAACATCTAATGAATAGTAATGTCAAAAATAGTTTCCTTTCGTAAATCAGGACCAACAACATATATTTTTGAACAAATTGATAATAAAGAATTCACTTATGTCAATTATTATCTGTGAAAAACCATTTTTATAAAAAAATGTCACTTGAATCCTGAATAAGAATAAGAATATCCAACAAATATAATGAGAATAGAATATTATTTTTAGACGACTTGTAGGCTGTATGCTTTTATTTTACCAGATCATAATACTTTGAGTTTGGCTGCTAATACCTAAGAAAATATTTGTTGAAGAATAATTATATATATTTGACACAAAATCTACGACTGCCATTACAAAAAATTACAAAAATAAAACCTTTTTGACAAATAAACATTACTTTAAGATTTTACCTGGCGGGATTATATTCTAACGCGTTCTGACATATCAAATCTATATCAGTAAGAAAATCTTTGGCACATTCATAACGGTGGAAGTCCACTTTCATCATCATCGTTTCCAAATCCATGGGTTGCTTTATAATCTCTGTATAATCAGGTACTTCTTCTGTATCCACTGGTTTAGTAAACATAAAAAATCTGAAAAAGTAGCAGGCAATCAAATCGGCATCCGACAGCATGTTCGACATTTGATTGGATGACCCATCAATTTGGCCATCATTTTTGTGTATTAAAACTACCTGGCAATATGGTGAAATATGTACTGCTTAGGATAATTCTGAAGTCATTAGGCATGGTATTAATTTTTTTTAACAATGTCACCATATCTAACGTTTGACTGGTGTATGTATGGAAAGCTTCACCTTACAATGCCAAATTATGAGATGTAGTGAGTTTTTTTTTAATGGTGACAATGAGATGGAATTCATATTTTCAAGTGCACTGGAGAAAAATTAGGTTTTATCTGTACTTGTAATTCTGATCTGCTTTATTTTAGTATTGTCAGGTTTGTAAGTGCTAAGATTGGATTATATGGGAGAAGGAAATTTTTTCATTAGCATTTCTACTTTATCTTAGTTACTATTGTAACCCACTATAATTTAATCTGGGAATTTATGGCACTGCCTACATTATAAATTCTATTTCATACCTAGAAAAATCAACATTGAAAACTTACAATTTATTATTAGCAAGCTTTTTACACATATCCCTCAAAAAAATCCTCAATTCTCTTAAAGTATGCTCTTCAGTCTCATAAAGTTTTTGCGCTTGTTCCTCCGTCAGTGGTGCGGGAGGAGGTGTGGGTGCTCGAGGCAAGGGAGGTGGCGTTTTAGGGCGCTCCCTGGCCTGTCTTCTAGGTTTGAGGCAGGCATCTATTAGCCCTTTGAAGAAGAGGCGACGTGCTTCCGCATTCGGCGGGCGTACTTCGTGAATTTCTTTGCGGTAAAGTGAAAAGACGCATTGAAGCTGAAATTTGTCGAGATGTTTATTAAGAACAGTGCACTGCTTCATTTAACATGATTAGACTCGAGGAACTAAAGCAATTTGGGTATGACACCTTTTTCAGGTTCTTCATGTCAACTTGATAGTTATAAGAGTTTAGGGATCACAAGGATCAGATTATGTATCAATGTGCATATGCAAGTCCAAAATGGAGACCAGATAATCTTTCAATGATAGCGAAATATGCCATTATTATGATAAGAAACATTTTCATCAGTCTAAAAGATAACAATTCCTGGATATATTACCTGGTCTGGAAGTTCAGCATAAACAACATCAGCGGTAGCCAGAAGCAAAATGGGGATATTGGGATCTATTTCTTTCAGCTGCGACAGAAAGATAGCCCTAACAGTGTCAGATACCAATTCCCACCAGCGGTCAATACTTGGAATATAAATTATACTGGGGATATTTCTTTTCGCCTCAGTAAATACCTATAAAAAGCCCTAAGTTAACTTTAAGTAATAGTAGAGACAAATATATCTTATATAAACGAAAGTATTGTCTAAAAACATGTTTAAAAGCTAGTTCTTAAGAGTGTTAGTGGAAACTTAAATCATAACTATCCAAGCAGAATGAAAATTAAAATCCACAGCAAAATGATATCTAAGTCAAAATAAAAATTCTGGATAATACTTCATAAAGACAAGTGCGGTTAAATAGTCAACTTTCGGTGACGCAATTTGTCATACCTGAATACAAGCTTCCTCAGGAGTCCTCCCTGGTTCTCTAAATAACGTAGCTAAGTCCAGTAAGTATGCATGTATGTGTTCCATTCTAAAGAGTAAGGCGGGCGTAATATGATTGGACTGGCCATGCTGTGAGCCGTCGCCAGTCAGAAGAAACTGGGCGGGTCGCAAGCTAGCAGATAGTTTCACCCTATTAATTCAAAAATTAAATGTAAGTTCATATCAGGCCTAACTATAATTTTAAAAGTTAATCCCCATATGATTTGGTCTCTTAATTCAGATCATTCTATGAGGAATGAATTTAAAACATAAAATATAAGGTTTAATTTATTGATTTCGGACCATTCGCACTAACCCAAACGAGACGAGTATTTAATGCGAGTTCAGTAAGACGGGTCAAATTATACTAATTGAAAAAATATTAGACAAGGTATGTGATTGTTTCAGCAGATAACGAAAACTTCTTGTCTATTGGAAATGGACAATAACAAAATAAAAAAACAAAGAATCAAAGAAATTGTGTTTAATGTTCTTGCCACCGACAACAGCCGTAAAACTAAGGTGATGATTGTCAAATTTATGACAGTCTCATTAGCACTTTAATTGGCAACGTCGGCGTCGGTTCGTTGGTGGTTTGTTTGTTTTGATTGTTCGCGTGCAATAAGTACTGTTTTTTATTGTTTTCATAGTAAAATAATTAGTGAGATGTATTGTTATGGGCAAATCAACTGTTTATGTAGGTGCGCACATGAAAACCCGTGAACTTTTTATACTCCAATTGCTAATTGCTGCTAGATTAGAAAACAGACTAGTTTCCCGCCAAAAGCTCATAAACGTCAATCACATCAAACGTGGTTCATTTGACAACACCAGGGCCAATGAGATTTTGAGTTCAAAATTTTGCGCTGTTGCCGTGTTTGATTCGGTTCCCCTGTTTTCTCTGTGACCGTCGGGAATCGTGGTGATCGGCCGCTGAACTTAGTAAGTGGTTGCTAACTACTTTTTCTGGCATATCGGTCAGATTGGGGATCGGTGTGACAATAGACATTCCATTCCAATTTTGTCTTATGTGGACTCGAACATCGGGTGTACCTATACAAAATGTCTTTGCAATGCAAAAAATGTCTGAAGCTATGTGTTTTTAAACCAATGGCCCCTTGCGACTTCTGTAAACGTATATATTGCAAAGGCTGTGCTGAGCTCAGTACAACTGAGGCACATGTCGTTGTTTTGGCACGGAGAAAATTAATATACTGCTGTTCTGACTGTAAACATTGTATCGGTGATGCACCAACAGTCAACAAGTTAATTCAGCAGTTGGAGAGGGTGAAAAATGAGATCAAAATGAAAGATTTACACATCGAGAAATTGGAGACCAAAACTCGTGATGACACTGACGAAATGAAACTTGAAATGGATAAACTTGTTAAGGAAATTCATGAAAAGAATGCCCACATAAAAAGAATGAAGTGAAGAACTCAGGACTTCGAGGACGAGGTGTACAGTACAGAGCATGACTATCTAGCCAAGATAAATGGTTATAAGGACGAGATTGCTGACTTGAACAGGGAGATTGTCGGGCTGATTGAGCGCAATAGGGTTCTGTCTGATCGCATTGTTGAGGAAAACGAGATGTATGTCAACAACTTGAAGAGAACCAATTCCGAATTAATTGAAGCCCCGGATGAGTTGGTTACTCTTAGGAAGGCTTCTGATGCAGCTGGGGCATCAGTCCGACAACACGTGGAGCACCGGACACTCCCAAGCGTAGGTTTCAATAGGAATTTAAGGGAGGCGTTAGCTGCTAGTGATCGGGAATAGAGCGTGTGCGATGGATACAGGATTGATGTTCAAGAGGCACCTTAACAGCGACTTTGATGTTAACTGTCAATATCGAGTGGGAGCGTTGCTTGACGATTTTATGGTTGATGTTGCGGTCCTGACCAGAAAATTTACAAAAAGTGACTTTATCGTCATATTCACAGGAAACGAGTACGCAGTTAGAGGGACAGCTATTTCGAATGTAACATTGGACCACCTCAGTAAGCTCGGGACCCGTACAAACTTCATTATCATCGGACCACCATGTGCGCGAGATAGGAAAATTTTAAATAAATTGATTGATTGATTGAAATTTCTGCTTCTGAGTTTGGATAATTTTACTGAGGCGATTGATAAAAATTGGTACGCCAAGTTACCGAACAAGGGTGGCAATTGTGTCTTACGCCTCCAAAGAGATTAGGAATTGGTCAAAATCTTTCCCAACAGGAATCGACCCTTCCAACTTAGGACGACGGCGACGCTAAAAATGCATTGGGCTTGAGCACGGATTTTGTGCAATCCTCGAACCACTCTCCTCAAACACCACTATAGTGTTTTATTATCAGAATGTTCGGGGTATGAGAACTAAGACCGACGCCGACGAGCTTTTGAGATCCAGTCACGCTTGCAGCTATGACCTGATTACTCCCACCGAAACCTGGCTGAACGATACATTCTTCAATTCTGAATTGTTCAGTGATCAATTTACTGTCTATCGAAGAGGCAGGAACTATTCCATGCTTGACTGTCTGAGAGGTGGCGGTGTTCTCATAGCCACGTCAATCAAGATTGACACTTCCATTTTATCTACCCCGATTTTTAACACATACGAGGATGTATGGATTCTGGTGAGCATTGCTGGGTGCAAGGTTGTTGTGTGTTGTGTCTATATACCTCCAAATTCGACCGCTGAGTGCTATCGGTCATTCTGTAACACCTGCGAATCTCTACGGAATAAGTATTCAAATCACAAATTTTTAATATACGGTGACTTTAACCTTCCTCTGATCAGGTCGACTCTGGAGGATGACTTATTGGACCCAATGGAATTTCACTCACAGTCTGCCGAGATTCTCATCGACACAATGTATTTTCTTGAGTTGCAGTAGCTGAATTCGGTTCAGATCTGCCTCGGTAGAATACTTGATCTGATCTTCGCTGATAACCTGGATGATATTTCTGTTTCGGCTTGCTCTCTTCCACTGGTGCCAATGAATAATTATCATCCTGCCACGGAAGCACATTTTCGCCTTCGACCCGTCAACATTTTGAGGAGCAGCTGCAGGGTTGCGGTGTATCAGTTTCGTAGAGCCAGTTACTCCGAACTGAATCAATTTTACGAGGAGATTGACGACTGGTCCTTCATATCAACTATTGTCGATATTGACGCAATGATTTGTCGCTTCTATGAGGTGATCTTCGAGGCCATCGATCGCTGTGTGCGGAGGAAGTGTGTGCGACCGAGAAGTATCTTAAATGGTTTGATGATGGGCTCCGTAAATGCATTTCTCAGAAGAACAGACTTTATAAAAGATTTAGGAATTCTGGTCTTGGCAACGACTATGATGCTTTCTCTGCTGTTCGTCGTGAGGTTAAGATTCGAACTGATATGTGCTACCTCCTAGGTGTTACCAATACAGAACATCTAATTCCAGCCCGGATGTCTTACAACAGCCGAGTCCTTGAGGGCTCTCAAGAGATAGCTGAGGCATTTGCCTCACACTTTCAGTCGTCATATTCCGGCTACAATGAAGTTGACTTAACACACATCAATTCCGTTGAGTTTGCCACCACTTTGTCCTCGCACAGCTTTGATGTCGGGGAGATCACTGAGAAGTTGAAACAGCTCGATGCTTCCAAGAGGGCGGGTCCGGATTGGATCCCCACAATTTTGTTGAAAAATTGCTCATCTCTGGCTCCGCCATTGCGAAATTCAGAGGTCAATTGATTGTGGCTGTTTCCTGCAATGGGGAAGTTCTCCAATCTTCAACCTGTTTTTAAGTCTGGAGACAGGAGCGACATTGCCAACTACCGCGGAATATCAATTCTTTCTGCTATCCCTAAGCTGATGGAATCCATGCTGACTGACAAGATTTTTCTTACTTATAAGAACACCATTTACACCGATCTATCTCAGGCATTTGACAGCGTTTGTCATCCGCTTCTGGTTAGGAAACTCTCACAGATTGGAGTCACGGGTAGCTGCTTAGCATGGATCGGTTCCTACCTCTCTGAGCGTCGTTAACGTGTGGTGGTTTGTGGACGTCCGTCACGTGAGATTTGCGTAACATCGGGAGTCCCTCAGTGTTCACATATTGGACCGGTGCTCTTCTTGTTGTTCGTTAACGATGTCATGTCTTGTATTGGGTCGTCCCGCGTTCTCTTATATGCGGACGACTTGAAGTTCTACAACACCGTCGGTCTCTGTCATACGAATGGCTTACAGTCTGATCTCGACGAATTCGCGTCCTGGTGCTCTTCAAATTTTTTGAAAATCAACGTTTCTAAGTGCAAGTCTATTAGCTTTTGCAGAAGTACACATCGAGTTGTGAGCACTTACAGGATAAACAATGAATTTAGTGAAACCGTGGAATTTGTCAATGATCTGGGTGTGACATTTGATTGTAAGCTATCCTTTAATCAGCATATGGATGATATTATTCTCAAGGGTTACAGAATGCTTGGATTTGTGAAGCATAACACTAAATTTATTAATGACACCAAAGCACTAACGTGTCTATATAACTGTCTGGTCCGTAGCATCCTCGAATATTACTCAGTTATTTGGTCTCCTCTTTATGCCGTCCATAGGAACAGACTTGAGCAAGTGCAAAATAGATTTGTTAAGTATCTATTATACAAACATCGTTTCCCCTCCTCTGGACTCACCTATGAGACCAAGCTAATGCTGTGTGGTATGAAGAGCCTCGAACGTAGAAGGAATGATGCACTGCTTCTCTTCACATTTAAACTTCTGAACAACATGGTTGACTGCCATCAATTGTTGGAGCTGGTTCTTTTGCTTGTCCCAGTCAGACGTACAAGGCAGCGACATCTATTTTACTAACCTTTACATAGAACCAACTATGGCCTCACTGCCTTCGCTGACAGAATGATGTGCAACTACAATAGACTCTATTCCGAATGTGATATTTTTAATATTTCTTTACCGAAGTTGAAGAGACTTATTAAATATGGTTCAGTTTAGGGTTACATTCTGTATTTTGTTCGTTTTTTATTTTGTGACAACTTATTGTTGTGCAATTGTTCCCTTTACTGTTTTTATAGTTTGCACTGCATTGTTTTCGTTG
Source organism: Pissodes strobi (assembly GCA_016904865.1). Classification (NCBI taxonomy): domain Eukaryota; kingdom Metazoa; phylum Arthropoda; class Insecta; order Coleoptera; family Curculionidae; genus Pissodes; species Pissodes strobi. The sequence continues at coordinate 261,811 of MU182412.1, read as the reverse complement.
ATGTATTTTTTTTTCTTTATTGTACCATTTGGAACTTCTATATTGTTCCGTAGTGTATTGTTTGCTTAAATAAATTAAATTAAAAGTTAATTACAGGAAAGTTTAGTAATAGACTCGCAGTTGATTTTTGCACAGGAGTCTATAGCCACTGTTAAAACTACACAATAACATTCAAGAAGCATCTATAAGCGGAAAACCGAAACTAATATTGTGGAAGCCCTATGATATTAACAGAGTTGAGAAGATTAAGTAGTGTAAGCTGACATTGGATATATTTTGAAATATGGCTTAAAGTTTTAGTATTTTATCTTCACTATAAAAATATGAAATGGTATTTGTTGGTGATCATGAACATCGGATATGTTTTGAGATGTTGTAGTAATATTTATTTTCCAAATCTACTGAGATCAGTATTAAATAAAATAAATGTGCTACTTACTTTGCTAATGACGAATTGAGACCATGCGGAAAGCTTTGTTCCAATGTGTTCAACGCTTTCTTAATAACAGATCCCAACAACGGTTCTAAAATTGGAAGCAGTTTCTTGCCAAGTCCTGATGCAACTCTATGCGATGCTGGCACTAACATAGATTTCGCTCTTAAAAAATCTACTTTCTCCACCTATAAAAGAAAACCTAATAAGGAAACAAGATTCTAATATATTTAGAAGGTACATTATTTTGCTCTAATAAGAATAAAACATAGCCTATTACACCTGAAAATAATAGAGGGAAATTGAATTAATTAAGTATGGCCGATTAATTTAGAGTGCATTACTATTGATTCTAATAAATAAGACAGGACTTAAAGAACATAAAAATATATTTACCTTAACTTTGTCAGGATTAAGTAATAATCTGTGTTCAGACTCATACACTTGTGGATATGTTCTTCTGAAACTTTGAATAACAGCCTCAGAACACAGTGCTCTCAGATCTGAACCACAATATCCTACTGTATTTTCGGCCAAATATCTTAGTAACTCTTCACTAGGTGGTTGGGCCCAAGCAAAGACATGAACTTTCAAAATTTCCTCACGTTCCTAAAGAACACAAACCATAAAATTAAAGATTTTGGCTACAGCGAACCTTATGTATTTGGTGCATGAACTAATAACTTGTGAAATGTCCAAATTAAAATGTATGGATTTTACTGTTGCTTGTGTAAATGTTACATTTATATTTCACCTGAGATATTTTGCGATTGCGGTCAAACATCGCTAGTTTTTTAATCTCAGTATACCTTTCAGACAGTCGTCTACCATTGACAGCACAATGTTGCGAGTTCTAATTGACCAAAATTCACAAAAGATTAAAAGATTGAAGTATTTCTAGTTGATAGATAGATAGATAGATAGAAACGTCTTTATTTCAAACACGGCGAAGGTCAGCAGAGCTGTTTACTTAACCGAGCATACATTATAAATTTACAAGTTTTACAAATTTAGAAAAGTAACTATAAATAAATGTTTAGAGATAATTTTAATTACACGTAATATATAGTAATTATAATTCTAGAAATATATATAGTGAAAACTGATAGTTGGCAACTTATATATTTGTACAGGGTGATCCCCTATAATGTCACCCCCCTTTAACATTTTTATTTTAAGTGTCCCAAAAAAATTAAAAATATAGTTATGTAGGTACGCAAATATACCTTTTTTCTGCGTATAAAAAATATTGGAAAAATGATCAGTATACAGGGAAAAACAAAAAGATAATCTTTTTTTAATGGATCACCCTATATATGAATTTATTTTTCGATTCCTCGTAAAATTCTAAGCATATTTTATGTATGATGTTATACCTCTAGAGTTAGTAGTTTCACAGCTATAAACAGTTAAAAATCGGTAATTTGGCTACTTTTCACCTTGGTAACAAGAAGATCATTAGAGATGGAGTAAAATGAATTTCACATTTCTATCTTAACTTTTCAAGAGCTATCTGACGGTACTAACTGGCAGGCGGTACCCATGGGTACCAAATCTGGTACCTCGCTAAGTACCATCAGTTAGCACCAACAAATAGCTCTTGTAAAGTTGGTACAAAAATGTGAAATTCATTTTACTCCATCTCTAATGATCTTCTTGCTACCAAGGTGAAAATTAGCCAAAGTATCGATTTTCAACCGTTTATAGCTGTGAAACTACTAACTCTAGAGGTATAATATCATACATAAAATATGCTTTAAATTATACGAGGAATCGAAAAATAAATTCAAATATAGGGTGATCCATTGGAAAAAAATTAACTTTTTGTTTTTCCCTGTATACTAATCATTGTTTCAATATTTTTATACGCAGAAAAAAGTGTTTTTCAGTACCTACATAATCATACTTTTAATTTTTTTAGGACACCATGTACCTATTTATTCCTTTATTATATATATTGATGTAGCAAAAAATATTTATATTTAGATTTAAAAGAAAGTAAACTTAGATTATCAAGCTTGTTGAATATGTCAGTATTGTATATTTTAGGAGCGAGATCAGAAAAGCTACGTTGAAACAGGGCAGTTCGGTGCTTAGGTAAATTTAATGATTATTAAAACGCGTTATGCGATTATGCGTGGAGTATCGGAAATGAAGCTTCTGGCGAAGGTATTATGGAATTCCACTTCCAAGTAGACGATGCAAAAAACAAGCAAAATGAAATTTTTGCCTATCCATAACTTTAAGCCAATTCAGTTGGGGCAGTTTATAGCTGACATGATCCCTTGCTCGCAGTCCGTAAATGAAACGAATACAGGAATTCTGAATTCGTTGTAATCTATTCTTGCATTGCAAATCTAGACATATACGAAATTACAATAATTGGCATGAGAAGGAACAAGGGTTTCACATAGTATTTTTTTAAGTAGGGTCTCAAGATATTTTTACTTTTGTACAGATTTCTAAGAGAGATATATGACTTCTGAACGCCTTTACTAACCTGAACCTAAGTTTCGAATCAAATATAACGCCCAGGTTTTTATATTCTTTCACAACAGGTATCACACTTCCATCCATATGCACTTTCATATTCTCAGATGCCCATTCACTATGAGAACCAAAATAAATAACCGCTGATTTATTGGGGTTTAACTTTAAGCCATTGCTCAGAGAATAGTTATAAACTGATTTTAGACATGTGAGTTTACTTTTGGTTCAATAGCACTTATGCGTAATTGTGTATCGTCAGCATATCTTTGCATATCACAATCCTTCACATGTCATCGTATATAATATAAAAAGTAAGGGTCCCAGAATTGAGCCTTGCGGTACACCCCCTCCTACATCCTAGAACTAGAACCTTCCAAGAAGACAAACTGAGACCTATCTGCCAGATTGTCTCCAAAGAACTTTATCCAAGACTTGTCGAAGCCGAAGGAGCGAAGCTTAGAGTCCATGATCAAGTGTATCAAATGCTTTGCTATAATCAAGTAATACCAGCGCGGAAGTCTCTACCCTATCGGCAGCCTCAATAAGATCGTCCAAAACCTTGAATAGAACAGTTGCCGTGCTATATCCTCTACGAAATCCAGACTGAGATGAGGGAAATAAGTTGTTTGTATTAAAATACTCCGTAATCTGAAGGTAAATAATCTTTTCAAACACCTTGGATAAGGTAGACAACAAACTAATAGGCCTCAAGTCGGAGACCTCCTTTGGGTGGACCACCTTAGGTAGTGGTACTACCATAGCAACCTTCCAGCTAGTAGAAACAAGGATTCCGTAATACAGATATTAAATATGTGAGCCAAAAATGGTACGATCACTGGACAACACAATTTAAACATGTGAAGTGACAGTCCATCAGCTCCCGATGCGTTCGATTTTAATTCTGATATGGCCTTTAAGACTTTTTCATCTGCAACAGATTGTAATTTGAATGTGCTAGTTGACACAGTATTCTGATATTTTTTTTCACGAACTCGTCATTGACTGGTGATGCGATAATCTTTACGGATTCGATAAAGTAGTTATTTACATTATCAGGCTTATTTAAATTACTAGGCAAGCTTATATTACTTTTATTTTTGTTGTAAACATTTAAATTATTTAGAGCGCGCCACATCTTTTTTATTATTATTTTGTGCAACGAAATTGACATATGCTTTTTTCCATTACAAATAGCCTGGGTGAATACTTTTCTCATCACTTTGTACGCCTCACAATCTTGGGCAGTCTTGGGCTTTTATACTTCGACATTAATCTGTTATGCTCTCTTTTCATTTACACAGGGGTGCATGACTATCAAACAATTGTAATATTTTATCAGTAAGTAAATCTACCTTTTTGTGCAAGCATTGTATGTCATAAATTTTACCCTGATTAATATTTATTAAATCAGCATTAAACAGGCCAATGTCAAAATACTTGAAATTTCTAAATTCTACAATTATTGGTGGCCTGGAAGGCACCTTGCACTTATTTTGCAACAGGTAAGCTGATCTCAGTAATGTCATGGATATCAAGATGCATAACATCTCCATTTAATATATTTTCACTGGATAAGAGAATCAAATCACTCAGGCTACTGTGTATTCCCGAGAATCGCGTAGGGATTTTAACCACCTGACATAGTGAATAATAGGAAGTAAGAAAACTGTCGAGCATATTGACTGAACTAGTAGCGCAGAGAAGATTAATATTTCGGTCACCCATAATTATAATTTCATCAGAGAGAGGAATTATGGTGGAAATAGCATTTTCCAACAAATCGAATCCATTTATCAAATTACCTTTAGGTGGGCGGTAGAGAACACCCAATCCAAAATTTGTGCCACCTACCATTACTGACAGCCAGAGCTGCTCAATAGATGCGCTTTTATCCCTAACATCGACCACACTTACCGGCAGATCATCCCTAATATAAAATCCGACACCACATCCCCGCGAGCCTCGATCAGCGCTTAGAAATTTATAACCATCCATAAACAGTAGATTATCGTTTATATCGTCAGAAAGCCACGTTTCCGACACTCTCAAAATATCCAATAGTAATTTAAAAATTGTATCACCTAAACTATTCCTACTGGGTAAAAGTGAACGTATATTAACATGACCGATATTTAAATTATTTGCATTAGCCATTATATTTATACAAAGGAAGCAAAAACTAAAATAAAAGAAAAAAACTTATTTGTTAACTTAAATAGAAACTTAAGCTAATAGTTCATTCAAAGCGGCATCGTTTTTTATATGAACAGCGTTGCGATGCCAGACATACTTGTAGCCTAACCCATTTAGGGCCTTTGCTTTTTTGAAAAGATTATAAATCTCCTTTGTTAGTTCCTCGTCTATAAAAATTGGAGTTTCAGATGTTCCCAATCCACATTTTATAGGGGAAATTTTTCCTTTTTTGGAGCGGGCTGTTAAAATTTGATTTTTAAATCCTAAGTTCTTCAAAGTAACTGTAACTTTAATGCCATTTTGTGTTTTAAATTGGCGTATAGCATCAAAGTCATTTATTGTCACAGGAACATTCAAGGCAGTCAAAGTTTTACGAGATCGTCTGGAGATGCTTTCTTATTATCTCCATTCAGTGGAAATCCGGATATGCATACATTTTGGTTAATTTTACTGACATTTTGATTGTTAAGCACACTCTCCAATTTTTGAAATTTTTCCTTCAAAATTTGATTATCCTGGGATATTTCGGCGAACATGTCAGACATTATCTTATTACGTTTTTTTTCTTCTTCACATTTTTCATTGATATAGTCCATAGACCTCTTAACCTCCCTTACTTCAGTCTGCAATTCCCTTATCATATTTTTAACTTCAGTCATGTCATCCCCATTAGTTCTAGGCGATGAGATAAACATAGACCTCTCTGTGTATCACAGTCATTAGCGGGCCATACACACAGAGGTTGATCTGCCGATTTGGAACGGCGCAGATCAAACTTGCATATTTATCTTTTAGTTAGTGGGGATTGCTCGCGCCAGATTTAACCGGAGCAGACTTGTTTGTCAGTTTACGCCGTACCAGTGACATCCGTCGTCGATCCGCGGAAACACATGCAAGCTGCTGTAGATCCACTATAATACGGCTTTTGCTAAATATATGCTGGTTTTTAGTTAGATAAAGAAAAATATATCGTAGAAAGTGCTGACAAAGTACGGGCACGTATTATTTCACTTTTCGCAAGGGGCTCAAGAAAAGGAAACTAACCAAGTGCTAACCAAAACTAACCCAAGACATACCCAAAATCAAGAAACAAACTGTTTAGAAATATAACCATAAAAAAAAATTAAAAAAGCAACGGGGTTTGAACCCGGGCCGCCAAAGTGAGACCTAACCATCTAGACCTCTCGACCACGAGGGCTCTTGCGGCAAACTGATTGCATCGCGAAGACATGGAAGTCAAGTCAAACGTATGGGTGGATGGGTGTATGGGCGGGACAGTGGTCCTCCGCTAGCGCTAGAGTCTAATGTTTTCGTGCATACAGGTTTTAAAAGTTTTAAGTGTGATAACGTGGTCAACATGTCTTCTGAAGGTGTTGTTTTGTCAAAGAATTTTCTGCTTTTCTCATTGGAGTATCTTGTTTTGTAAGAGCATTTCCTACTAAATTTAACAAAAGCTCATACGTATTGATATCCATTCTTAAATAAGTTTTAAAATCATCTGGATCATTCTCCCTTAACTCTTTTAATTATGGCTCATTTTTTTTTCTTAAACAAATAACTTTTAACCCACTTGGAACGTCTTTTTCTTACACTACTTTCTATTATTTGCATATTAAGAATCATTCCACAACACAGAGCCAGTTTTATTAGCAAGAAACATTTTCGAGACTACACTTGTTAACAACGCTTAAAAAAACCATGTGTGTAAAACTTTCGCGAAATCAAAATTCCACAGTTTCGGTTTAAGCCGCAGATAAATCTTCGGTTTTCGCCCACTAACGCGCGGTTTTGTATGCAACAGAGCGACAGGAAAGATCAAAAGTATTTGTGTTAGTGGACATAGCAATTTTTAAACCGTGACGCAAGAAACTGACAGATTTATCTACGCCGTTCCAAACCGGCAGATCAACCTCTGTGTGTATGGCCCGCTATTGCAAGTCCAAGAAGTCTTCTCGGCCTGCATGAGCCGTGCATCTACCTCCGATACATTTCCACAGTCGAGTTGAAAATAGCCGCTGCAACGACCACACTGAAGCTTAATTCGCCAGCCGCCAATATTTTTGTGCCATGCTCTGCACTATTTGATAGCCATTACAAATTTTACTAATTCCAAAACTTCAATATCCTTGGCAACACTGGTAAAAATATATACGAAATATCTGGGCATACTCTTAGGTTCAAAGTCCAAACCGAGTTTTACGAGGTATAGATATTGTCGGTTTTTGCCACAATTTTAGTTCCCCACATGGAAAAAGACTCACCAGTGAATAGCCGGGCTTGACACCCTCTGAAGCCATCGGGAACTTTTCAATTTTGCACTAACTTTCAAAAAATACGGTTTTATAACAGAATAACAAAATGTAAACACGTTACCAAGGTTGCCAACTTGGGCCTCCTGGCTATGATATATTCTAAAATGAGAAGTAACTTACCGATTTCGAAGGCAACGGGAAGAACAACTCCCTATCAAATCTACCAGGTCGTCTCAATGCCGGATCAATAGCATCTATCCGGTTAGTTGCCCCAATAACAATCACATCACCCCTGTCATTTAAACCATCCATCAGAGCTAAAAGAGTGGATACTATACTGGCATGAACTTGATCTTGCCTGGACGATCTTACGGGCGCCAACCCGTCTAACTCGTCGAAAAATATGATAGAAGGTCTCATTTCAGCAGCCTACAAAACAGTTAGATATTAGTTTATTACTTGTCATGTGTTTTGTGTGGCAAAACTGTTTATTATATTACTAATAAAAAAAATCTGATAAAGTTGGTACATGGAATAAAGTAGCAGAATGTTTGGCCGTTTCAAAACAACTAACAATTTGAAACATAACAAAAGAAAAAATACCTTTATCATAAATTAATCAGTCATCGAAAGCTATACAAAATCTGTACGAAATATCATAAAACAAAACAATAAACTCCCAGACTTAAATCTACCTGTTCAAAAAGAAGTCTCAACTGTTTTTCAGACTCTCCAATCCATTTGCTTAACAAATCTGCACCCTTTCTCATAAAGAATGATACTTTCCGGGTTCCAAAGCTGCATTCATTGGCTAGAGCTCGCGATATCAAGGTTTTACCAGTTCCGGGAGGGCCGTGGAAAAGAACCCCTCGTGGAGGTCGAACCTAAAAAAAAAAAACACTTCAAATTTTCGAGACTAGTCACTAACTAAAATAAAAAAGAATACTTAACTTACTCTATTTTTGTGTAGATAATATACTGACCTGAAACTTTCTAAAAACTTCTGGATACATCATAGGAAGCAAAATCATTTCCTTTAAACACTGAATATGACTCTCCAAGCCTCCAATGCTATTAAATCTAACAGACTGATCCAAAGTTTCTGGTTTTATGGGTACTATATTGTTGCTACCACCAGCACCTGTTTTCATCATTTCTTTTTTCGAGTGTGGGCTTTTTGGGGGCTTTCTACAAATTATCATTTATTTGTAAAATATATAGATTATTTAGGTCATGTGTATATTAAAAGCAGAAGGAAAGAGAATCCTGCCTGTTTAGAAAGGGTTGACAAAAGCTCAAAACTTCCTCCTTGTTCCTGCAAAAAATTAGTGAAGAAATGACATATCCGTCCAATTTTTGCGGTGGAAAAGAATAAGCAAATAGATATAAAACAGTTGAGAAAACCTGTAAGATTGAACACTTTTGTGTTAAAATTTTGTGCCCCATCTGCAGGTTTAGTAAGAATTTTTCGAATTTCTGTTGTACACAATCAAAAGTAACAACTTAGGTCTAAAAAATGCAACAACCACTTTTTTGTATATTAAATGCTAAATTTAAAAAGTTCCAACTAATAGTGGGTATTAATATTAATTAATTAATACTTGATATCAATATCAAATATATGAAAAAGTTCTTCTGTTCATCTTCAATGTGTTACATAATTTTCAATTATTTTAAGATAAATATTGACATTTTTAATTTGGTAGTTATTAGTCCTTGGTGGTTTCTTAATATCAAAATAACATGATGTGATTACTGTGTTCTTATAGAGACTAATGTTAACATACGCTGTTTGTTAGCTTGTTGTTATAATGCACATTTTGGCAATGTCTGATTTATAATAAATTATAGTGGGTTGTAAGTCTTTCCCTTGTTTTTGCTAATGGATAAAATAGAAACTGAAATGAAATGAATGAAATTACGTTTCTGATAGAAAATTTTCGAAGTTTGTGGCCTTTTCTGACACTCAGTATAACGCTACAATGTGAGAAATTTTATAAAAAATACCCATGTCTTTAAAATAAGTCAGAATTATTCTAAATTGTTTTTTAAAAAACGGTTTTTAACCACTTTTAGACAAATTGATATTGGTAATAACCAGGCTAAAACCAGTGCTAACCACGCTGTCCAAAACTTCCTAACTCTGTTCAGGAGACTTGTCCATCCAAACTTACCGACATCGATCCGACGAACTTGAAGAAGAATTGGAGCTACTTGAACTCTTTCTTCGTCGCCTCGTGAACCTTCTTCTATTTCTTCTTTCACGGTCAGGGCGTCGTACAGAAGTTTGCACTGAAAAGTGTATTATTTATACTTATACATTTCCAATAATAGGAGCGCGATAATTCAGACAATTAAATACAACTCAAAATTAAATGAATACTTACTAGCCTTAGGCGCTGCTTTTGGAGGCCTGTCCCTCAAAGAATATTTCCTACCCCCTTCGTCCACTTCTTCTTCAGACTCGGAGCTTTCAGATTCTAACACTTTGTCTCGCTTCATTTCCTGCCTGATCATGACTCTACTTTGCCTAGTTCTTAAAGTTCTGGGCAACTGCCTCTGTTCAACCACTTCCTCTTCCTCCGTACCCGAGGAGTTCTCCGGGTCCTCTTTATTTTCTGTGCCATTCTCTACTACTTCTAAAATAAGAAAATAACTAGAAAAACTTTTCTGCATCATACCTAGGCTAGCTGATTGGTTTCAGGACTTAGCCATAAAGCATTCAATAATACAGAAATATGGGGAAAACTGATTTCAATAATGGTTAGTAGGAATCGCAAAGGCAAAGCAACAAAAAATAAATGGAAAAATATACATTTATGAACTTTTCAAACTGATATACCAAACTAGTTGCACTAGCTTACCTTCTTCTATTTTAGCTTCATTATCATCTTCTTGATTTTCCTTACTTGATTTACTCTCATCATCCTCTGTTGTAGGTTCTTGAGTTTCCTCCTTAACTTGAACTGTCTTTGAGCCCCTCGTCCTACCACTCCTGCTACTGTCTTCCTTATTTTCTTTATTATTAGAATCAGGCTTTCTAAGTTCCCTATGATCTAATCTAACTTGCCTGACCACTCGACGCCTCATTGTTCTGCGCGTTCTTCGTATTTGGGGTACATCATCATATTCTTCATAATAGTATGCAGGCTTTACCATTCTTCTTCTATTTGAATGCCTTGTTACACGTTGTGAAATCTAAAAATATATATTTCCTAAATCAAATTAGAAAGATTAAAACATTCTTACCACTAACAAAGAACAAGTTTTATACATAGTTTATGTAAAATAAAACGGACCATAAAGATAGTATAAAAGTCGTAATGGCATTATTCTTAAACTCTCTAAATTAGAGGTACAAGAATTTGACAACGACGCACACATTTCAAGGAACAAATAGAATACCAAATACAAGTAAAAGGTGCACAGGTGAATACAAGAATTGCTTAGAGAAGTGTGTCGAATTTGAACGTTGTGTACCGATAATATTTATACAGAATAGATGATCACACCGTTAGTTTACACATACTTAAAGAAAAAATACTAAAATTCATGCAAATACATTCCAGATATCAAGTAGTAAATGCTTTATAAAAAATATATGTTTATAAGGCGATCAGTAAGGCCAACGAAAACTGAAATTTAAAATGCGCTTAACATATTTGCATATTTGTTTACTGCCAACTGGATAAAATTTGAACAAAAAGTTCAATATTTGAATAGTGTGCAAAGACCCATATTTGCAAAGAAGACTTGGACACCGTTGAGTAAAATTGCGATAATTTACTGAAATAAAAATAATACCTTACCAATATTCTTGCTCTTTGAAAATGTCTATGTTTAACGAGCTCAATATATGCATTGTAATTTAAGCATTATAACATATTTTAGTTAAGCCTCATTATTATTATTGCAAGAATGAAATGGATGATTTAGTTAAACAAGAATCGGCCAAGTCGCATTCCGTAGATTCGTGTTCCAGACAAAAAAGCAATGACATTAAATGGCCTATCTACTGTAGATTGTTTTGAAATTAATTATGGATATTTCCAGGAATGACATATTATGGCTTTGGAATTACAAGATATGTGACAATTTTACTAACTTCCACATTCTCATGGACATCGGCAGCATCACGACTATCTTCTTCTGAGTAACCAACATTCAAATTTGGATATCCCACTTTATGCATTTGGCTATCTGCAAGCCAACTTCTACCCTCCATATTCATCGAACGTCTTGTAGCTCTTTTTAGAACACCTATATGGAAAATTTGGTAAATATTTCGTATTTTCAACACAAGTGCCAATTACTTTAACTTTGTAACAGCCATATAGAATCAGTAACTTATCGTTACCAACAATGAAAGGATTTAATTGTCTTTCTACATTTACTCATAAACAACTCGTTTTTGTTCACATTCGATTTTAGTACTTTCGGTATCAAAGCTTATTATAAAATATTAAAATTTCATTGTCTACTTAAAAATAAATAATGACGATAGTATTAAGAGTTTTAAAATTATTATTTTTTATAAAATAAAAATTTACTATTTATAAAAATGTAGATACATTCCATTATCGATAATTTTAAGGCAACTTGAGACATTAATGTTATTCTGCTAGATCCTGAAGCCTATATTAACCAAAAAACAAAATAAAGAATGCAGAAACCCAATGTCAGATTGTGTGCCTTTGCGGATATATTATTACAATACCCTTGTATTATAAATATAAGAACTCACCATCACTATCTGTATCAAAGTGAATCGGGGAATGATCAACGTAGGATTTTTGACTTATAGGGCGTAGGGATAAGGCGCTACGCCGCAGCATTCTATTTTTCTTCATAAGACGGTTTTGCCGGTGGCTTCTGGAACAAATAATACTTTACCAAGAGAATAGGGACAAATAGTGTGATAAATTAAAGACAACCCCTGAAGCACGAGTCATTTTTATGTGTCAAATTTAATACATACTTACAATTAAGCACAAATAAAAACAAGCTGATCACGAAGATTAGTATTGGAATCAGTGAATATAAAAGAGAAATCTACTAGATACTTCAGGAGCGACACAAACCATAAAAAAACATTGAAAGGCGTCAGCTTTAATATACAAAGGTGAATGATTTTGACGTAAATTCTGACATATTTTACTTGTCATTATAAAAGTAAAAAGCTTTAATACATTATATTTTCATTAAAACAAGAAGAAAATAATCAAAATTTGGAATATTATTTCTGTACATGCTATAAGAAAGAGGCATGACATTAAGGATCAACTCTTTATGGTATAAATAACAAACCTGTAGAATTGAAAAGGGCGACAAATAAAAACATGGTAATTTTTCAGTTTAACAACCATTGGAATTATGTAAAAATATTTTTTTCTTCTTTATCTAGACACAAATACGTTTTTGACCATTAAAAAAAGCCCCAAAGTTTTACTTTTGAGGAGCTGAAATGTAAAAATCAGGACATTTTTGGCATCTGACGCGGGTGAATTGTTGCAATGTTGCCAAATGTTGCACCTTTTCTTATGGAGTAAAGAAACTCTTCGGAGGCACAACTAACAAGAATTAACTCAAAGCTAACCCAATTTAATGTGAAAAATAAATATATTTCACTTGACGCATAGCCTTTCGCTCGCTCCGCTCGATTCGGGAGCGTAACCAACAAGAACTAAATCGAGCTAACCCAAATTAATGTGTCACTTCACGTATGGCCCTTCTCTCGCTCCGGGGCGCGTTGGGTTAGTTTTTGTTGGTTGCGCCCCTGAAGCGAGCCGAGGGCCAGGCATGAAGTGTTCAAATATTTGAGGAGGAAACGTAACGGGCGTATTACATAAATTTATCTTGCAGTCGTCCTATGACGACTCAGGCAGTTTACGAATATACCTCCGGGGCGCAACCAACAAGGTCTAACCTAAACTAACCGAAGTCAACCCTAATTAATGTAAAAATAAATCACTTCTTTGGTTAAGTGTTGTTAGTTTGGGTAATTATTGGATATAGCACCATACCATCATATAGAAATTCGCGATTTTTTATTGTCTATGCATTATAAAAGTAAATTGGAAAGGAAATAGACAAACAGATAAAGTTAATCCCACTAAATTATATTTTAATTACAAAAAAGCAAATTTAAATTTATTGAATGCTTATATTAGCAACAGGTTTGGAGAATGGGCGCAAAAACCTGAAAATGTAGAGACCAGGTGGCTGGAGTTTAAGAATATTTTATTGAAAGCCAGAGAGCTATTTATACCTAGGCGTAAAATTAAGCTTAATGCTGAACCCATTTATTATAATCGCTGAATAAAAATACTAAAAAGGAAATGTAGAGTTGCTCATAAATATCGCAAGAGGGGTCAATGTTATACAGATAAATTCCGGGAGCTACATAGAAAATTAAATAAGGAAAAATATACTGCTGAGAAAGAATATTTACTAAAATTATTTGACCAGAACAATAAATCTCATCAGTGGAAAAAATTATATAATTATATTTCATCTAAGAAGGGTTCTACCAGAAATCTACCATGCCTGATTGTCAGTGACAGAATCCACTCAACTTCGGCTGATAAGGCTAATGTTCTTAATGATTATTTCTGCACAAATTTTTCTAGGAAAAATACAGATTTTGTTGGTTTTTCTAGAGATTCCCTTGTAGGACCTGCAGGTACTACGCTTTTTCAGTTTACCAGGGGAGATATAGTCAGGTGTTTGAGAAAATGTAAATGTAGCTTTACAGAGGGACCTGATGGTCTATGCAGTGGCCTGCTGAAGTTGACAACTGAGAGTGTTAGTTCTTACCTAAAAGTATTGTTCAATATCAGTTTGAATAACTCTTCATTACCCAGTGACTGGAAGAGAGCCATTGAAATTCCATTGCATAAGGCTGGTAAAAAATGTGACCCAACAAATTACAGGCCTATTAACCTTACATCTGTGTGTTGTAAAATATTTAAGCAAATAATTTGTAAATATATAAGAGAGCAACTAGATCAATCAAATTTTTTCTATAATAGGCAATATGGCTTTAGATCCTCAGACTCTTGTGAAACAGCCCTTCTTTCCCTCACACATGATTTAATTCAGTCACTTGAGACTAATTGCCAAGTTGATGCTATTGCATTGGATTTTAAAAAGGCATTTGATGTGGTGCCTCATGATAAGTTGATGGCTAAATTTTCCAACTTAAATATTGATAAAAGGGTTATTTTGTGGTTCCAAAATTTTCTTCAGTGTAGATCCCAATGTGTATTGGTGGATGGATCTCTTTCAACACAGAGAGAGGTCTCATCAGGTGTCCCACAGGGGAGTGTTATTGGTCCTTTGGCCTTTTTAATTTACATAAATGGTTTGCCACTTGCAGTGAATTTTACAGTGATGCTTTTTGCTGATGACTGCTTGATCTATAGAACAATCAAGGATCACACCGACGCAATGTGTCTTCAAAATGACCTTTTACAAATCGAAGCATGGCTTCTATCAAATGCCATGAAGCTAAATATCTCTAAAAGCCAATTTATTTCATTTGGCAAAAAGCAGGTCCATTTTGAGTATAAGATCTCTAACAATGTTATTGTCTCAGTAAATACTCTAAAATATTTGGGAATTGAACTCTCACCTAATCTTCACTGGGAATCCCATATCAACAGTCTAGTTAGAGATGCATACCGAATTTTAGGATTCGTTATGAGGAATTTAAAGAAAGCTTCTAGGGGGGCTCGAGCAAAGACCTATCTAACTTATGTTCGGCCTTTTCTTGAATACTGTCCTACAGTGTGGCATCCAAACCAGTTAGACCTTAGAAATGAGGTGGAAATGGTCCAGAGAGCTGTACGTTGGGTTTATCTGAACTTTGGAAGAGATTTCAGCCCTTCTCTGGCATTAAATAATTTAAAATGGCCTACTTTGCATCAACGCAGAGAAAATTATCTAAGGCTGATGATGCACAAGGTACAGTCTGGTGTTCCAACCTTGTTTGCTTTGAAAAGTGCACTGCATCCACCTACCTATATAGGCAGAAATGATCATGAATTTAAGATCGATCCCCCTAGGACTAGAACTAATATAGGATTTTACTCACCATTGAATGTGGGAGTGAGGCTGTGGAACCTTTTGGACAAATCTATATTCCATGATGGTTTCTACTCCTTCAAGAATAAAATTAATATTAATGTAGTATAAAGTTAAATTTACTCACATTATTGTAAAAATGTTTTAAGTATTGTAGAAGGCATAGTGTGAACTTTGTAAGATATTATGTAAATTTTTAATTTTTTTTTGTGATTGTATGATTTATTTTAAATAGGTATGTTTATGTACAACCACCAGCCACTTTGGCTATTGTTTGTGATATTTAATAAATTGAAATTGAAATAGACCGGTGAAAACAAGATTTTCTGCATATTTTTATAATTTTGGTTTTGGCTTATAACTAATCCAGTTACTAAAAGAAAAGCGCGCTATATAGTAGTTAGGTTGGGTTAGTTTTTGTTAGGTTCGGTTAGTTTATCTTAGCTTGGGTTGGTTTTGGTTAGCTTGGGTTAGTTTTGGTTAGCTTGAGTTAGTTTGGTCTAGATAGCGTGGGACGTGCGCGAAGCGCACGTTTTAAGCTCTCACACGCTTTAGGCATCACCCGGGATAGATTGTGTGATTGATTCAAATTAATTTCGTGTATTTATTTTTCAGTAAAATAACATTTTTATTGCAGATTAATGTACAGGGTGATCCCCTATAATGTCGCCCCCTTTAACTTTTTTATCTTAAATGTCCCGAAAAAATTAAAATTATGGTTATGTAGGTAATGAAAAATACTTTTTTTCTGCGTGTAAAAAATATTGGAAAAATGATCAGTATACAGGGAAAAACAAAAACTTAATTTTTTTTTCAATGGATCACCCTATATATGAACTTATTTTTCGATTCCTCGTAAAATTCTAAGCATATTTTATGTATGATATCATACCTCTAGAGTTAGTAGTTTCAGAGCTATAAACAGTTGAAAATCGGTACTTTGGTTACTTTTCACCTTGGTAGCAAGAAGATCATTAGAGATGGAGTAAAATGATTTTCACATTCCTATCTTAACTTTTCAAGAGCTATCTGACGGTACAAACTGGCAGGCGGTACCATGGGTACCAAATCTGGTACCTCGGTAGGTACCATCAGTTAGCACCATCAGATAGCTCTTGGAAAGTTAAGATAGGAATGTGAAATTAATTTTCCTCCATTTGTAATTGCCTTCTTTCTACCAAGGTGAAAAGTAGCCAAAGTATCGATTTTCAACCGTTTATAGCTGTGAAACTACTGACTCTAGAGGTATAACATCATATATAAAATATGCTTAGAATTTTACGAGGAATCGAAAAATAAATTCATATATAAGGTGTTCCATTAAAAAAAATTACTTCTTGTTTTTCCCTGTATACTGATCATTTTTCCAATATTTTTTATACGCAGAAAAAAGTATTTTTCAGTACCTACATAACCATACTTTTAATTTTTTTGGGACACTTAAAATAAAAAAGTTAAAGGGGGGCGATATTATAGGGGATCACCCTGTATATTTGTTTAAAAAATAAATATTTTTATGATGGGGTTATATCCAATAATTGGATATAACTCATATAACCCTATTATAAAAATATTTACTTTTAAACAAATATACCCCCTTCCTAATTATTGGACATTATAATAATTTACCAAAATTATAAAAAATATGCATAAAAATAAAATTTCCGCTGTTGTATTTTCGGATCTGGTCGTTCACCACCCACGGATTTTAGGGATTTTGTTTTATATAACCGAAAGGGCATGTAAAATAAAGTAGATTAAGAATATAAAAATTGCTGACGAAGACTTTTTTCAGACAAACAAAAAAAAACAATTTTTAAAGTAGGAAATTTTAACTTATTTCATGCAAAATATGACATCGCAGGCAACATGTTGCCAAATTATAATAAAATAATGTCATGCACCCTCTAACAAAAAAATAAAATAGTATATCCCGACGGTTTACAGAAATTTCCGGTAACAGTTTCATATTTTTGATCTCTTTAATGAAAAATGTACGAAATATGATTGAAACAGCAATTTTAAAGCTAAATCCATTGCCGAACCGAACCAATTCAAACTAACCGATACGAATTAAACGTAATCTTCAGTGCTAGATTATACCTGCTTAAACGAACCTAAACCAACCCAAACTAATTGAAATAACAGTCGAGCTTTCGCGCAAGCTTGTACTGACTTAGCGAAACGCAACTAACCATAGCTATCTCAAATGAACCAAAACTAACCCAAAGTAATGGAAATGATTACGGTCAGGCTTCCGCGAAAAAAGGCTTGGGCTTGTATTGTTTTAAAATATATATAGATTATTTGTAATAATTATAATTAGCCACGTTTTAAGAGTCCAACTTTCTATTTGTGCTAGTAACTATTATGTCCATATCATTTTCAGGATGTGAATACAAATAATAATATGTGGTACGTTATAATTTCCTTTCCATTTTTTTCAATTTTTTCTTAAAAAAATGTTTCGTCCACAGATTTTTTTTTCTTCTAGAGTACTTCAAATATCATTCCCTTCCCATAGCATATTCGAAAATTATTTAAATCCGTGGGTGGTTAAAGCACAGTTCATACCATAACATTCGGTTACGGTATAAACTGTGGTTAAAGTCACCAGAACCGTATTTTCTATCAAATTTACTGCTTTAATACATTAGAAAAGCTAGAGACGTAAAAAAATCGCGAATTTCTATACAGGGTCTATATCCAACTATGACCTCAGTTTGGGTTAATAAATACATAAAAGCGAATAGTTTGTTACATTGTGTGTATTTGCATCATTCACCTGAATAAAAAAAAAAGCGAAAGGCAATCATTTTACACCATTTTTAATAATGAATCTTGGTAACACATTTACAGCAAAGAAGAAACCTGACAACAGTGCTCTTGTGACAAATTGAACATTGAAGTTTTGACTACTGACAAATGACAGTGACAAGAAACAGAATATACTTACTTATTTATAAGATTTAATTTATTTAATGGGGCTATTAGTCGCTTTGAGTTAGAACCGGAATAAAACGTAGGCCTCTTGTTCTATGCAGAGGTCTTCTAGTTAATATTTTCAGACGTGCATTGACTATAGTCAAGTCAAGTCAAGTCAAAGTGCTTTATTGTAAAGAAACAATGTTAGTCCCTATTTACAAAGCAAGTTAAAAATAAGTCTAACCATTAAGATACAATAATTATTAAATTTAAGAAAAAAGTCAAAATCTTATAAAAAAAACTTAACCCTAACATATGTAAAAAACAAGACAATAAAAACAACAAAAAAACAATTTTAGTGCTTTTTTTTTAAGTGGTTCGGCAGGAGTAAGGCCGGTCGCACACAGCCACTTGTGGTCGCCACACGCTGTGGGCTGGTACTTTAATACGTTTTAAATGGGCTCGGCGCAAACACGGCGTTTGTAGTGGCTGACGTAAACGACAAGTTGTGGAAGAGTGGAAGTGACCGTGTCTCGCTGCTTGAAGCCAACGCCTTCTACAATATTCCCGAGGCACACACGGCCATGCTACCGAGCCACACTATATCAAAATTGAAAATACAAATCAGTTGGGTTCTATCTGCCTATAGGACAGTACAGTCAAAAATGGCTGTAAATAATTTTGACGTAGAATTATTTATTACCGAAATTGAAAATGGTTCTGCTATTTGGGACATGCGATCAGATTTCTATTCTGACCGAGATGAAAAACGCAAAACTTGGGAGGAAATATGCCTAAAGTTGTTAATCAGTACACCTTATAAATTTCTAGTTGCCTCTATCCTTTATACTAAATTTTTATTTTAAAACAACGTAGATCGCTAAGGAAAAATACAAAACATTACTTAATGTAATCGACAATTTTTCTGCACTAGAAATACTATTCCTCATTCTTATATGCTGATGTTGTGAGGTTCTAACAAACTTATTCGGACTCATTCTGAAATATTTGAAAAATTGGTCCTCGTATAGTTTCAATTCATTAAAAAGCGAGAAAAAATTACCATTTTGTTCTCTACTACATAATATTAGCTGTACCCAATAACGACCAGTTTTGTAACAAATGGAAACGCCGCGCCGCCTGCGTCTTCTCTTTCTCATCAAATATATAATTAGTCCTTCCATGTTCGACGTTCACTTAGTCACTTATGACTGATTTAAAAAAAGTGGTTGAATTTAAGCCACTGTAGTAGCCAGTATCAACCACTGAGGCGACCACAAATCGGCAAGTACAGCCACAGAGTGGCCGCCGCTGATTGCGTTCTACAAGTGGCTGTGTGTGCGACCGGCCTAATGAAGATGTTGTGCACGAACAAATGTGAAAAGAAAATTATTAAATTACATACGTTTTCCATGATTTGCGCAGCATATTATGGTATAGACTCTACTCTGGACGTTGCTTAGAATCAGTGAATATCTGTTTTAAGTCTGTAATCGAACGGTTGTTAAACTGAAATATTACCCAAGCGCGTAGGCAGATCAAGAACCCACAAAAGTTGATATTTTCATTAAAATAAGAAGAAAATAATCAAAATTTGGAATATTATTTCTGTACATACCATAAGAAAAGAGGTATGGTGTAAAGAATCAACCCTTTATGGTGTAAAACAAACCTGTAGACTTGGAGAGGGCGACAAATCAAAAAATTAAGGCCGACCCATGTACATAATTACGGATGAAGACGAAAAACCGCAGAATGGAGAAAAAGGTAAAAGAATATTAGAATAAGAGCAGCACAGAGCCGATCCCAAAAGGCGTTCAGGGGTCACTAGAGGCGGGATAAAGATAATATAAAAAGTAAGCAGGTAGTCACCAAGATTATAGGAAGCAATTGTAGTTTCGAAAATGAGATCATTACTGAAATCAATTCCGTAAAGTCAGTAATAGTATGGTGATACAAATTCTCTTAATAGAAAATACAAATCCACTATAGGAAAGGCTTTATTCCATTACTCCAATAATAATAATAATAATAATAATAACAATTTACAGGTCAAGCACGCCGAAAAGATCGCCAAATCGATATTTGGCCATGATTTACAAGAGAAAATCCGGCAACAATGGGGAATGGAGAGAGTAAGAATGGTGCCAATCATTGTGTCAAAAACCTGTTAAAACATCAAGGAACTCGGATTGAGCGAACATCTATTCAAATTGACGCAGAAAGCAGTACTTCTCGCAACAACCCGTACCGTGCGAAAATTTGTAGGAAATCCGTAAATGCCACCAAGGACTCGATAACATGGAAAGGGTTCCCGCAGAGCTTAATCCTTTTGATATCCGGGATATCTGGGATAAGTGAATGGTCCCCTTAGAGGGAGTGCGAATGCCGTAAGGCTAAACCATACTAATAATAATAATAATAATTAGATTTGTTGCCAACAAAATAAAAGAAACAACGACGCAGCAATGTGAAAAGCTGATATTGGCACTTTTTAAAAATATTATACATGAAACACAATACAATTTATTTATACAAATACAAATTACATAAATTAAATGATAACCAACATGATATCCAACATTGATTTCGGGAAAAAAACGTATATTCGTCAGGTAGCGCGTGGTAAGCCTTAATATCCGTCTAATGCGAACCCATCTCATAAATGATAATACTGAGCCATGAACAAGAACTCACAATAATTCATGTTGACTGAGTTCTTGAAGTTATGCTGAACTAGATTAGGATACCTCCTAACCAACATAATCAAAGGGACAAAATATAATGATGCAGCCCCCACAATGTCCACTTCCCCAAAATAAAGCTTACAAAAAGATACAATGTTATTTTAAGAAAAAAAAAATAAAAACCTTTGTTTTGATATTCTATACAAAAAATACCTAGGGTTAGGGTAGTATTCTTCCTCTGAAAAATTCTCATTTCCCAGTAATTCATTATCCATTTTTCGATTAGCATAAACTGTTAATCTTCTTCTTTCTAGGGACGTTCGTCCATGAGTGGCTCTTGTTGCAGAACTCGCTGAAACAAAAAAAAATATTTAGATTTACTATTCAGAACACTTGAGAAAAAAAACAATGTAAAATGAACACTGCCGCCAATCATGATTAAAGTTATGAATGACTTCCGTGTATGTATAAAAAGCAAACTCATAAATACATAATGTGTGAAACTTAGTGACAACTGTAATGGACTGACCAGCATATGTCTTAATTCTTTAGTTAATAAACATTCCAAAATAACCCTTTAAAGATGAGGGTAACAAAGTTAAAGTCATACTTCGATGAATAGGATTAAATTTTGCCCCCGCCGAGTTATTAAGTCGTCTCATGATGATTTCAAAGGAATTTAAACACAAGTGCACATTTAAAGAAGCACGATTTTGAGATGTAACTTATACTTACCGTTGAACTTTCGCTGAAATTTTCTTTCAATAGTCACGACTTTAGCAGTATTTTTCGGTTGCTCGTCCTTCTTTTTTAACTGCCCTTGTGGCTTTACTAAAGGGCTATTTGACGATGTGTCATCGTCGCTATTCGGATGATCTGTGTCACTTTCTTCTTCCTTTGCACTAGATGAGCCAGAATCTTGCTCTTCTTCTAATTTTGTTGAACCCTGTTATTTAAATAGTAAGGGAATCAATTTGATATCAAAATATTACATATCTAGGCTTAAATCCAAACTAGAGGCAGTTTTTCTCTACAAAATAAATAATGAAATAAAACGAACAAAAAAGGCTGTATTTATCTATGTACAATAACTAAAATTGTGTCGCGTTTAGAATGAATAAGAAATAGGGATTTCAGATTGTTTTGGGTCGGCTGAAACATTAGGGGAGACTCCTTGCCAACACAAGTAGTTTTTTTAATATGTGTTGTTTGCTTAGACTTATCTCAAATAATAATAAAATAAGAAACATTTTTTAATAGAAAATATGTACGTTTTAATTTCGGGATAACCAACCCCAATATTGAATTTATTAGATTACTAAGATCAGAACTTGCCTTTTTTAAAACAGAAAGCATAAAACATATGAACACATTTTCGATACATTAATATTTGCATATACACTCAAACAATTAAGGGGAATAGAAGATTTACTATGTCATTAGCCTGAATTTTAAAGTAAAAAAAATACTAGTTTTTCAGCGCCAGCTTCTAGAATTTACAGTTAAAATTTATGAGGTAAGGAGAATCAGAATAATATGAACAAGTGGGTTTCCCTATTTATTTCCTTCACTATAATCTAATTATACTGTTTCATATTAAAAATAGGAATGTATGAATGTTCATTTGCTTCGTTTTATTATCTATTAAGTAGTTTATCATAAAAACATTTAAATTATTTTGTTAAATTTCTGAGCAATTTTTGTGTTTCTGGCATATATGTTAAGGAATAATATATTATAATATTTGTATGAGTTTCTATTTATTTTTTTGTACTTCCATGCGCACTGTTATATATCGGAATTGACAACATAATATAAAATAAACTTTTCTTCAAATAAGAAGATTTATTTGGGGTCTACTGGCGTTTATTTTTATTTTATGATTTGTTGGAGGGTTTGGTCGAACATTTGTGCTTGGAGGAACTTTTAGGTGTTTGGTATTTTGCGGAATGAATGGCCAAGGCTTAATTAAGGTCATACAATATGGGCCCTATCAATAAACACATTATCTAAAAAAACACTACCTTGTTCATAGGCAATCTACTGTTAACTCGATCCACATTTGAATTTCTATTAGATAAACAATAGGTTTAAGCACATAAAAACCAATATCATATTAGGAACATTTGATAAGAGCTAAATTAGGAATAAAAATGATATATGTATATAACTTCCAAGATAGCAAATTTATAAACATTCGTTTTAGTGTATTGTTTACATTATTAGAGCTTTTATAGATACTGCTTTAATATGTTTTACTTTTAAAATGTCAAACACAGATAAATATGTAAGTAACTCAAAATAAAAATTATATAGGGGACGACAAAAAAGTGGAAATCATTGCAAATACATCATCAACTGCCCAAAAGATATTTTTACAATTTTACAAATTACATTACAAATATATTTTATTGCTAAAAATTATGTAGCAAGGCAACATAAAAAGTGCTCAACGGCTTTGATATCTGGAGAAAACAATTCAAACAACTGTAATGAGGATCTCTCATGGAAGGGTGAGTTCTTAGAAAAAATGCTTGAGTCTGTCCAGTTTAATTTTCATAATCTCGGCAGCCATCTCATCAGTATGTTGTGAAAAATTCGTTTTTCTTTTCTCATAATGAATACCAGCGCAACACAGTAATGGAATAATATCGTTAGGACCCCAACCTTGCAAAATAAGGCTTTCAGCTTGATGGTACAAATTGTAGATTATAACAATTTTTTGAGATTTGAAATTCTGTATTGCAAAAGTCCATGATCTTCAAATCACCATAGCAACTTTGTAGGATAAGTCAATAATGCGATAAACTTTTTCTACTTTAAATGGAATATCTTGTATATCTGCCAATCGTTAGCTCGATTTATTTTCACAATAACATAAATGTTTGTCTTTTATTATTGATTTTCCTCTGTCCTGTGCTTTTTGTCAATTAAATTAATATTAATTATTTAAAAAGTAACCCAAATGAAAATAAATGCATATTTAGCAAATAGTAGATGAGGCCTGATCAATTGAAAATTCTGCAACTAAACAGCCTTAACTAAATCTTGAGATGTTTAAGAACCTTTAGCAGAGTAACAACCACTATTTTATGCATTATATTTTAGAGCCATAAGGCTGCTTGCTCATTATAATACTGGAAAATAAAAATAATTCCATAAAACACATATTCACTGAGGCTACTTTGATACTTTTATTAGGATTGTTTTTTTTTTAATTTAAATCTTCACAAGGTTTTAACTCCAGATATTGTTGAACTATGCATGTTGTAAAAAATCTATGTGAATACATTATGTAAATTGGAATAAGGGCAATGTTTATTCAATAATGATGGTCAAATTTATCAGATTGGTAAACAGAAGATCTATGGAAATGGAATCCTGTTAGAAAATATCATTGGAATATGATGATAATATGCATCTCGACTTTAGCTGACAAGAAGTCAAACAGATGCAAGCCTCTTAACATAACAATTTGTCCTCATCTATAATCTTAACTTACTGATGTTTCTATAGCAACTGTTTAAAATCTAAACCTAACCAAAACAAGCAAAACTTCACAGACATTAAATCACCACATTGCTAAACATTGACTTATAATATGGTTAGACATAGTTGAACTGCCACTGAGAGGTGCCTGCATACTCTTGTTATAAAGTTTGAAAAGAGTTTTTAATTATTTAAAAAGGTATCTAAAGTTTAACCTTAAGCATGACAGGGTTGGAGACTTCTTAAATTCAAAAAAAAAAACATTTGAATTTACCTAGTCATTTTAACTCATATATAATAGGAGGAGGAGACGGCATCTCACGTGCTATGCCACTGTGAAGGCTTATCGAGAGTGCGCTCCCAACTGCTTGGCGTACCTAAACCAGAAGCTAATAGCTACACGACGGAGCCACTATCAAGGTTGTGGGGTCTAATCAGAAAGACAAAACTGGATGAAGCTCTATAATATGGAGAGAGTCACAATAGATCCGTCGGGTCGCGGTGACAAGTAGGCTCAAAGGCCATCTCTCCCAATCTGTAATCTAATCTAACTCATAATATTCAAATAAATAATTTTTTTCCATTTAAGTATATTATACATTTTATCAATATATTAAGCATTTTATTTTTATTTTTGTTGGAGAGATAATGATGATGGTATCTGTTAGATAATTTTCAAAATTGACATGTTCTAGATGTGCTCATCAGAAGATATTAATAATATCTAATGCATTGTAAAATATTTTTTCTATAACTGTTAAATAATTATTACAGCATCATCTGAATAAGTAACAGTGTCCATTATTTACTTTTATAATTTATTATCCAAAGGCCAGGAATATCCGTTACTAACCAATAATCTTTAGAGAGTAATCAAAGGACAATTTCAACCTGTTACATATAAAATATGAAGAAAACCGTAAATTTGTATAATTGTATATATCTTTAGTACTTTTCAAAAAACTTGTGGTGAAAAAATTATGCCAATCAAGTGATCACAAATTTTCTGGAATGTCATCAAAGATTACGGAAGCTGCTAAAATAACATCAAACAACTTTCTGCCTGAGAAATATCCTGATGCTGCTGACATGGTTACCAAAACACATGTTGAGTGTAAAAATTGTGGTATTGTGAATAAAACTGTGTTCTAATTCTTTTTGCTGGAAGTTCCAAAACTTAAACTTAGTAAAGAGTGTGCTATTGCTATTGATACTTTTCAATAAAGAAATAAATTATGGAATCAGGAAATTAATTTGGCCTAAATTAGCTGCATAACTCTAGATAATATAATGAAGTACTTAATGAATGATTTCTATCAGCCATGAATTTCAGTAAGAGTTGTAAGGAAATTGATCATCCTTTTTTAATATTAGTTCTAACTTACTCTTTAATATAGAGACACCTACCCTTGTCCGAGGAGGTTGTGTAGAGTGTGACTCCGAACGACGGGTGTTCACCATTTTAAACCAGACGAGAGCTATTGAGATTAAATTATTTTATGAGTAAAACATTTTATTTTATGAGTAAAACATTAGGTGAATAAATTGATGAAAAAATATAGCAAAAAGTGCAGTTAAAAGCAAAAACGCATTGATGAATATGCTTAATTTATAAAATTAGAGCAAATGGTTATGCAAGATAAATTATAAAAATATATTAAGAGGTGGTGCAATGAAAGGCAATTCAAGCAAACTGAAAACAATATACAACTCACTCCAGCTATCTAAAGCAGTTAAATAAATATGGATAACTGCAGTTACTATAAAAAAATATATGTTAATGACCTTATTGCTACCTGACATTTAGTTATTCCATGAGCTTTCTTGGTGGCAGATTACCTTTAAGTTTAGTTAGCATAACTAAATTCCGGCCTCTACAAATATTAAATATATTATATATTGACGACACTTAAAAAATGCCATAAACCTCTAAACTGGCATTCTACCAACAAGAAATTGCAAGATAGGTATACCTAACATTTTTAGAAATCTTTGATACACAAGTTATAATTCCAATAGCAAGCATAAAGAAGTCTACTTCCTAGACCAGAATTATTGAAATAGAGCAATTAAGTATGTAATTCATACAAACTACTTATTAATGTTCCAATGGCCTACCCAATTTTGATATTAACCACTAGTTAAAACACCACCACAATATAAAATGTAACTAATATTTATTTTTATAGGAAGTCTTGTCTACAATAATTACTTCATAACATAAAGTTACAATGGAATTTTCCCATTGAAATATTTAGTAACATATTACCCTAAAACTCTAAAAGGAATAAAACATATTTAGGGATTCTACTGAGAGCCTTTCTAGCCTTTTGAACAAAATTAAACACAAGTATAATCAAATTAATACAATGAAAACTTTCTACTTACAGGAGAGAACAAAGAATGTAGGAGTAGGCACCCACTCTGTAGTTTAATCAAAAAATCAATAAAGCCGCCAAATCAATGCAGCAAAAATTAGAATCCTGGGTTTCAAGCTTCTAAAATAGCTACGAGAATGTTTATAATAATCAAACGACCTCTCCCCAAGGTAAAAAATGCACTGAAAGTTACACAAGGACGGAATTAAATGGATGCGTCCATGTACGCCATTGCAGTTATTAAATTGCTCAAGTAGGTAGTCGGTTTCTACTTCAACAAAGCATACTTTAGACACAATCAACATTACGTTGAAAAATAAAGTTTCTTCTAAAAGTCGATGTATCAGTGGACAATTTAATAGCAAAAGTACCTATTTAAGTGCATGCAAACACCCATATCCAAATGAAAAACAGTACAAATCAAATATCCAACGGAAAGCAAAGTTTATTAGTTGTGCAATAAGTAACAATTTCTAGATTTGAAAATATGATATAATGAAAACATTACTTACCAAATGAACCTAAAACAGCACTATCTTTTTGTTAGAAAAATTAAATTTTTCTGGAAAATAATAAAAAAAACTCCCAACTTTAAATGGAAAAGAAATTGAATGAAAAAGACTGACTGACAGCCAGGGTTGCCAGAGTGGCGAACCGAAAAATCCCTATACACTCCTGTGAAAAGAAAAGTTCCTGGAAATGTTTAAATCTTTTTTTTTACAGTTACCACTTTTTAAGTGTGATCAACCGGGATACTCGATTCCGAGGGTGCCGGATCAACCCAAGGATAATATTTATTATCCTTGTGATCAACCAGCTCACCCATGATACAAACCATTGTCTAAACAATGATACAAACTTAACTTACCGTTACCAAGATCACATCACACCTTACCCGTACCACTTCAGAGGGATTTAGAGTTGCGCGCGCATCACATTGTTGACAGAAAATGTCTAATATTTCACTTTTCGCCGGGCCCTTCGCTCACTACGGGGGCTCATCCAACAGAAACTCACCAAAACTAACCCAAGGCATTCCCATAGTGAAGAAAAAACGTTTTACACATACTATTAAAAATAAAAAAAAACACGTCAAACAAAACTAACCCAAGGCACGCCAAAATCCAAGAATAGTAAATTTTATCTTTACGATTCATGGCCGAATTCAAGAAAAAAAACTTTTTGCAAACATAACTTTAAAAAGAGAGCATTTCTTGCCACTGGAATCGAACCCGGGCCGCGGTATCAGAAACACAGCATCCAACCACTGAGCTATGAAATCACTAGAGAGCAATTCGTATAAGATATGATGTTTGTCATAGTAGCGTTTTTCGATAGCGGTCTGTTTTGAACTTTTCTGTTCGGTTTCATGACGCGACCCGACGGCGAGATTTTAGTTCTTATTGCACTTGTGAATGAGAGGCGTGCGATTGGCTATAGCTACGTGGGGTAACGCATGTCTTCGTGATGCAACCAGTTGCTTGTAAGTCAGCAGATGGTCTAGGGGTCTGCATGGTTGGCCTTCACTTCGGCGACCCGGGTTCAAACACCGTCGGTTTTGGTTTTTTTTAAGTAAACATTTTCTTTTCTTGATTTTTGGGTTTTTCCTGGGTATGGCTTGGGTTAGCACTTGGTTAGTTTCCGTGTCTTTAGCGCCGGAGCGAGGGAAGCGAGCGGAGGGCCATATACTTGCCAAGTGCAAGTCTTTAAATCGCATGCATTCACAAGTGTACTACGAGCTGAAATATCGCGACCCGACGTTGGCCGAATCGGCGGAATTACCCAAGACGCCACTAAAAATCGCCAGATCCTTGGCTGTTTCCGTCGACGGTCGAGTAGAGGCGGGTAATTATTATGGCTTTGCATGGCCATCCGCCCGCTTCGCTCGCTACGGGGGCACAAAAAAAGGAAACTAACCAAGTGCTGACCCAAGCCATACCCAAAATCAAGAAAAAAAAACTGTTCAGAAACATAACCTTAAAAACAATGATTGCATGGCGAAGACACGGCGCGAGTCGAGGATCCGGCGATTTTTAGTGGCGTTTAATTACCCATGTCTTCGCGGTACACTAAATTTCTTCCAATGATCTGGTAGCTCAGTCAGATAGTGTGTTTGTGATGCGACGAGCGACTAAATAACAAGTTGTGATCCAACGAATCCATGTCTCTACGTTCTAGCAAAATTTATACAACGCCTCGGTGGTGTAGTAGGCGGAGTGCTTGCCTGTAATTCTTGCGCTGCGGGTTCGATTTCCGTTGGTCGCGACAGAAGTTTTGTTTATTGTTTTTTATTAATTTACCTTTTTTTCTTAATTTTGGGTTAGTTCAGGTTAGCCTTGGGTTAGTTTTGGTCAACACTTGGTTAGTTCTTGTTGATTGAGTCCCCGTAGCGAGCGAAGTGAGCGGAGGAACATGCAAAGCTATAATAATACCCCGGCTGACGAAACGCAACTTGTTATTTAGCCTCTTGTGTCATGCGAAGGTTGCTGGTTCGATCCCCGTCAGTGACGAGCTATGTTTTAACTTCTATTAAAGACTATGTTTGTAAAATGTTTTTGTTTCCTTGATTTTGGGTTAGATTGGTTTAGTTTTGTCTGGTTGCTCCCCGGAGCGAACGAAGGGCTATGAGAAATAACATAATTATTGCCAACATTCGGTAAAGGTCGCCGAAGATCACCAGAAAAGTTTAAAACAGACCGCTGTCTGAAGACGCTGGTATTTGTCAACAATGTAAACTTAGAGCTACATCTAGCAGGGTAACTAATCAGCCTCCAGTTTACCGATGTCTTTGCGGAGCAATGAATGGTCTGACAGTGCTCTGGTGGTTCAGTGGTTAGATGCTTGACTTCTGGCGGCGGCCCGGGGTTCAATTCCTGTCGATTTTTTTAAAACTTTTTGATCTGTAAACATCTTACGCGGCGGTATGAGGGTAAATCTCGACAAATAGGATGGAAATTCAGGGGCCGGAAATATGGGGACGGAAATGTAGGGACGGAATGTGTAAACCGATGTGACATTATAACTCGTGCGCATTAAGGAGCATGCTAATCCAGGACGGCCGCCATTGCAACGATTCAAATGGCGCTTCTAAAAGCTAGCCGCTAGAGCGGTATCAGATTTTCATTATATTATATTCGCAGAGTATTTGGATCCACAGCACAGCCTATTTTTAATAGACGGTTGATTAAATGAATTTTCGCATCAAAGTCCATGACAAATTCGTCCGAAGCCACGGCTATCGTTCTAAAAAAAAGTCCGGAAATTTCGGATTTTCATACAATTTTGCCATTTAAAATCGATTTTAAACGGATTTTAGACGATAAAAAAGCATATTTTAAATTAAACGAACTGTCAAAAAGTATTATTCAGATGCCCAGACGTTTAACAGTATTGAGTCATGGCCCTCTTCTAAAATTTGCAAAATTTGGTTATTGACCTTCCCAAATCAAAGGATGACGCGGCCGCCCAAAGATGACTAGCTGGTAGTGAATAAGCTGTGTCCATAGGTTGATGTTATTCCTGGCGGCATTAGATTTTCGTGTTGAATTTGTGCAATGAATTAATCCACTCCGATTGGAGCTGCAAATATGTATTATTAAAGAATCCTAACTAATATTATAAATTCGAATAAATAATATTATAAAAGGGAATGTGATTGTTTGTTTCTTCCGCTTTCACGCATAAACTACTCAATCATGAAATTTTGTACAGATATTTTCAAGAGTATAGTAAAGCACATAGGACACTTTTAGCTTTTACCCGCGAATTCGCTCGCGTTCATTTGTACAGTTTGTTTTAAACATATTTTCCACGCGTAAACTACTTATCATGAAATTTTGTATAGATATTTTCAAGTTTCAAGAGTATAGTAAAGGACATAGGACACCTTTAGCCTTCACCCGCGGCTTCACTTGCGTTGATTTTTACGGTTAGTTTTAGGATTTTCCACGCGTAGGCTATTTAACCGATCGTCATGAAATTTTGAACAGATATTTTCAAGAGTATAGTAAAGGACATAAGACACTTTTAGGTTTTACCTGCGGCCCGCGGCTTCGCTCGCGTTGATTTTTACGGTTAGTTTTAATCCTATATTTATTTTCTTGAGGTTATATTTGTAATAAGCTTTTTTTATTTTGGGCATGCCTCCGGTTAGTTTTGGTTAGTGTTTGTTCGTTGCTCCCCTGTAGCGAGCGAAGCGAGCGGACGGCAATGCGTGAAGTGTAATATTAGACATTCTAATGCAAACGATATAAATGTAAACATTAAACAACGCACGTCAGGCGGTATCTGTGACGGGAATGTGTTTTGCAGGCTGTCTGTAACCGTTAGCGTAAAACGTGTTCTTTCAACCGCCAGAATATAGACAACCAATTCCAAATAAGGTGGCATTAGATTTTCATGTTCATGATGTCGATATAGAATATGTTTACACAGTGTCTCGAGTACTAGCAGACTCGCTCAATTTTTTTAAAGATTATGTTAGTAAAAACTATTTTTTTATTTCATTTTGAGCATGCTCTGGGTTAGTTTTGGCTGGTTCCTGTTCTCTGAGCCTCCGTAACGAGCGAAGCGAGCGGAGGGCCATGCGTGAAGTGAAATAATACATTGGGCTGATTAGGTGCCGCGCTAGTCAAATTTTGGCTGAAGAAAAAAGTTTTTGCTGCTTTTGACAGATGTCACTACAACTGTAGTTTTACAGTGGAGCCACTGGCCACTGTAAGAATAAAAAAGCGTGTGCGCTATGTGCGCATATGAGATGTGAAACTTCTTTAAACGCCCTAGCCTCGGATTTGGTTAAAAAGTAGTTTTTTTTTAAATATACCACTCAATTAACAAAAAGGGCAGGCCTAAATTAAAAAAAGCTATTCTTCATAAAAGTTTCGCTTATGTCTTGACAAGGTAATAGAGCAAACCCCATATTTTTGTTATCTTGTAAATTAACAAAGAAATCACAGTAATTAAACGCCATAGCCTTATACATATCTTTACGGATTTGGTTAAAAAATAGTTTTTTTGAATATAACACTCAATTAACAAAAAGGGAAGGCTTAAATGGAAAAAAAAACTATTCTTCATTAAAGTTTCGCTTATCTCTTGACACGGTAATACAGCAAATCCCATATTTTTATCTTGTAAACTAACAAGGATATCACAACAACAATATTCGCATATTTTTCTTCCGCCAGGTCGTGTCGCTCACCGTGTAGCTTTCGAAAGTAGTTTTTTTAAATATAACACAATTAACAAAAAGGGAAGGCCTAAATGAACAAAAAAAAACTATTCTTCATAAAAGTTTCACTTATGTCTTGACAAGGTAATAGACCAAAACCCATATTTTTATCTTGTAAACTAACAAGGATATCACAACAACACTATTCTCATATTTTTCTTCCGCCAGGTCGTATCGCTCGCTCATCGTGTATCGTCCGCCGGGTTCGCGACCTTCAAATTTTACACCCGGCGCGCGCTAAAAAGTTTCACTTCAAAAACTAGATGTTTTTTATGGTCACCATCAACTCACAACTCACCACAGTCGGCACAATCCATTATTCCTTTAAAGGACAGCTTGGAACTCATATACGTATAAAAATTCATTTATACGTATATGTTGGACCTGATGAGTGTCTCGCGAGAGCTTTACCGTGGCTGCCGTCAAGGTCGAATGTTACAAATGCATATTAGCGCCATGGCGTTGACTTGAGCGATTCATTTGCGCTATGTCTTCGTGGCGTTTTAAGATCCTTTACACAAATAGAGCACTATGTAAAAATTGACCCCCTCCTATTGGTCGATCCATCTCGTATTACAATATGCCATCAATTTGGGGCAAGAGCTCTCGTGGTCGAGAGGTTTAGATGGCTGGGTCTCACCTGGACGGCCCAGTTTCTTTTTTTTATTATTTTTTTAAGATTATGTTTCTAAACAGTTTTTTTCATGATTTTGGGTATGTCTTGGATTAGGTTGGGTTAGCACCTGGTTAGTTTCCTTTTCTTGGGCCCCCGTAGCGAGCGAAGCGAGCGGTGGGCCATGCGGATCGGCCAATAGGAGACGTCGATTTTTACACAGTGCTCTATTTGTGTAAAGGGTCTTAATATGCGTCTTCGTGATTCAAGCAATTTGTAGCATGAGCCGTCGTGGTCTAGAGGTTTAAATGGTTAGGTCTCAATTCTGTGGCTAGCGGCGGCGGCTCGGGTTCAAACCCCATTGCTTTTTTTATATTTTTTTACGGTTAAGTTTCTAAACAGTTTTTTCCTGATTTTGGATATGTCTTGGGTTGGGTTAGTTTTGGTTAACAAACAGTTTTTTTTCTTGATTTTGGGTATGTCTTGGGTTACGTTTGGGTTAGCACTTGGTTAGTTTCCTTTTCTTGAGCCCATGCGAGGGCCATGCGAAAAGTGAAATATTACTTATTGTAATATATATACAGCAGCTTGCATGTGTTTTCCACAAAGAATCCCCGTCATTTGAATGAATTTGATGTCTGATATGGAGATCGGTGATCCGCATTCGTAACATTCGACCTTGACGGCAGCCACAGTAAAGCTCTCGCGAGACCCTCGTTGGACACATAGAGATCTTAAGTCAATGCTTGGACCACCGATCTCCATATCGGTGGGTTGGACCTGGACCCGATATTTCAGTACGTAGTGCACTTGTGAATGCAAGTAGTAGGTACTCCAAATCCAAAATCAAAATTAGAATAATAACTTAAACCTAAGTGAATCTAAAATCTAACCTTAACATCTTTCATTTTATTACTTTTCAATTTTTTTTATGCAAGTTCGTTTAAAAAGTTTATTGTTCGAACAATGTTGAATTGGTGTGGATCGTGGTCTCAATTTTGGTAGTGGATATTGGCACATGGCACTCGTGTCTATCTACCGGCAAATGTTCGTCCTTTAGACCTGCGCATTTGGCAGCAGCCCGGTGTTGTCGTTCTAACCGAACATTTTACTTCACCCGTGTCCCTCCGCTCGCTCCGAGGGCGCAACAAAATTAACCCAAGTCAATGCCCAAAATCAAGAAAAATGAACTTTGAAAAATATATGAAATAGCACGTACGCATGCGTGAAGACTCAAATTTGTGGTAGGTAGAGGTAGACAAACTATATTTCTACATCATGTCTAAATTCCCTAAATACGACTAGTGATAAGTGAAAATTTAAACCCTAAACTCAAATTGAAACTGGCAATAATAACAGAAATATCGACTTTATCAATTAAAAAGAAAATTTTATACACCTAAAATTTTATGTAGATGGCGGGTAATACAAAAAATTCACCTACAAATACAAATATTTATTGTATTTTACCAATTTATATTGTGTTATGCAGTTCTCTAATTTAGGTTTAGATTTTTTTAATGCGGGATTTAAATATTGCAGCTTTTTATAAAGTAGAGATCCAATTATCTTATTTTAATTGTATGTTAAAAAAAAAACTGGTGATTTCTGGTGATTTTTGAGATAGACATCTGGTGATATTTAATTTTTTCAAATGGCAACACTGGATCAGCATCAGCTGATTTCTGTTGACATATGGAATAATTTTATTTTATAAGTTTAATAATGAATTTTGTATTAAAAATCTGTGTTAATATACTCTAAGCCAACCCCTAACGTGGCATAACAGGCGAACTTGCTTTACATAATAACGTATAACGATAGAAAAAAACATCCAGTAATGAGAATGTTCGTATAGTCGTAAAATCTAGATTCACAGCACGATTACCAAAGGCGGTTATGTTATAATTATTTTGTCGGCGAAGGAACTGTTAGCTGATGACAATAAGCCGATATTTGAGATATTTCATAATTTGCAACACACAGAAACAACGAATACATCTACGCCAAGAAGTAGAAACAACTCTGTGTGAAAATAGTTTTTGAGGATAAAATAATTTTTTACCTATAAATTATCGATAAACAATGCCCTGTTGTGGGAAATTATACTAATTTTTTGTATCATGTAGATTGGTGTGACGACGGGATTAAACTGGAATAAAATGATTACCATTGACCAGTTTTGGCGGTTTTTAAGAGACAACACAGGTAAGTTAAAACATTTTCAGCAAAACGTTAAGTATTGCCACAAACCATAACAGCAACTCATTGAAGGAGCTTTTTTTGTTAAATGTTGTAGATTAATATATGCAATTCAAAGAATATTACCTAAAGACTCTATTTGAAACTCGGAATGAAGTTTTGCTTACCTACCTATGTTTTATTTTAGCATACTATATATTCTGAAATATTTTATTCTCAATTATAGGCAAAAATGTATTTACCTGTAATCTTTAAATACACATTTTTTTCAGTTGATTATGTTGACATCGACTATTCACTGTGGCTCACCTGGTGTCTGGCCCCTTTACTTGTGACATTCCTTTTACCTGCAATAATTGCTTTGTTATTGTATATTAGTGCATTCACTTTATACATTTATAAGTTGCATTGGGGTCGCTTACGAACTGCTCTAATAACGGGGGATAAATGGGAAGCAGCTCGAAAATTTATTGCTGTTATATGGGATGCTCATGGCTGGATATGGCATGGTAGGTAATAGAACTTTTATTTATTTTTAAAGCAGCACCAATTATAAAAATATAATATTACTCAGAAAATAAGGAACTATTAACACATATTAATCTAGTGGCAACAACCTTCATCATACCATATCGTAAGATGAATGGTGCTGTGTTGTGGCCAGTAAGCAGTTATCAGCCAATAGTACATTTTACATCTGATCTAAAAATTATCCAACCCATTTAAAAGTAATTAGGTGTCAAAAATTTTAAAGCTTTGTAAAATTCGACATTAATATTTTTCTGTCAGCCGGCCTTGTCATGTTAAATTGCTAGCACAGAAACTCATATCTGATTAGATGTTTAAAAATAATAATATAAAAAATATATAAAAATCTATTTGGAAAAAGTAGTTTTCTAAGCAAAAATATTCCTAAACAATAAACAATATTTTTTTTTTATGCGATCGGACGAAAACCGACACCTTTCCGATTTGTGTTTTTCACCGCAAAAGTCATGATTCCAGTGTATTGTAGTCGTTGCTTGGCAACATGCAATAACTGTACAAGAATAGAAAATAACTGTCCGAGAATATAACATTCCCGTCCTAGGCCGGAAATGTAACATTTTATTCAAACGCCTTGTTTGTCAGCTCTGACGTCTATCAAAAGTAACATTTAGCTGTAGTTTCCATAGCTACGTAATAAACTTCAAGCTCGCTCGATTCAAAACTTGATATTATGTTGAGTTTAAATTTAAAACACCGTTTTTATTTAGAGTAATATTTGGCTCTATTTTTATAAGTACGTATTCTAATTAATTTCGATTGGATAAAAAATAGTATGTGCAACTTGTAGGAAAAGCACATTCCTGGACTCCTGTGTTGCTGGCCTCGGCTGCGCCTCGTCCAGCAACAGGAATGTTTGCTTTTCCTCCTAGTTACACAATATACTATTACCCAAATTTATCTTTTGTCATGTGTCGCGTCACTTGTAAATTCCGAACAATGGCTTACAATTTTGAAGAATTTAATTTACATATTAATAGTCGGGAGAATCCAGTCCCTGTTTTTTTTAGGTACTCGCCATGACCTTTGATATTTAAATATTTTTAATGGAATTTAAAAAAAATTAACAAAGTTTGCAATGTGGTATTTTTTTTATCTACCTACAATCTATCTATAGCATTTTTTGGTGTCAAAAACATACTCGGAGATGCATTTTAAGTCAAAGTCAAATATTGATTTATTGTTATAAGCACAAGTTTCTTTAACAAAGCAGTTAAAAAGTTAAATTTAATTATCTACATTTCAATAGATACTTACCTAGAGTATAAAAACAAAATACATATATGCAAATACAAAATACTTGATAAATACAAGTAAATAAATAAACAAGCAAAAGAATTCATAAAAACATTAAATGGACAACCAGCACTAAAAGTTCATATTAAACCATTCTTTCAGACACTAAATTGCTTCTGCCAGTAATTCTTTTAAAATTCTCTTCTAAAACTAACTTCACATTCTATTTTTCTTGTGCGAAGTGGCCAGTGATCAAAAACACTCCTTCCTCCATGAATAATAGAGGCCTTCACCAATACAAGCTTATTTTGACTTTAAATTGAATAAAGTATTTTCTATCCTAAAAGAAAAATAATTTGGATTGTTTAAATAAGTTAATTAATTTTATATGTTTTTAATCCCCAGTTGTTAAAATGTGTTTGTTTTTAATTATCCATGTTATATTATCTTCCTTCTACATGCATTTAAAAAAAAATATGAAAACACTTACCTCAAGACAACAAACGTTGCACCTAATTAATCATATTTTGCCTAGTTATCCTTGTTACACTGTTTTAATTTTATTTTAGGATATGAGATACAAGGTTTGGAAAATCTACCAACAAATGGCCCTGCTCTAATTATTTACTATCATGGTGCGATGCCAATTGATATATATTACTTTTTAGCACAAATTTATCTCACTAGAAATAGAATGGTGCATACAGTAGCTGACCATTTTCTATTTAAAATTCCAGGTAAAATATTATCTATATGTCATGCTATGTAGCTGTTGTTAAGCATGCCGCTCCCTATACATATGTCCTTAGTTTTTAATGATGTGATTTACTTTATAGTCATCTTTTTCTTAATGATGATTTTTGTGTTCAAGGCAAAATAAATAATTTTCTCCATTGACCTGTCTTTTAAATAGAATGAGAGTGGGGTGATGTGTTTTCATTAAAATAAAGTTAAACATGCATTGCCCCAAAATAACACTCTTATCTCAAATAGTAATATTGCTTTTTTCATTAATTGCTAGCACGTAGATTTCTCTTTATTAAAGGTTCTGAAGTGTTAGTATTACTAAAAATATCTAAAGCAACCATTTAATTGACATTTTTGTTGAAACATTTGTATTTCAATATTCTTCTATATAGTATTTATTGCTGAATTGTGGCATTATATTAGGAAAATACATTATTTTATACACAATTGGTTCTATGATAAAGTTGCCATGAATTGAGTATATTGCGCCTGACAGATCAAATCAAAATAATCTTTATTGTCCAAAGAAAAAAAAATACATAAAAATGACATTTGTACAAAAAAACTCATATTAGGAACATTAGAAACGTTCACTGTAATATTCCTGACCACCATAATAGGCCCTCGCAACAAGCAGCATTTTGACTTCCCTCTTAAACCTTCCTTCCCCAGAAATATCTCTAATACCAACAGGCAAATGATTAAAAAGCTGTCGTCCATTATAAACAAAGGAGTCAAGCACCTAGGAGGTTCTGGGATCTGGCAGTGACAATTTATAGGTTTGCCTGGTTACGTAAGTGGATGAATTTTGATTTAAACCACTTTTTATGTATCAGAGACACTGTTTCAAGAATAAATAGAGATGGTAATGTTAAAATCTTGTTTACAATAAAATGGTTACATGAGTCTCTTGGTTTGGCCTTACTCATGTATCTAATTGCTCTTTTTTGTAAGACAAATACTGTATGCATTAGCTGTTTAACGCAAGAGCCCCAAAAACATATGCCATAACGTAAGTGGGATTCTATTAATGCAAAATATGCCTGTCTTGATATATTTCTATCTAACTCATTTGAAATTATCCTCAAAGCAAAACAATTTGATGACAATTTTTTATTGAGGTTTTTAATGTGACATCAAATTTTAATTTCTTGTCTATTTGTAATCCCAAGAATTTGCTTTGAGCTGAATCATTTAATATTTGATTTACTAGATAAATTGGTCCCAAGTTACATTTAAATGTCATAATGTTTGTTTTTAAAATATTAAGACGCAATTTATTTTAAAAACACCAATTCTTTATAACAGACAAGTTATGGTTAATTTGTCCAGTTAAAACTTGCTCATTCAAGTTACTCCACAAAATTGTTGCATCGTCGGCAAACAATGTAAACTCTTCAAGTATGTTAAGATTCACAATGTCATTTATGTAGAGCAGAAATAGAATAGGCCCCAGAACCGAACCCTGTGGTACCCCACTACCCAAACTCTGTTGGTCTGACGTTATCGCATTGTATGAGACAGACTAAACACTATTATCCAGATAAGACTGGAACCAGCTCAGTCATCTACTCCGAAAACCGCATATCTCCAATTTGTGCAGCAATATTCCGTGACTCACACAATCGAAGGCTTTCGTCAAGTCACAAAATACCTCCGCCGCAGCCTGCCGATCATTGACTCGCAAATACAGATTTTCTAGGAAGCTAAATATAGCGTCGCTAGTTGCCTTTTTCTCTCTTGGAAGCCAAATTGTAAAGGGCTTAAAATATTTTTTGTCTTACAAAAGTTCATTATTTGCCCCTTTACCAATTTTTCTACCACCTTGGCTAGAGTTGGCAACAATGCCACAGGCCTATAGTTTGACGGGGCTTTCCTCATCCCGGCCCTTATACAACGGGACAATATTGGCAACCTTCAAAAAGCTGGGACACTCACCTGAAGCGAAAGAGAGATTTATAGCTTCTCCGAGAATTCTAAGTGCATTTTCAGGAAATTTACAAAATATTTTGGATAAAATGCCATCCCACCCTGGAGCATTCTTACTATTTAATTCTAAAATAATTTGTTTAATTTCATGTTCATTAGTGGGCATAAAAAAGAATGTATCAGGCACATAACTACCATGCAGTCCTCTAAGTCATTTTAATTTTTCATCTGGTTTGATAAATCTTGAGCTATGTTACAATAAAACTTACTTAAGTCATCGGCATTTAATTTAGAGTCCGATGCTGTTTTA
The DNA here is from genome assembly GCA_016904865.1 of Pissodes strobi. Lineage (NCBI taxonomy): Eukaryota > Metazoa > Arthropoda > Insecta > Coleoptera > Curculionidae > Pissodes > Pissodes strobi. The sequence goes on along the minus strand of MU182412.1, from coordinate 222,066 downwards.
GCTCTCTTCTCGCCTCTGAGTTCGTTTACAATATGCCAGGCTTCCCTTTGTTTGTTAGAAGAAAACTAAATTCTATTTTTGTAATAAGGTTGCTTCGCTGTTTTTACTATTCTACGGTATATTGATCTGTATAAATTAAAATAGCTAGTAAAAAATAAGTTTTGCATATTAAACTTTCTAATATAGTGAAGCGATCTTAAATTTTTGGCTGATACTTTTATACCTTTAGTTATCCAACATTTTCTTGTTTTTTTGTTTCAAAGTCTTGAAAGGAAAACATGTATTAAAAATTCTAGTCAAGACAGCATGGAAACCTGCCAAAGGATTTTCAAAGCCCAACACAGTACTCCAATTTTCCAAAGCAGCAAGTTGCGAGAACCTATCATAATTTTTTCTGGTAAACAATCTTCCACGTCGGTTTACTCTCTCCTTCTTTTTTCTATTAATTGAAAAACTACAATACACCACCTCATGATCAGAAATTGCGCTATTTGCTACATTGCACTTGACATCATCCTGATTAAAATTTGAAATAACATAATCTATGTTGAACAGTGAGATGTGATTCGTGTAGGTTTGTCAACATGCAGATGTAAGCTATAAGAATTAATTAAATTATGCAACATAATGCTATTAGGATCCAAAACAGAGAGAGAATCTAAATTAAAATCGCCACAGAGAACTATGTTTGATTTTGAGGGGACACTAGAAATGGCGGATCCTAGTTTTGCTAAAAAGTCAGACACATTACTAGATGGTGCACGATAAACACATATAATATGTAAGTTTATACTATGGCAATACACAGGACACAATTGAAATAAGCTTTCTTCTTTGTGCTTGTCGAAATTATTAATTGGTTTAAATAAATATTCTAAATAAAAGTCCTCATGAGTCATAATGCTTACACCACCATACCCTGCTAAGCGACAAAATATGTCCAAAACCACATAATTGTCTAAGATTAGTTTTTCATGTGGTTTCAACCAGTGTTCACACATGCATAATATTGTCGGGAAGTTAAGACTATCTAACAAAATACTCAACTCATCCAACTTATTTCTACATGATTGCAAGTTTATCAGAACTAAGGAGAAACAGTTATTGTCACAATCGATCCTAAAAAATGTTGAGAGTGTTTCTCCGGGGACACATCTATCAGAATAGACTGTTCATTAGTCTCCGCAACTAACTCTATACTTTCATCTTGAGTACTGCCATCTGCAGGACTTTGAGACTCAAGCATATTATCAGGCAATAAGCTATTACTTGATTTCGAAATATCTGTGTCAGTATTACTCAGAGTGACAAAAGTCAGATTCTGATTTAGTTTTTTTCTGTTTTCTAATGTACTTTTTATTAATTTAGCTACATCATATTTCTTCATTTTATGATAGTTTAGATCAATATCAATAAGAGACAAATAATACCCTTCGGCATACCTACTTATTTTTAAAGACGTCGTATTTTAAGAAAGGAACAGAAGAGAAAATTAAATTTGTATGGCTACAATACTTAGTTTAGAGCATAGTTTTTCTAGTGAGATTAAATTATGTTTTCCTCCTACAAAGTTGTTAAAACCAGCCAAAACCAGTACAGAGTCATCTCCTGTATAAGACCGACAAAGACTTTCTATATTTTCTATTACTTGTTCAAAAAGAGCAAACGGCTTAATAATTGTCTCTACTTCGTAGTTAGGCAGTACATTGCTTAAGTGGTTTCCTAGTTTGTAGCCCTGTTGGTCACACAGAATTAGCAGTTTTTTCTTGGTCTTAGTCACCAATGTTTCATTGCTAAAAATCGTTGCTGCCGGTTCGAATTCTGGGTTCTTTGGTTTTTCGTTCATTTCAGGTTAGTTGTTTTGTACTACCCTTGGCACCTTCACAGTATTTTCTCTTAGAGCTATTTGATCTCCAACTTCGTACTTCGTTCCTTTCCATTTCTAAGATTTTCATTGTATCTACCATTTCACGAGCTGATCTGTTTACATCTTCAAGATCGAACTGTAATTTGTTTCTTGTATCTTCACCTTCTCTAGGTTTTTCTTCTAGGGATTTGTTGATATTTTTTATTGTTTGTAGCTCTTCTTGAAGTTTCACAATTTCTTCTTCCAACTTCTCCTCCTTCTGTATTGAGTTGATAAAGTGCCTAACATCTTCAGTTTAGATGGATTTGTTGCATTTTCTAAAAGAAGTTTGCGTTTCTGCAGTGGAAATAGCAGGTATTGATACATTCAATGCATTGAGTCTGTCAACAGTTTTAGTAAGTTCCCTATTAGTGGTCGATAGCCTTTCAATCTCTCGTTGATAATCCTCTTCGCGGCCCGCAGTTTCCTCATAAAATGAAACCGAGCCTCTTTGCTGACATTTAATGTATCTTTCTCCTTCACCTCGCTGTGCAGACCGTGTATTATAGATCTTAGTTCGTCCATTGCGTTAAGATCCTCCTCAGTCGCTAAGTCAATACACTCTCTAGAGCACCAAATCAGATTATCCCTTACTACTGTGTAGCTTTCTGAGCTTTTTCTTAACCAGCAACTCTTATGAAAAATGTTTTTACAAACTAGGCAAAATCAGTTTGGATGTTCTTTGGCCTTGCAGCATTTGAAAGTAGAAGCCATTATTTAATATGTATATAGGAACAGTTTAAAACATTAAAAAAGGAGAACACAAAGGACATTCGCTTCCCGCCCTGGGGCGATCAAGGCATTAAGAAAAACAAACATCAGAGGCCCAAGGAAATATTGAGGTAAACAGAGGTTAGACAAGAGGATACTTTATTTATTCAGTCAATCTGAAATATGTTGACGACGTAGAGAAGTGATGATTCCTTTTTTTAAGCATAGCGAATGGTCGTGCTAAAACTCTCCGTCAATCATTTCAAACGAAGAATGGAAAGAATTTCATTTTTACATCTTAAGATTTATTGTCACTTTACGGATTAAGGAAATTCAAATTGAAATATTATGGTGTTTACTCTTAGAGACTATCAAACCTGAAAATTGTATTTTCACTACTAAACATGTCACAAAAAAGCACACATTTCGACACTAAACACATACAATGATTATTCTAAAACCCCCTTAATATTTAAGCAAAATCAGCACATTCTTTCTCGCGTTTTAATATTAAAAAACGTGTACACTGTTTTGTTTTAGTAGGTATTGAATTTAAGAATTTTAGCTTTGATATAATATGATTTATGTTAGGGTGATTTTATTTATTCAGGGGTTTCTAAATTATTTTAGTGGACTATTTTTTTATTTAATCTCTTCTTATCGATCCTAGGATCTTAAAATCCGATATAAATATTCATGAAAGTATAGTTCTGTGTGACTATATGTATCATATAGACACTTTAATTATTTTAGGTTTTAGTATACTTTCTGATTGTATGAAAGTAATACCAGGAACTGTACAGTCCTGCTCCAAACTATTAAAAGAAGGGAATTATTTAGCTATAGCTCCTGGAGGTGTATATGAAGCACAATTTAGTTCAAGTTATAATTTAATGTGGAAAAGAAGACTGGGCTTTGCTAAAGCGGCTATAGAATCTAAAGTGGTAAGTGAAGAAAGTCAATAACAAATGAACAAACTGTCATTTTTACATACCATTTTCAAAATTATCTTCTAACTTCTGTATTTACATAAGCGTTATCTAACATTTTAATTTATGTATTCATTGTATTTATTTATTTATTTATTTATACACACAGTACCCTACAGAATCATTTATGATTGCTCTAAATATTTTGGGAGAGCAGAGATATTCTATAGCAGTGTTCAATAGCACTAAAAGTCAAAGTCAAAAATAGCTTTATTGTACAAAGAAACAAACTCTTATTTACAAAGCTTATTGAATAAAAGCAAATATACAAATATAAGGCTTAAAAACTAGTGAAAAATATAATCCCAAGCTTACCAAACATTGCACATATTTACAAAAAACACAATACAATATCAATGAGTGACAAAACAAGTTGAAAATAAATAAAAACACATCTTAAAATTGCAACTTAAAGTCAGAGCAATAAAAATTTAAATAAAAAGAAGAGAAAACAAGAACAAACTGGACCCAAACTCCCAAAATAAACAGGTTTAATTGAAATTATCATCAAAAAATTCGTCAATGTTATAATAAGCTTTAGAAACCAAAAGGGCCTTGACATCCCTCCTGAATCTTTCACTGCTCTGAACCCTCCTAATTCCAAGTGGAAGATGATTAAATATTTTTCTACTATTATAAATTATCGAACTCTTTATCTGACTAGAATGTGGTATTGGTACACCAATCCTATATATTTGACGAGTATTGCGAACAGAAGTTGAACTAATCTCACTCCTAAGTCTTTTAAATATTAGACAGGCTGTCTCTAGTAAGAATAAACACGGCAGTGTCAAAACTTTATGAGACACAAAAAGCGGTCGGCATGAATCTCTAATTTTAGCCTTAATATATCTTAATGCTCTTTTTTGTAAAATAAAAATGTTATTAAAAAGATATTGGGCACATCACCCCCAAAAACATATACCATAGCTCAAATATGATTCTATAAGAGAAAAATATGCGCTTCTAGATGTTATATAATCCATTGCGTAACAGTTAGAAGCTAGTTTTTTACTGAGGTAAGTAATATGGTGTTCAAACTTTAATTTATGATCTATATATACACCTAAGAACTTATTTACATTTTCTCAGTTTACTACTTGATCTCCTAAAGTAACTTCGTCAAAAAATCATTTAAAAGTCATAATATTAGTTTTCGATACATTTAGGGCTAAAAAATTAGCATCTGCCCACGGTTTTATTTTAGCCAGATCACTTTTTACCTCGATCTCAAGCTGCTCTGAACTTTTGTTCACCCACAGTACAGTTGAGTCGTCTGCAAATAATGTAAATTTACCCTCAATGTTAAGCCCTGCCAAGTCATTAATGTAGAGTAAAAACAGTAAAGGTCCCAGAACAGAACCCTGTGGCACCCCTGAGTGAACCTCCTGTTGATCTGAAGACTTACCAGCAAAACTTACTGTTTGGAATCGTCCAGACAAATATGAATGAACAGCGCCCATCCCCTTATACCGTATCTTTCTAGCTTAGACAGCAGTATTCTGTGATTGACACAGTCAAATGCTTTTGTCAAATCACAGAACACCGCTGCAGCCATCTGCTTACCGTTAAAACCCTAAAGCTTCTCGAGAAATGCAAAAATAGCATCATTTGTATTCATAGAACTCTGAAATCCAAATTGTTCGGCGCACAATAAATTATACCTTTTTAAAAACGACTGCAATCGTTTTTTTCACTAGCTTTTCAATTATCTTCGATAAAGTTGGCAACAGTGATATTGGCCTGAAATTTGATTGATTGAAAATTGACCAAAATCGTAATTTGATGTTATTTTCTCTTTTAGATTATCAGCCAAAGAACAATAAAAACTATTCAGTTCTTGACAATTCAAGTTAGATTCTACCGGGTTGGTATTATTTTTACCTCTTAAATCATTTACGATTCTCCAAGTTTCTCTCGGCCTGTTTCTAGAGTTCGCAATTCTACTTTTAAAGTGTAGCTGCTTGGCGGATTTTACAGTTTTCCTAAAAGTCTTTCGAAATTAATATTAAAGTCACCAAACAAGATAAGATTGAATCCAGCAGGTATATCAGTGAATATTATCTCCAGCCTTTCCAAAAACAAACGCTCACTGCCCAGGGGTGATCGATACGCACAAAAAATATATAGTGTTATGTTTTTCCCGTGGGTTCTTAACAAAATTACAACTTGACTATTTTCAACTTATACTCTCTAGCACAAAAACGTTCGGATGGTTGTTAGTCGTGACATTGCCTCCCTCTTAAACCTGATCGTACCGATCAGATACTGCATGTCCGTGGTATGCTTTCAGTCTGTCGAGGTGAACAACTTTCAGTTTGCTTCTGGGACTACGCTGAATTCTATACACAACGTCATTAATTCTTTTGATGACTGTATAGGGTCCTTCCCATACTGGCTTTATCTTGGGAGATCTTCCTTTCTTCCTTTGCGGATTATATAACCAGACTTTATCGTTCATCTGAAATCCTATAGAATTAGCTTTGAGATCATATCGTGTCTTCATTCGGTCACTGGCTTTCTCCGTATTTTCTCTGGCTAATTGATGGATGTATAGTAACTTTTCCTTAAGGGAGTCCGCGTAGTCTTGAATTTCCATATCCTGGTTGTCTGGCGTTCCGAATAATAGGTCGCAGGGTAAGCGGAGTTCTCTTTCAAATAAAACCATGGCTGGTGTTAGTCCTGTCGTGTCATGGACTGCTGATCTATAGGCCATTAAGAATAGTGGTATGTGTTGGTCCCAATCCTTCTGATGTTCATCTACGACCTTTGACAAATGTTCTTCAATGGTCTTGTTAAACCTCTCAACCATGCCGTCTGATTGTGGATGTAAGGCGGTAGTCCGTGTTTTATGGATGTTGAGTAAATCACAGACTTTCTGGAAAACCTTGGATTCGAAGTTGCGTCCTTGATCTGAGTGCAGCTCTAACGGAACACCAAATCTGCTGAATAGGTTATTCACAAGGACCTCTGCTATGGTAACAGCTTCTTGATTGGGGATTGCAAAGACTTCAGGCCATTTACTGAAGTAGTCAATTGCCACTAAAATGTACTTGTTACCATTATTTGTGTCTGGAAAAGGGCCAGCTACGTCAATGGCGATACGTTCAAACGGTAGGCCCACATTATACTGTTTCATTTTGCCCCTAGATCTTGGTTTGGGTCCTTGGCTTGCGGCACAGGTTGAGCACTGCCGACAACACGATTTCACATCCTGGCAGTAGTTGACCCAGTAAAATCTGTCGCGAATCTTGTCAATCGTTTTGTTCACTCCGAGATGAGCACCGGACTTTCCATTATGAACTTCTTCCAGAACTTCCGATATCTTCCGCCTTGGTACCACTAACTGTGTCTTCACTACTTTTCCATCGGCGCTTTCCCAGGCTCGTTTAAGAAGTCCATTTGCCACCACCAGGGAGTCCCACTGAGCCCACAGAGTTTTAAAAGCAAGTCCTTTAGTTGATATCTCGCTCCAGCTTGGTCTTGGTTGATGTTCTTCTTTAGCTGTTAGCAATAGTGCTATTTCACTATCTTCAAGCTGATCCTTTTTAAGTTGCTCTGTGGTCCACTGCTGATCAACCTCAAATTTTGTTTGCCTAATCGGAGTAATTCCTTCTCGTTGATCTACTCTTTGGCAATGCTTACAATTATCCGCGCATGGTCTTAACCTTAAAATTATATTGTTGTAACTTTTCAAGCCACCTGGCTACCTGTCCTTCAGGTTGTTTCATATCCAAAAGCCATTTAAGTGCTGCATGATCAGTCCTTATCAGAAATTCTTGCCCATATAGATATTGATGGAAATGCTCAACAGACCGTACTATTCCCAAAAGCTCTTTTCGGGTTACACAGTAGTTACGTTCAGGGTTCGAAAGTGTTCGACTGTAGTATTCGATAACTCGTTCTTCCCCTGCTTGTACTTGCGATAAAACTGCTCCGATGCCGGTGTTACTTGCATCTGTGTCCAATACAAATTTACCCTTTTGTTAAGGATATCCCAATATTGGACTAGAACATAGAGCCGCTTTTAATTTCCTGAACGCAGAATCGCAGTTATGATCCCAGTTATAATTTGCTCGTTCTTCAGTGAGCTTATATAAAGGTGCAGCTATATTTGCAAATCCTTCGACAAATCTTCTATAATAAGTACATAATCCAAGGAAGCTCCGCAGTTCGTGTTTGTCGCGAGGACGAGGCCAGTCTTTGATTGCTGTTATCTTTCGTTGATCAGTTTGGATTCCCTCTGATGACACGACGTGCCCGAGAAATTCAACTTTTTGTTGGAAGAGAAATCATTTCTTTGGATTCAGTAAGAGCTGAGCATTCTTGATCCTAGTAAAAACTTCATGCAGGTTTTGTAGGTGCTCTTCGAAAGTTTTTCCCGTTACCATTATATCATCAAGATAGACCAGGCATGTCTTCCAAGTGAGGCCTCGTAGAACAACTTCCATAAGACGCTCAAAAGTAGCGGGGGCATTGCATAGTCCGAAGGGCATAACATTAAACTGATATAAACCACTTCCGGTAGAGAAGGCAGTCTTTTCCTTATCCTGTTCGTCAATGCCTACTTGCCAGTATCCGCTCTTTAGATCGAGTGTTGAGAACCAATGAGAACCTGCTAGTGTCGTCAACGTGTCGTCAATTCTGGGAAGTGGATAGCTGTCCTTCTTGGTGACGTCATTGAGCCTTCTATAGTCCACGCAGAATCTGGTAGTCCCATCCTTCTTGGTGACTAAGACAACAGGAGATGACCATGGACTTGATGACTCTTCAATAATTCCATCTTCAAGCATTTTATCCACTAATGTGGTAACCTCTTGCTGCTTCGTCACTGGTAACCTCCGAGGATGCTGCCGTATGGGGTGAGCACTCCCGGTGTCGATTTTATATTTTATGATGTTCGTTCTTCCAGTATTGCCATTTTTTCTTTCAAAGGCTGTGCTCTGCTCTTTGAGAAATTGTGTAGCTCTCTTCAGTTCTTCGGAAGACAGATGTTGCCACGACTTCTGGAAATGTTCTAGGAGTTCCTTAGGTGATGTTGAGGGTGTTACTTCTGACTGCGTTTCGCAACTGGTTACCCACTGCACCGGCTCGCAAGTGGCTATTACATCTCCTTTATTGATTTTGATGGGATTGGATGAAATATTTGCTATCCTTATCGGTATTTCGCCGTCGGTTTTGACTAGTGCTTTGCCTACGAGGTGTTTGCAAGGCAAATCGTGGTGTTGGATAAATCCAATGCAGCCTCCAAAATCCTTCTCCAATTTCCCAGAAATGATCTGCTCTGTATTTCCGCTTATTCTGATGGTACATGCCGCCACTACTTGAGTCGGTGTGCCATTGTCTGTTTTGTTAAGGATGAACTCTTCGGTGCCAAACTTCAAAAGATTGAGCTTGCTGTCAAAAGAGAATCCATGTTGGCCAATGAGATCCATTCCCAAAATAAATTCGTCTTCAATGTCGGCTACTAACACTGTGTGGTGTAATTTAATTCTTCCAAGTTGAAGTTCAATATCCATTTCTCCAAGTACTTCAGCTGTCTCACCGGTAACCGTACGTAAAACTACATTCTTTGATACAGGTAGGACTTCTACTCTATTTACTCTGTTGGACCTTATCAAAGATACCGCCGCACCAGTGTCAACAGTAATGGTTATGACTCTTCCGTTGATCTTTCCTGTAATAGTTAGACTGTCGGCGGCTTTTCCTAGGCTTTTTATGGAGATGATCCTGGGGGCTTTATTTTCTTTAGCCAACACCCGCCCCGCAATGTTGACTAATTGAAGTTTTCCTGATTTGACTTGGAGGCCCTAGCGTCTCTGGATGGAGATCTAGACCGTAGTTGTACTCGGCAGTCTCTTTTGAAATGCCCAGTCCTGCCACATCTATAGCACTGACTTGATGTATTTCGGTTACGTGGCCTATCTTCAATTGGCTCCCGGAATTTCCCTGTGGCCTGAAGAACTTCCGTCAATTTCTTCAAAATTTCGCCCATCTCAGTTAATTCACAGGTGTTTATCGGCTTTTCTTCCTGGATGGATACGGCCCTGATTTTTGGCTTGGAGATGTTACAGGCTGCCTCGATTTCTAGGGCTCGACCCAAAGCTTCGCTGCTGTTATCAAATTTGGCTAGGCGTAGCATTTTCTGAGTTTCTGGATCTCTAATACCATCCACGAAATATTGGGCAGCAAGTTCCTCTTGAAATTCCTCTGTCGCTCCGGGGTAGGCCAATTGAATGAGACGTCTAATGTCTGCCTCATACTCTTGCAGGTTTTCACCAGGCTTCTGATGTCGGGACTTAACTTGTGCCTGATAGAGTTGTCTTCTATGTTGGTCTCCAAATCGTCTCTCCAGGGCAGTTGCAAGTATGTCATAGTTCCCTTGTTGGCTGATGGGAATGGTCTGCAGTAGTTCCAGGGCAGACCCACGAAGCGCTACCACTAGTGATGTAGCCATTTCTTCGTTATTCCACCCGTTGGCAACAGCAGCGGCTTCAAATTGCCTTCTGTACATTGTCGAGGAGGTTTGACCGTCATACGTTGGAGGTTTGATGTTATGCCCTGTGGCGAATACCCTCTCGGTGGGTCCTTGATTTTTTAGTCTGATAACTTCTGCTTGTAGATTCCTCATTTCTTGCTGTACGTTTCCTACTTCTTTTTGTACACTCCCAACCTCTTTTTGTACATGTCCAACTTCTTTTTGTATATTACCTACTTCTTTTTCCAACTTCTCATTTTGCCCGTCCAAAATTTTCTGTAATTTTCCTTGCGCGCCTACAATCACATCAAGCATCCATTTCTGAAGCTGGTCCTGTTCTGCTTGCCTTCTACGATCATCCTCTTCGCGTTCCGCTTGCCTTTTATCTTCTTGATCTTGTAAAATTTTCTGAAGCCGGTCTTGTTCTTCTTTCCTTTTATCTTCCTGGTCTTGTAAGATTTTCTGAAGCCGGTCCTGTTCTGCTTGCCTTTTATCTTCCTGATCTTGAAAAATTTTCTGAAGACGGATCTGTTCTGCTTGCCTTTTATCTTCCTGATCTTGAAAAATTTTCTGAAGACGGTCCTGTTCTGCTTGCCTTTTATCTTCCTGGTCTTGTAAAATTTTCTGAAGCCGGTCCTGTTCTGCTTGCCTTTTACGTTCCTCCTCTTCCCGATCCACTTGCCTTCTACGTTCATCCTCTTCCCGATCCGCTCGCCTCTCAACATTTAAATTATCCATGAAATCGGTCAACATTTTATTTATTTGCTCCATTTCTGCCGTTTGTTGCCTTGTATTGACCATAGAATGTTATAAAATTTTACCAGAATCCACCAATCAAACGGTCTCTTTGACGTACTTGTACTTCTTCTTTCCTCGAAAAAATACTTCTCAAGTCCGGTCCCTTCACAATCCGACTTCTGACACCAAATGTTACGTTTTTCCCGTGGGTTCTTAACAAAATTACAACTTGACTATTTTCAACTTATACTCTCTTTATTCACTATCACTGTATACAATTTAACACTTTAAACTACTCTTATAACTTTACAGCTAATATCTATTCAACACTCGATGATTAACTGAACGAATATTCGGGAAGTATTCCGACGCCACTCTATATGATCCCCACGAGACCATCGAGATAATTCCAGTCCAGCGATCCTGAAACTTCGCGGCCGGCCGGGCGATAATTCATACGGACAGAGAAGCTAGGGGCACGGTGCGGCGGCTAGTTCTATAGGGTAGCACAAAAACGTTCGGATGGTTGTTAGTCGTGACAATAGTTTCATTTTACTACAAAAACATAATGAAAATTCAAATTCTTTTTCAGTAAGCAAATACTCAAACTTGTCGATTTTAATAAAATAATTATGTATTAAAACAATGTTCTTCATTAAAAGAGCTGTACCCCCGTGCAGAAAATCTCTTCTACAAAAGCTAGATATCACCGTATAGTTTTCTATACATAACGGCACGTCTGGCTTTAACCAGTGTTCTGTTAATAGGACTATATCTGGCTGCCCATAGGAATCTAAAAACATAAATAACTCATCAGTCTTATTACGCACTGACTGCACATTCAACAAACAAACACTTAGCCTATCCTCATTTAATCCAAAAAATGCTGCTCATGCTCATTGTCCTGTGATAACTCTGAATCAACATTATAAAGTGTACCTGAATTCTCCTGAATATCATGCAAATCATTCATTATCGTTGAGTTACCATTATCAATTAAATTTACGACAGTGCTATCTTCAGTGATCTGACACTCATTGAAACAATCGGGCGCAACTTGATTGATAGGATCAGTTGCGTTGTCAGAAATAGTGGGGAGAACATTAGGTATTTCAGGCAGAGATAATGCCGATCCGCTTCAAATTAGTAACACAAATTGTGTTTTCAAAGTTCCGTAGACAGTCAGATAAAAGTTGAGATAGCCTGACAAGGCCTTGCCTATTCAAATATATACTCTCCCTTACAAAATCCCCAAGCCCTAATTGATTATTTGTTATTATTGAATCAATATGGTTTGTAAAAAACTTAAGATTAAAAACAGCTCCAAGAATTTTTTCATTTACATATCCAATATTAGAAAAGTTATGTTTAAACATTAAATTTGTACGATCAGGTATAGTACATATAACAAGGTTGGTATGAAGGCACTTATTGGTTAACAGAGTTATGTCACCTAAACGAACATCATGATTATTTACACCAGCAAGGACTATTACATAATCTAAATTTGTAAACTCCCTGGCATGAAACTCTATACCTGAGACTACGTCCCTAAATTTTGCATTCGGTTTACAAATTACCTGCAACTTATATCATTATGCAAGGGATTATAGAGTCTTTTTCCAAAATAATCTGTTACAAGAAGCACATTATTAACATGATTTATAGTGGTATCAGACTTCTTCTCCTTAAGTGGGAAGAGATGTTGGCAACCGCTTCCTGACTCAATTGTTCAGGTTCACTGCCTGAGATTTCCACTACAAAATTTACCTTTTCTGATGTTGATGCTGCTGCAACATTGCCGGTTGTTTCCCTCAATATGTTATCTTTTTGTTGTTTAAGTACCACTATTTCATTCTTCAGTTTTTCTAATTCAGCAGAATTGAAACGATTTTCATCTTCCATCATGTTTAATGCTGTAACCATATCTCTATTAATTTTATTTAAATCTTTTAAATCAGTTGCCAGTTTATTCACATTTTGAATATTACCAGGCTAAGATATTAGAATTAAATCAGGATAAATTGCAGTTCCTCAAAAACACTGGGTGGATTGATTGCATCAGAACTACCCTTTTTTGCTGTATATAGATTTTGTTGTTTGTCAGAGATCTATTCTTCAGTAAAACAGTGATTCTGGATTCAACCGATTTTAAGCAGCTTTATAATACTTCATATTATCAAAAGGACCAACATTTGAATTTGGGGTTTTAACATGCAGCTGTAGAATTTGACAATGAGTTTATCGCATTTTTACCCACATCATTATATTATATACTAGCTCCATGACATGCAAAGTTTGAATTAGACATTTAAATTAATCTCTTTTTAGCCAGTGATACCAATATTTACTGAAAATTTAAAAGAGGCCTTTAGAACATTAAGCATTGGGAGGAGAATATTTTTAAAGTTGTACACATGGACCAAGTTTCCCTTTGCTCCTATTTATGGAGGCTTCCCAGTCAAAATGGTTACACACATAGGAAGGCCTATTTATTATGAACCAAATGTATCTCCAGAAGATTTGCAAAGAAGGGTAAGTATTTAATTTCCTTAAGATTTTTTTGACATAAATATCAACTTATATTAATCATAATAACTATTAGTATTATATAAATGAAAACATGCTTATTGTTCGACAAGGTAACCATGTACCTAAACTACAACACGACTCACGCGCTACCCTAAATACTAATAACTCCGAGGCGTTAATAGAGCCAATCTTGATGATTTCACGGTAAGACTGCCGCGTAATCTTAAGAGGTAGAGGGAGGGGCAAAACTGCGGTGCGTCTGCATATTAACATACACTTAAAGGTAGTGGGATGGGTCACCTGCGACCCCATGTTGTCGTTTAAGGGTTAACGTTTTAATTATCATAGATAACTAGTGATAATAACAAATATTGAGTGTTAAGCGTAATTTTCGCAAAAGTATCTTGCCTCCAGCGATATTAAAAAAAAAATTAATCGTCTCCTGATGATGATTAGCGAATCATAAAATAGAATAGAATTGAAGAGAGTTGGCGCTGGTATCCGCCTCTGCCCCTGCAACCTATGCTGGTTTATTGCAGTACTCCGAATCATGCTTAGAGGACCTCACCCAGTCTGGAATTTCTAATCAGACTCCACAAATGGAGTACCGGCTCCTCCATGTACCTTGCAGGTCCGGGCTTGGTATCTCCCGCCTTGCATACCTGAGCCTGCAGAGAGCCTCACACTCGCACCACACGTGTTTTGGAGTTTCCTCCTCCTTCTGGCAGAACCTGCAACGACTATTATCTGCTAGGCCGATCTTTTCCATGTGTCTGTTCATTCTACAGTCAGCTGACCCACTAATATTCTTATCGTCTTGCGACTCCTCTTAAGTAGATCTGTCGTGAATTTTGGGGTGCCGTGGTTTATGAACTGTTTGGCCTGTAATTGCTCCGGTGTTTGTAACCACCAGTTTAGAGATTGTTTATCTATCCAGCTTTTAACTGCTGTTTTGAAGACTCTTCCTGCTATCCCGCAGAACGGCTCAGGTCTCAACGTAACCTTACTTGCGCCCCGTTTTGCAAGTTTGTCGGCTTCTTCGTTACCTTCATGGTCTTCATGTCCCGGAACCCACGCAATGGTGAGCTTATTGTTACGACCGACCTCTTCAAAGGCACTTATGCAGTCTTTAACTAGTCTAGATCTGGCCTTGTGTGCACTAACTGCTTTTAAGGCGGCCTGACTGGCGGAGTATATGACTACCCTCCTTTTTCTAATGTTCAATTTGTCAGTTCGGGGCTCAGCCCCCAGTTTCTTCCGCAGAGTCGCCTGCATCTGCCCAGTGCAATTCTTGCTTTCTGTGTAACCTTGCTAAGATGTGGTCCCCAGGTCATACCTTGGTCAAAAGTGACACCTAGGTATTTGACTTCCTTGGCAAGGGGAATTATTATCCCGCTGAGCATTGGATTTTTCAGATCCTTTAATGCTCTTTTCTTTGTGAATGGGGCTATTGTGGTTTTCAGCAGATTAACTGACAGATCCTCCTCTTTACACCATTTGCTTACTATGTTCAAGATCTTTTGTGCTCTTGTTGAAACCGTTGTTTGAGTAAAGGAGTTACTCAAATATGTTCCTTTCCCTGACTACTATGACTAAGTCGTCTGCGCAGCATAGGCAGAAGTTAGTAGACTATCTACCAGAATGATCCACAGTAGTGGTGATAGGACTCCTCCCGAGAATAACAACCGCAGAGAAGCGACAAAACCCGTCGGCACCTTTGAAGTTGGAGAGCCAAGTTCAATTTGTCATATGTGACAGATGGCCGGTTTAATACACTGAGATAAAAGTAATGAAGGGAAAATAAATACTATACACCGATAAAACATGTAATTAATTACATGTTTATTATTTACTTTATTAGAAATGTATTACGAATAGTTTATCTTTTAGGATTTAACGGTTTAACTCAGAGTTTCCTGATTTGTCGCGTTCTAACTTTTTTGAAGTGAATACTTCTTTGGTTTCATCAGAGTGATTTTTCAAGGTCGCATCACCAGATGGTTTATCTATTCGTCTCCCGTTGCGAAATTTTTGTATCGTTGATTGGACGACTAACCCAAACTAACCAAATCTATTAAAATTGTTTATAGTGTATCGGATCCGGCGCAAATAAGTAAAATAAGATGAGACTAAGTGAAACTAACCCAAAGTTGATTCGACGACTAACCCAAACTAACCAAATCTCTTAAAATTGATTATAACGTATCGGAACCGGTTCAAATGATTAAAATAAGTTGAGACTAATTGAAACTAACCGAAAGTTGATTCGACGACTAACCCAAACTAATCAACTCTATTAAAATTGATCATTACGTGTCGGAACCGCTTCAAATTACTAAAATAAGATGAGAATAAGTGCAACTAACCGAAAGTTGATTGGCCTACTAACCCAAACTAACCAAATCTATCAAAATTGATTATAACGTATCGGAACCGGTTCAAATGACTAAAATAAGTTGAGACTAAGTGAAACTAACCGAAAGTTGATTGGACGACTAACCCAAACTCACCAAATCTATTAAAATGGATTATGACGTATCGGAACCGGTCCGGATGTAAAAAGTCAATCAGTTACACGTACTATTACCATATGTCAAAAGAAATAAATAATGATGGATATATCGTTGTAATGTCATTGGAATTCGTCAAAATGTATGTTAAAACATTGTAAATTCATTCCTTATTAAAAGACGACTATGTACGATTCTGTCAATCAACCGTTTTAAGAAAATGTCAAATGTGACAGATGAGTATATTCGTCAATATTTCCCTTAATATAACAGATATCGAAAAATTGTTTAACAAAAGATTTGTGTTTTTCGATGCTCTATCGTTTGGAAATAAAATATGACACGTGCAACTGTCGCATTTGATAGTGACAGCTGTCAAATTCGTTTATATTAATCTGACATGTCAAAATACATTGTTAACATTTTGACATATTTAAGTATTATATATTGGCATACATTTTTAATCATTAAATAATGCAATGCAATAGGGTTCGAAACTAAAACAAGTAAAGAAAGTGGATGAACACCATATTAATGATGATTAAAAATACCATACCTTCGTTGGGCTCCAACATTCACTAAATCTTTGACGTAACGGATGCAGACATGCGTCTGCGCCGCTCTCTCATAACATTTTTGAAAAAGGTTTGAATTTTTCTAAATTAAAAATCGTTAATTGATAGAGTAATAAAAGCTATACAAAAATTGTCGTATTTTTGATGTTCAGTTAATAATTAAGTGAGAAAAATTTAATGAAATACTATAGGAAACCGAAAAAGTTTGATTCATTTACGATTTATTCGAAATAACTTTGTTATTAAAGGTCCTATCGAAAAAAAGTATTAAGATATATTGTAGAGAAATTCAAAACATATTTTTCTGCACAAACCAATTTATTCCAACTGTCATTATTCTATAGATAATTGAAATTATATCTGAAACATATATCGTGTTCATTTATCACATTTTTTCATTGTTTTCATGTGTCAAGTTCAAATATGGTTGTTGTCATATAAAATATAGCGTAATACTATACAATTGATAAGACAAAGAAATATTGGTTAATCATATTCACATTTACACAAACAGTTAGCATAAAACAATGGGTTAATTTAAGAAGATCGTCATAATAATATATATTTAATGAATAATTTAATATTATTAAAAAAAATGGCATATGTCAAATGACGACATTAAAGTAGTGGTAAAAAAATAAAAACTTATGTAACATCTCTCACTGTCATATTAACCCATAATATGTAACATAAAATTAGCTACATTTTTAGATGATTAAAAATATATGTGAAAATATAATACTTAAATATGTACAAATGTTAACAATGTACTTTGACATATGTCAAATTAATATAAACAAATTTGACAGCTGTAACTGTCAAATGTGACAGTTGTCCGTGTCATATTTTATTTCCAAACGATAGAGTATCGAAAAATAAAAATGGTTTGTTAAACAATTTTTTCGATATCTGTTATATTAAGGGAAATATTGACGAATATATTCATCTGTCACATTTGACATTTTCTTAAAAGGTTTGATTGACAGAATCGTACATAGTCGTATTTTAATAAGGAATGAATTTACAATATTTTAACATATATTTTGACATATTACAATGACATTACAACGATATATCCATCATGACATATTCGTATATACATAATTATTTGTTTCTTTTGACATATGCTAATAGTACGTGTAACTGATTGACTTTTTACATTCGGATCGGTTCCGATACGTTATAATCAATTTTAATAGATTTGGTTAGTTTGGGTTAGTCGTCCAATCAACTTTCGGTTAGTTTCACTTAGTCTCAACTTATTTTAGTCATTTGAACCGGTTCCGATATGTTATAATCAATTTTGATAGATTTGGTAAGTTTGGGTTAGTAGTCCAATCAACTTTCGGTTAGTTTCACTTATTATCAACTTATTTTAGTCATTTGAAGCAGTTCCGATACGTTAAAATCAATTTTAATAGATTTGGTTAGTTTGGGTTAGTCGTCGAATCAACTTTCGGTTAGTTTCACTAAGTCTCAACTTATTTTAGTCATTTATTGAACCGGTTCCGATACGTTATAATCAATTTTAATATCGGGGAGGTGGGGTATAATTCTCACCCCCACTGATGACCCTGTGATACGGGATCATCACTCGTCATATTTTCGATCCGAGGCTCCGTTGCAGAGATCGGTAAGACATGTTTTTCCTCCAAAATCCCCCCTTAAATTAGAGCCCCTCCCCCCATATGGTCAAAGGTAGCCCCCCATGAGGCGCACCTACCCTAAAAATTTCAACCCCATAGCTCATCCCGTTCTACCGAAATTAATTATTTTAGTTTCTTTCTTCTCACCCCTCTCCTGGCCTCACGAGGGGGGGGGGGTGTACGGGGTCCAGTTTTCATCCAGGATCGTTATTTTACCCCGGCTACATGTCCTAAAAATTTCAGCCCTCTAGCTATACTGGAACATGCTTAATTAAAGGGGCGTTTCTTTCAATTTGATAAGCGTTTAATTTTTCTGACTTTACACTCGTTTAAGAGGTCACTTCAATAATAAACCAAAGGAAACGCGTTCAGGCAAAAATTTTGTCGTCGACGCCTGTACTAAACAAATCTCGTACTAAACTAAACTGACAAGCACGTGGAGATGACAGTTGGCCGGTTTACCTCCCACTCCAAATTTTTGGGCGGGATTTATGTTGTCGCTTCTCTGCGGTTGTTATTCTCGGACTCCTCCTTGGGGGCAGCCCCTTCCCACCCGCGCCGTAACCGTATCTGCACCTATGGTGGCAGTTATTGTCCTATACTTTAGGTTTATTTGGATCCAGTTGCAGATAGTTGGGGGGGATTTCTTTATGTTTGAGTGCCTTAACCAGCGATTTGGCTGGAACGCTGTTGAAAGCAACCTTTATGTCTAGAAAGGTGGCTGGTGCCACTCCCTTATCGTCTATTGCCTTCATCAGGAGTCTATTTAGATCGTCCAGGGCCAAATCTGTAGACTTTCCTGGTTGGTACGCATATTGACGCTCGTTAAGGGGTTTTGTTGAGAGAATGTTGTCGCGGATATACCGATCGACTCGTTTTTCCAGTATTTTAAGCAGGAATGAAGTTAGACTTATTGGTCTGTATGACTTTGGCGTTTGGTCAGGTGTCCTGCCTATTTTTGGCCAAAAGACGACCTTTGCCCTTTGCCATACCGCTGGCGTGTGGCCCCACGCTATACATGCCCTGAGTATCTTGCAGATGTGTGGCATTAGTATATCCTGCCCTTTCGGCAACAGAACTGGTTAGATTCCATTTTGGTCCGGGGGACTTATAAGGCTGGAATTCTCCTATTGCCCATTTAATTTTTTCAAATGTTACAATCTCGTTGGCCCTTTTCCAGTCTGTTTTTCTGGCCTTGCTGTTGATTCTGGCCTGCTCTGATTGTTTATGACTCTGGATCCTGGGAAATGTGTGTCCATAGTTCCAGAGTTTCTTTTGTGGAGCTGGTAAACGAGCCATCTGGTTTCTCTAGATGTCCAGCTTCAACCGCAGTACCTTAGACGGCCAAAACTTTGTACACTCTTGCGACGCATATACCCCTGTAGTTATATGTCTATGGATAAAACTGTGCCGTAGTGCATTTTGGGATTTCAAACCCCAACCTAGTTAATATCATTATTTTTCAATAATACAATGTATCAGGTTAATTTCAGCACTCGATAATTTTTTGCAGGTAGCGAACTCTATGGAAGATCTTATAAAGACGCATCAGCGGATACCAGGAAATATTTTATTATCAATATTGGAAAGGATACCATATTTGAGAAAAAGGCTTAAACATAGAAATTTAAGTCGCACTGACTAAGCTCTGTATGAAACCTGTAAATCAAAAGTCTATTTATATAATGTTTTCTCTATTTGCCGAAGACGCCTCCTGAAATACTCTTTTGGGTTAGTTTGTCTCTTTAGAATGATTATTGAATTTTTCGGAATTTTCTATACAACCACAGCATATAGTGCTATCGAAGCAAAAGAAATTTGATGACGATTTGAAATAAACCCTCTTGAATATTCCAGTGTAGGTAAACGTAGATTTGACGTGAATCATTACTAGCCAAGTGCAAGTTTTTAAATGCGTTGATGAGCGCATCAATGTAAAGCTGCCGTATTTTGAATGTTATTTTTAATTGGTAGAACAAGAAGTGCTCTGATGAATCCATCAATGAATGTATAAACCTGCCCTAAACACAAGTTAAAATCATAATTTATTTATTGGATTTTTCAGTTAACTTTGTCTGATCATTGATTTGTTTTTTGACCGCAATATAAAAGAATGTTTTGGGAACTATTTAATACTTATATTATCCGATAAATGCATAGTTTATTGCAACGAAAACTTAATTTTTGTAAATTGAAGTCAGTATCGTAAGGTATGTGTTTCATTTTTTATTGGCTATTGAAAAGATCACGTCGTACATAATACGGCATATTCATTGTTTTATTAAAAAATAATAAACTTTTGATCATTTGTGAGGATTTTAGAGACAAACTGCTTCGTATTTATAGTATTATTTAACAGTTTGATGATTAATCAAAGGCCTAGAGCTGAAAATGGATGCATTCGTTGTTGTTCCTAAGGTACCAGACGTTTAAAAAAACACCGGCTAAAGTGGTATGTTTTTCTCAGAACATATAAATCAGCATTTTAAAGAATGGTCTATTTTTTATAGAAATAACTAATTACTAGAACTACATTTAGTATCTGCCTTTGTTTTTTTTATTACAACGTGAGTAAGAAAGAGCCTAGAAAGTAGTCATTTGATGAAACTTCGTCCTAAATTTAGTTATATTTGATGTATACATAAAATGCGAATACGTTGGAGATATATGATATATACATACTCCATTAGAACTTCTCATTCTAGTCAATAATAACCTGTATCGCAACATTTTTAAGTCCAATTTTAGGTGGAAATAACTATTACATTGGTTTTATAGATCGTTTGGTTTATGTGCGTAAGTGACGTCTAGATATCTTAACGACCATTACCTTGCATATTCGTAAACCAATGGGCATTTAGGATAATTGTAGCGACAGATACCGGTGGGTATACAGTCGTAATTAGCTGATTAGTGTCGATACTCTGTGGTAAAGTAATTGTCGAACGCGACGGTGTGGATCGCGAATAACCTAAACAAATTAGAATAAACGTAAAGCGATCGTAATGTTGGCTGCTTTACATGCTACATATATTAGATATTAGTGTTTCTGAAAGCGACTGTATTACAAAAAACTTTCAATGCAGAAATGATAAAAAAGAAGAAATGAACCTGGTGTCCATAGAAAAGTATATAGAAAATGTTGCTTTTCGTTACTCATGTTTAAATAAGTAATTAAGGTAAATGCAACAATTGTCGACACTTTAAGGATCTTAAATGTCTGATTTTGGTTTATCTCAGGACAGAATAAGCAAATAATTCAATTGAATTAGCTTATTATACTGGTCTCTTTTTGTACATTGTGCTTATCACTGTTTCAAACTTTTAAGGCTTAAGAATTTTTTTTTTTAGGAATGTTTTTTTTTTCTTATATTTCTGCTTCAGTTTTTTTTCTTCTAAAATTTTCTTCTTAATTTCTCTTAACTTTTTCCTTTCTTCCTTTAATTTTTCAGCTTCAATTTTTTTCATTTCTTTCTTTTTGTAGTACTCTAACATCTGTGGAAATGTAACGACTGCTGGCAACTTCTCTTTTCGTTTTTCTGATTTCAGAGACTCTTTTGGCTCGGGCCACAATAGGGCGCGTTTAAATGGAGATGGTATTAACTCTAGTTGTGAAGTTGAGGGCTTTTGATTATGTTTTAAAGATATAGATACATTCTTCATTAAAGGTGTTGTTTGTTCGAAATATGTGTAATTTTTCCTGTTTTCTATTAGTTTTGTTTCTTGTGGATCTGCAATCTGTAAAGACGTCGATAACATTTCCTCTAAAACATTCCCTTCTTTTAGGCACATGTTACCTTTTTCTTGTGCACTTGTTGCCACTGCTTCTAATTCCATTATTTGCCTTATTGGATGTTCTTCTTCTTGCCTGATGTTTACTTCTTCCAGTATTGCTTCTTCCGCCTCTATAATTTCTTCAGTTATTTCTAGTACAAACTGTCCTTCATAAAAGAAGTTGGTAATTTATTACATTTCTTATTATACAAATATAGTAATTTTAATACTAAGCTTTCCATTTTCTGAGGTATCTTCTTTTAATTGTTTCCAAAGGTTGTATAAAGAATAATCCTCCACAGGCCCGTTACAGTTTCTTTCATTTTGATAAAATGTAGATAATTTCTCTTTACCAATCTTTTTTTCGAGTGTGGATAGGGATATATTTTCTTGTAGGATATGCTTATTGCAGGCGGATGCTAGGGGTGTATGATCTTCTTTTACTTTTACGTGACTCGGATTCCATGGTGATAAACCGCATTTTTTAAATCCGTTTTGCACTGTAGTTGGTGTTAGCTTTTTTAGCGTAGATTTCAGCAATGGTGCAAAATCAGGCTTTTTCAGCTAGTCTCCATTATTTTGTATTCGCCATTCCTGAACATTTTTGCACTTCAACGAATGGAAAACGGCGACATCCATTGGTTGGAGTACATGGGTAGCGTTAGGGTAGAGAGCCACAAGTTCTATACCTTGATTCTTGCAAAATATACTAAGTGGCATGGGCATGTGAGATGTGTGGCCATCCATAAAGAAAATTATGGGACAAGTAATTTCTTGGCTCTTTACCCACGGAAAAAAATATTGGGCATGTATTCATAAAATAGCTCATGGGTCATCCACCCGCTTTCGCTTTTTCCAATGGCCCAATTTGAAGGAAAGGATTCAGCTATTATCTGTGGTGTTCTGTTATATCGGTATACTACCATAGGAGGGGCTATTTGGCCTTCAGCATTTGCTGTCAATAAGACCGTTAGATTAAATTTTCCGTCACTCCCCGCCGCAGTATACACTGTTTTACACCCTTTCCCTGCTAAAACTTTTCCTGGCTTCGGATTAAAAAAAAAGCTGTTTCATCTGTATTAAACACTCGTCGTCGATCCTCTAAGATTTCTAATAAAGAATTATCTTCCAGGTAAGTTTCGACCTCTTTGAACCAACTGTTAATGTTTTCCTGGCTAATAGTTCGCCGCATCGCAGTTAGGTTTTGACTCACGCGAAAACTTATTTCAGGGTGCCTTGCCAAAAAAAGAGATAACCACTTACGCCATGGTCGTTCTTTTTCTCCAAATTTTAGTTTTAGTTCTTTGGCTAACTTGCCAGCACTGTTCAAAAATGTTTCCTTGCTGAGGGGAAAACCAGCTTTTGCCATATGCCTCACCCATTCAACAAGTTGCTTTTCCTGTTCGGGCGAAAAAACACTTGCAGCTCCCATTTTTGCTTTTATTGGCACTTTGCCTTTATGTTGATCCATTAAAGTTATTCTTGGTACGCCGTGTTTCCGAGCGGCTGTTTTGTATGGCATTCCTCTATTTACGTCTTCAATTGCGGCCAACATAGCTGCATCAGAATAGTTGCGCAGTTTTTTCGGTGACATTTCTGCAAAATAAATTACGACTACTTAATGTTCCAATTGTCGACACTGCAATGTTCCAATATTCGACACCCGTGTCGAACACTGGAACGGCACAAGATATCATAAAATTTTCAGTACCAATAGAATTCATATGATTAGCTTATTGCTTCACACATGAAACTAAACAATCAATGTGTTTCCTGAAATCGACACATTTGTCGAGTTAAGGATCACATTGATTTGCAATTTATAGATCTGCTATTTGTGTCAGCAAATAGCAAATCCATAAAACTGAAGCGCGGTACACTATCAGAAGATTCAATTAAATAATAGAAAAAGGACGATTAAAGCTAACACAAATTACCGAATGCTCAGATACAGCGCCAATTATCCTAAATGCCCAATATATACAGAATATACACGTATAATTTATTAAGTGTGACGCCAGATTTCGTGCGGAAAGATGTGCGCTTAGGTAGAATACTCAATCACTACCAACGCAACGGTACAATCTAGTTAAATTTTCAAATTTAAATATTTCAGACATATCTCAATTTTTTATGCGAGGGGAAGGAAGTTACTTTCAGATATCAATTTTTAATGACTATTTGAATATATAAAAATGTATTCTTCAAATGCCATAATTTGATTTTATCTTTTTAGTTGACTATTTTGTAATGCTCAATAGGCCTGGACAAACAGTATTATATTACATCAGCTCTCACTGATCTAAAATTCTAAATATATTGACCTCTTACCGATAGTGTTTTCTGAAATACTCTTTTTGGTTCGTTTGGGTCTCTTTAAAGTAATTATTGCAAAAGATAAATTTATTTGCTTATCTGTTCCTTATTTATGTTAATATTTAAAAATTTGATTATTAATCAAAGGCCTAAGTTGAAAATTGATGCACTAGTCGCTGTTCCTATAAGGTACCACCTGCCACGGTCACCACTCCAGTTATAGACTTAGTGTCTTTACGTTGAATTCCCATTAGTCAGTGTTAAATTAATCAGTGTTTCGAATATTACACATCTGCTGACATTGACACATTCAAAACACTGATTAATTTAAAGAGTGTTTAAAGTGACTAATCGACGTTCAAAGTAGGGGCCCTTAATTTGATTTTTACCTAGTTTTTAATGTGTTCAAATCAACAGTTAGAAATGTCATCCTTAATGTAACTGCCTAATCGTTAAGTTTAGTAATAACGAATGAATATAGAATGAACCTTTTTTAAGAACACAACACTTTTCTGTTAAAGCACCTTTTCTTTTTTACTAAAGCTACTACATGTGTGTGTTTTCAGTTTTTTTTTGTTAGCTAGTAACTCTTTTTGACATATTCTCATGAAAAATTAATACATTGGCATCAGCGTCAGGTATAGATGAATTGAATGAATAAGTGAATCACTATTTCATACCTAATTTGATTGCTGAAGATTTTTCATCTTAAAATAACCAAACGGTAATGTTTCCTAAGGTAGGGACGTTGACAGTATTTATTTTTGTATAATGCTTTTTCTTTAAGCTCTGTATAAATAATTAAATATATTGTAAATAAAAAGAATCTTTCGAGAAATAATATCCAAGGAAAAAGTAAATCTGTTGGGATATTTCTAACCTGTTATAAATTCCGAACAGTTGGTTTCAGAATAGATATTGATCTCAAACCGCACAGTTTGTATTGGGGTAGTTAACTAAACATTTGTTAATTGCTACGTAAACAATGTTTATTGCACTGTTCTTTTTTTAGCATTATTTTAATTTCTGCTGTACTTAATTAATTATAATAGTTTAAAGTGTTGTATCCTTTTTAAAATCAACTTTTAGTGAATATTACTATCAAATATTTCATTTTATGTTTATTGACCAAGGAAACTTTTGGTTTTAAAAGTAATTATTACTTATTCTACAAAAGACGTGTCATTAGGATATTTTGGACCAGTATTAGTTATATTTACTTGTTTAGGGTCTCACGAAACTTTTCGTTAAGTTGGGGAACATTGTATTAGACGCGTTTTAGGATATGTTGTTGACTCTTTTAGTATTGTGTCACAACGACACTAAATGTGTACCTTTATAAAAATATTTATTTTTGTAGCAGTGCCTTAAAATAAGATTCACTGAATGTCTTTATAAGCTAAATTTTCTTCTATCAACGATATATTAATTCTTGTAATTTTTTTTTCATAAAAACGATTTCGATGCATTACTACCTCTAAAATATTACGTAATATCTTCTAGATTAATTAAATAGCACTTTTTCACTTATTTTAAACCTGACATATAGGTTTTGTGTAAGATAATAAGCGTATTAGGACAGACGTATATTTTTACCCATTCAGTGCATTTTATTATTGTACTTGCATCATGTGTATGTACGAGATTTATATAGTCAATTAGACAAATAGCATAATATAAGAAATAACATAAAATAAGAGAAGAAGTTAAAATATACTGTTTGCTATGATGCCTATTTAAGGCTCATTTCAAAATTAACAGATAGTATAGGGTTGGTATTAAGGGTTCAAACCAATTTACATACAATGAATTTTACTATTTCCGACTACCGACAATTAATTTTTTTTTTTTTTGATAATTGATTTTCTACATTGCTAAATTTTAAAGGAAATACACAAGGAATACGTTAAGACAACTGAAGGAAAATTAGAATATCGGTACTACTTAAAAAGCTACTAGTTAGTAAATTTAGACATGTTGTGGGATAATCTTCTTTTGCAGTTTGCTAGTCTTATCTGATTATTGTTTTCACGGAGCCTGATGTATGTGCGGGTTCTACTCAAGCACATAATGACTTCATTTGGAAGTGGTTTTTGCAATTTTGCTATGGTCCGCTCTGCCAAATTTTGAAAATGATTCGGTCATTGGAAAGTGAAGAGCCGTGCATTTGATGGAACTCTGAATCGAGTATTACTGTCGCTTTCAACAGTTCGTCTGAAGGATAAAAGAGACCTCCACGAGACAGGCACGTACTCCAGGTCGGACGTGCTGTGTTCAGCGATGGGCGATTCCTAGAAATATAGTTTTTTTTTTACTTTACGCGTACAAAACTGCGTAGTTAATGTCGAAAATTATAGAATATGTAAGAATATATACACATTTTCTACATTCTAATTTACGTGTAATTTATATCACGTTTTTTACTTATCCATCCCTGGTTGTAGTAGTACGATCTAATGGAATACCTCTTTGGCCGATATCATACTTATCACGAAATTTATAGGCAACATATCCGGCCATGTGGACTAATGCATCGGAATTCACACGCTGCTTTGATTCGAAATCATCCAAAAGTGCAGATAACGGTGCATCTTCATCTTCCGCGATAGAAAAATTAGGTTTTGTGAAAGAGATATTCAGAATATGCTCTTCGTCACTGTTGGATTTGCCAATATCAACAGTAACATCCTTGGTGACATTCATTAGAACATTTTCCGTTAAGCACATAAGTAGAGAGTTATAGCCCGGGTTGATTCTCTTTGGGGGATAGACGGGGTCGATTCTACCGGGGGCTATAGACGGGTTCAATTCTCCCTGGTGACCTTGAGATAGCCCACTTGGCCTTGGGTGTATTCGACCTTGAATGACTTTGACCTGAATGTCCTTGAGTTTTTTTTTTGTTGAAGGTCGCGCATATGACATTGGGATTGTTCCAAGCGTGTATGACCTTGAACCCTCTTGGGATTGTTTTGTGGTGTCTTTTACCTTGAATGACACTGAGATAATTTGAATGCCCTTGAGTTTTTGTTGACGGTTGTGCATATGGCCTTGAGACTGTTTGCAGAGGATTGTTGTTCATGATGTTTGAAAGTCAGTTAAGGACATGCAACTTGACTTTGTGTGCTCTTGAGATAATTTCAAAGCGACATCGACCTCGAGTGTCCTTGCGAATATTTGAAGATCACACATTTGACCTTAAATGACTTTGAGCTTGCCTTGGAACCTTTAGTGTCACATCACCTTCAGAAATATGTTGTGGTGGTGGTGGTCGATATAAAAGGTTTAATAATGCAGAGATCAGTTATTGTCTTGTTATCTAGTAAGCAAGGTATATTTTGATTTAAACATATTATTTCATACCATAATGTTTTACCAGTGTGAAAAGTGTTGTAAAACATTTACGCGTACTTACAGCATGAGTCGCCATCAAATGGAGTCTTGTCCAATGAGAAACGTAGGAAACGGGCCAGCCGCCAAACGTGCAACAGTAGATTCGGGCACCTCGACATTGAGTATGCACACTTGCACATCATGCAATGTAAACATTCCAATAAGTCAGATTGTTCGACACGAAAGAACAATCCAACACAGAAATAATTTGGTTATTCCATTTTCCTCCAATGTCCATCTGATTCAGAGTGCATTCAAATGTAGAATAGCTAGTTACAGAGTATACCCAAACAATGACCATATTAACTACACATTGTGTTTCAATGATGTTAAAAACAACGTGATGGATTTGTTGGGTAACATGCTAGCAAGTCATGGTGTCATTAAAGTCAATATGAAAGTCTTTGGTTTATATCTACTGCCATCATCTGAAATATACAGTGAAAAATCGTTCAATACACCAAACCAAATAATAGATGTGTCTCAGATTTGGAGTCTATGTTCGAATGGTTTATTGGGATGGTGCAGACAACAGAATTCCAGGAAAAAGATTCAGGTAGGTTGACATGAAACATGTAATTTTTGCCATTGTGAAACAAACATATACAGGCAACCATTATTTTTAATTACATCACATAATAATATATTCGTTTAATCAGGTCGGGCATTACAGAAAATCACTTATTTGGAAGTTAATGTGAATAAATTCAGTCCTATTGGGGGTTCGTCATATATTAAGCTACCAAATTCCATAGAAAGAAAGAGGGGCGTTATCAATGTGAAAAACCAAGATCAGTGTTGTTTTATGTGGGCTGTAACATCTGCACTGTGTCCTGTTAGAGCATTCCCCAATCAAATCTCATCATACCCGCATTTTTCTACATTATTCAACACAACAGGTATGAATTTTCCTGTAAAGTTATGTGATATTAAACATTTTGAAGAATCAAATAATACATCTGTCAATGTCTATGGTTTCGAAAGCAAATTTGAAAAGAATAAAATTATTTGGGAAGTTGTTGGTCCATTACGGTAAGCCCCAAGAAATTGAATATGCATATTAATTTACTGATGGTAACCAAATATTGCGATAATAATGATGTTGATTATTCATGTGAATCAGCATGTGTACAGACACATTTTTGTTGGATCAAAAATTTATCTCGACTTGTTTCCAGTCAGATAATTTCTCATGCACACAAAATTTATTTTTGTGATGGGTGTTTATTGTATTTTCACACACCAGGGTCTTTGGCTATACATCAAAGTCACGACTGTAATCATGTATATACAACCATACCATCATTGAACCCCAAACTTGACAAATTTGGTAAACACGTTCCGGAAAATATTTTTAAATTTGAACATTTTGAAAACAATTGAGGGTGCCATTTGTTGTTTATGCAGATTTTTAATCAATTCTGAAACCGATTGCTAATACAGAACCAGATCAAGAAAATATTATACATTAAAAACTGTCAAACATGCACCTCACTCCTTCGCATATTTAAAAAATGCTCCTTTGACGATTCTCTTTCTAAGTTTGAGCTATATCGAAGTAATGACGCTGCAAAAGAGTTTGTATCTCGTCTAGAAATTGATTTAAGAGGGTTATATAACACCTATTTAAAGGACTTTAAACCAATGATTCCCTTGAATAATGAGGAGAACATTCAATTTCGAAATAGTAAAGTTTGTAACATTTGTCACCAGCCGTTTCAAGACGGTGATGAAAAAAAAGTTCGCGACCAGTGTCACCTTACAGGGAAATTTAGTGGTGCAGCTCATGGAATATGTAACGTTAATTACAAGTTGCCCAATTTTGTTCCAATTGTATTACATGATTTGCGGGTCTGATTGTCATATGTTTAATATGAATACAGTTCTCCAATGTTTGAAGTGCATTCCAATCATAAGAAATGTTTTTCATTCAAATTACGGAAAATATATTACACGACGACCGGCGCAGATAATGAATGAATTTGCATCTGTGATTCAAACCCTTTGTGAAGAAACTGAAGTTGACAAAAAAATTTGTAGGCCTAGCGCTTTCTATGATGTCATATGCAAATTAGATTTAATATATAAGAAGGGTAAACATAAAGACTATATGGAGTTTTTCCTATTCCTCTTCAATAATTTAAACGATGATTGTTCTTATGATATTAAGAAAAGAAGTATCATGACTGAAATGCAGAAATCTTGGTATAGCCATCTGCAAGATCCTATATCTTTTTGGGTATATCTATTTTATCATCAATTTAAATGCACTAAAGTATGTCAAGTTTGCCACCCCAAGGAGGATTCATATGAAACAGATAATACTCTGATGTTGCATGTTCCTTACCGACCTAGCTTAAGGAAGGTTCATTTGAGAGATTCATCAATGAATATTTAGAAGATAATCAGATTCTTGATTATAAATGTTCCGAATGCCAAAATTTAGGAGTTATAAACAAGAAGAAGTCATCGTCGCTCCTGAAATTCTTGTTTTGGTACTGAAGAGGTATTACCAAGACGAGTATAGTCAAAAGCGATCTTATCGTGCGGGTCCAAAGGTCACAATTTTCAGTAAAAACTTCATTCGTGGCAGATTTTGCGTGTAAAATCTGTCAAAGGAATGACATTTAATGAAAAATGTGACCTTTGGACCCGCACGATAAAACCGCTTTTAACTTTATCAAGAAACAAGGATATAGTATATTAAGATACTAGTTTTAAAAGACCATATTTTATCGCACGAGCACGAAATTAGGAAACGACCCGCTTGCGGGGAGTTTCCTAACGTGCGAGTGCGCTAAATGTCTTTTAAAACGTGTGTTTTATAATATTTTTTCTATTTTGCACGTTTTTTAATGAAAAACATTAATTTATTCAAGTCGCGATCAAAAGTTGGACGGCCATCTTGTCACTATTGACGTCTGTATTATTAGGAATCCCATTCAAAACGGTGTCGAAATTTTTGCTAGTGACCCTTGACATTAAACAATTTTGTAAATATCATAGCAAGCAGTCAACAAAAGTAGTGTCGAAAAGAGCTTCTTTTCGACACTACTTTGCGTATCGAAAAGACTTCTTTATGATACCAAAATAGAAAAAATAAATTTTGAAATACAATTGTGATTTTTTAGGTGGGTTAGTTCCAATTTCAATTTCAATTTATTCTTCAACAAGTTAACAGTACAGCTACCCAATAAATTAATTACATAATCAGTATGGTCGCGAACTTTTTTTTCATCACCGTCTTCAAACGGCCGTTCACAAATGTTACAAACTTTACTATTTCGAAATTGAATGTTCTCATTATTCAAGGGAATCATTTAGGGTTGCCAACTCACCCGCCGGGCGCGGAATGTCCCGATTTTCGAGGCATATGCCCCGCGTCCCGACGCTATCTGTCGCGGGACGCTATTTGTGTTTTTGTTACAATTTGAATTTAAAATAATTTGTCCCGAATTTGGCCTCTTTATCCCGCGGTTTAGGCAAGTTTGTCCCGATTTTCTTTAGAAGTTGAAAGTCCTTTAAATAGGTGTTATATAACCCCATTAAATCAATTTCTAGACGAGATACAAACTCTTTTGCAGCGTCATTATACCTCGATATAGCTCAAACTTAGAAAGGGAATCGTCAAAAGAGCATTTAATTAAATATGCGAAAGAGTGAGGTTCCTGTGACAGTTTTTAATGTATAAGAGTTTCTTGGATCTGGTTCTGTATTAGCAATCGGTTTCAGAATTGATTCAAAATCTGCAGAAACAACAAATGGCACCCTCAATTGTTTTTCAAAATGTAAATTTTAAAATATTTTCCGAAACGTGTTTACCAAATTTGTCAAGTTTGGGGTTCAATGATGGTATGGTTGTATATACATGATTACAGTCGTGCCTCTGATGTATAGCCAAAGACTCTGGTGTGTGAAAATACAATAAATACCCATCATAAAAGTAAATTTTGTGTGCATGAGAACTTATCTGACTGGAAACTAGTCGAGACCCAATAGGACTGAATTTATTCACATTAACTTCCAAATAAGTGATTTACTGTAATGCCCAACCTGAAATTAAACGAATATATTATTATGTGATGTAATTAAAAATAATGGTTTCTTGTGTATGTTTGTTTCACAATGGCAATAATTACATGTTTCCTTTCGTCAACCTACCTGAATCTTTTTCCTGGAATTCTGTTGTCTGCACCATCATTTTCTCAATAAACCATTCGAACATAGACTCCAAATATGAAGACACATCTATTATTTGGTTTGGTGTATTGAACGATTTTCACTGTCTCCCAAGAATCTTGTAGTTCTTTCATAATTAAACTCCATCCATGTTGAGTCACTTAAAAAACCATAAAATAATAATGACCAAGTTACATTGTACCTCTGTGTTCAGCGATAGAGTAAAGTCTATACGAACGATTTCCAAAGTTAAAATGGAGATCAAAATCAACACACACATTATTTTTCCTTATTTCTTGATACTCGTCTTGGTAATACCTCTTCAGTACCAAAACAAGAATTTCAGGAGGGACGACGACTTCTTTCTTGTTTATAACTCCTTAATTTTGGCATTTGGAACAAATCAAGAATCTGATTATCTTCTAAATATTAATTGATGAGATCTCTCAAATGAACCTTCCTTAAGCTAGGTCAGTAAGGAACAGGCAACATCAGAGTATTATCTGTTTCATATGAATCCGCCTTGGCGTGGCAAACTTGACATACTTTAGTGCATTTAAACTGATGATAAAATAGATATACCCAAAAAGATGTACGACCTTGCAGATGGCTATACCAAGATTTCAGTCATGATACTTCTTTTCTTAATATCATAAGAACAATCATCATTTAAATGATTGAAGAGGAATAGGAAAAACTCCATACAGTCTTTATGTTTACCCTTCTTATATATCAAATCTAATATGCATATGACATCATAGAAAGCGCTAGGCCTACAAATTTTCTTGTCAACTTCAGTTCCTTCACAAAGGGTTTGAATCACATATGCAAATTCATTCATTATCTGCGCCGGTCGTCGTGTAATATATTTTTTCTTCAAACGTCAGTAAATCCGTCATTACTCGATTGTGTAGGCGGCCGTGAAGTTTCGTTTTTCCTCCGCCGGAGCTTTACTTTTCACTTTTCCGCCGGCGGAGGTACAAGTGTTGTCATAGCAACATAGATACTTATTAAACTAAAATTTGTATTTATCACTCAATTTGTCCACTGCATTTCTAAAAATCACTAATTTAGGAACAAATTGGTTATTATTTAATCGAACTTACTCAATAACTGCTTATCAATACGGAATTAAAACGCAATCGGAGACGCAATTTAAAAAAAATAATTATTGTTGACAGTGTCCACTGACAGCTTTATGTTACATTACTATAGCAACAACCTGTGCCTATTCACCGACACCGGTCTAAGCCGCCTTGCGAATCCACTTATCTTTAATAATAATTATTATTACTATTAAAAAGAGAAGTTTTTGCATTAATTTGTCGACATCTGAAGAAAAAACAGCATATTTTATTTGGAGGAAAAGTTTCATGGCTTGCTCTCTATTACCAGCCTCACTCCGTTCGGCTGTTAAACACGAGTGCGCCATGAAAAGTATCACTTTTCCTCTATATAAAATAATATACTATTCCGTAATTTGAATGAAAAACATTTCTTATGATTGGAATGCACTTCAAACATTGGAGAACTGTATTCATATTAAACATATGACAATCATACCCGCTTAAATTATGAAATACAATGGGAACAAAATTGGGCAACTTGTAATTAACGTAACATATTCCATGAGCTGCACCCCTAAATTTCCCTGTAAGGTGACAATGGTCGCGAACTTTTTTTCATCACCGTTTTCAAACGGCTGTTCATAAACGTTACGAACTTTACTATTTCGAAATTGAATGCTCCTTATTATTCAAGGGAATCATTGGTTTAAAGTCCTTTAAATAGATATTATATAACCCCCTTAAATCAATTTCTAGACGAGATACAAACTCTTTTGCAGCGTCATTACCTCGAGCTAGCTCAAACTTAGAAAGAGAATCGTCAAAAGAGCATTTAATTAAATATGCGAAGGAGTGAGGTTCATGTTTGACAGTTTTTAATGTATAAGATTTTCTTGGATCTGGTTCTGTATTAGCAATCGGTTTCAGAATTGATTCAAAATCTACATAAACAACAAATGGCACCCTCAATTGTTTTTCAAAATGTTCAAGTTTTAAAATATTTTCCGGAAAGTGTTTACCAAATTTGTCAAGTTTGTGGTTTAATGGTGGTATGGTTGTATATACATGATTACAGTCGTGACTCTGATGTATAGCCAAAGACCCTGGTGTGTGAAAATACAATAAACACCCATCACAAAAATAAATTTTGTGTGCATGAGAACTTATCTGACTGGAGAAATTTTTGATCCAACAATAATGTGTACACAGCATGTATACATGCTGATTCACATCTATGGTCAACATGATTATTATCGCAGTTTTTGGTTGCCATCACTAAATTAATATGTATATTCAATATCATGGGGGCATACCGTAATGGACCAAAAACTTCCCAAAATTTTATTCTTTTCAAATTTGCTTTGGAGACCATAGACATTGACAGATATGTTATTTGATTCTTCAAAATGTTAAATATCACATAATTTTACAGGAAAATTCATACCTGTTGTGTTGAATAATGTGGAAAAATGCGGGTATGATGAGATTTGATTGGGGAATGCTCTAACAGGACACAGTTCAGAAGTTACAGCCCACATAAAACAAAACTGATCTTGATTTTTCACATTGCCTTCTTTCTTTCTATGGAATATGGTAGCTTAATATATGACGAACCCCCAATAGGACTGAATTTATTCTCATTAACTTCCAAATAAGTGATTTTCTGTAATGCCCAACCTGAAATTAAAGGAATATATTAGTATGTGATGTAATTAAAAATAATGGTTGCTTGTATATGTTTGTTTCACAATGGCAAAAAATACATGTTTCCTTTTGTCAACCTACCTGAGTCTTTTTCCTGGAATTCAGTTGCCTGTACCATCATTTTCCCAATAAACCATTCGAACATAGACTCCAAAGCTGAAGACACATCTATTATTTGGTTTGGGTAATTGAACGATTTTTCACTGTATACTTCAGATGATGGCAGTAGATATAAACCAAAGACTTCCATATTGACTTTAATGACACCATGACTTTCTAGCATGTTACCCAACAAGTCCATCACGTTGTTTTTAGCATCATTGAAAAACAATGTGTTAATATGGTCATTGTTTGGGTATACTCTGTAACTAGCTTTTCTACATTTGAATGCACTCTGAATCAGATGGACATTGGAGGAAAATGGAATAACCAAACTATTTCTGTGTTGGAGTGTTCTTTCGTGTCGAACAATCTGATTTATTGGAATGTTTACATTGCATGATGTGCAAGTGTGCATACTCAATGTCGAGGTGCCCGAATCTACTGTTGCACGTTTGGCAACTGGCCCGTTTCATGCGTTTCTCATTGGACATGACTCCATTTTGATGGCGACTCATGTTGTAAGTACGCGTAAATGTTTTACAACACTTTTCACACTGGTAAAACATTATGATATGAAATAATATGTTTCAATCAAAATATACCTTGCTTACTAGATAACAAGACAATAACTGTTCTCTGCATTAAACCCTTTATATCCTCCACCACCACAATATATTTCTGAAGGTGATGTGACACTAAAAGTTCCAAGGCAAGCTCAAAGTCATTTAAGGTCAAATGTGTGATCTTTAAATATCCGCAAGGACACTCGAGGGTGATGTCGCTTGAAATTATCCCAAGGACACACAAAGTCAAGTTGCATGTCCTTAACTGACTTTCAAACATCATGAACAACCCTCTGCAAACAGTCCCAAGTGCGTTCAAGGTCATATACACTTGGAGCAATCCCAAGGCCATATGCACAACCGTCAACAAAAAACTCAAGGGCATTCAAATTATCTTAGTGTTATTCAAGGGAAAAGACACCACAAAACAATCTCAAGAGCACTCAAGGTCATACACGCGTGGAGCAATTCCAAGGTCATATGAGCCACCTTCAACAGAAAAAACACAAGGACATCCAGGTCATTGTCATTCTAGGTCGAATACACCCAAGGCCAAGTGGGCTATCTCAAGGTTACCAGGGAGAATTGAACCCGTCTATAGCCCCCGAGAGAATCGACCCCGTCTACCCCCAAAGTGAATCAACCCGGGCTATAGCTCTCTACTCACATACTTTCCCCCTCATTGTCATTGTCATTGATGCAATCTGATATTGCAAGAAGGCAATACGCTGTAGTTTCTGTGGTGTTTGGATTGTCTGTAAAAATTGAGGCGGAGTGCTTTCCTAAAATGTACCATCGAAGTCTGTACCGAAATTCAAGAGGTGATTGATGCTCGTTGGCGATATATGAAAAGAAATTCTCCAATACGTCTTGATTCAGTCGAAATGTTATTAAATATTCCACATTGTGTGTTGTCTTCAGATAATCAAAAAGTGCAATGATGGATCGACTATTGAGGAGAATGCCATTTTGAAAAGGGATAAGTTTAGTGTGGTGCCAAATTCAGAGAGAACTGATCAGATCTGACATGCGGTCTACTAGACTGATTTGATTGGCTAAGTCCGAGCCAAATGCATTTTTCGTTCGGCAATTTTGTGTAAATTTGGATCTGCTAGTGAACAGATCGAACCAGTCATTTATCAATTGTACAACTTCAGCTGCAAGTTGCCAGTCAATTTTTGGTGATATTAAACCATTCTCGCCACAATACTTGATGCCCGACACAAGGTTGTAAAAGATGATCTTTTTCGGCGGATGTTTTATTACTGCTTTACTACTTTCTCTAATTTTAAAACGAATGTTATATAGAAAGTAAGAAATAACTTCATATTTTATTTTATATGAAATTACTGGTAAATGTCTGTTTGCTATCATACGCACTCATTTTGTTTTTTTTTTGTAAACAAAAATCGAAATTTTTTAACTTTGAAAGAATGAGACAAGAGGAAAACTATCTAATGTTGAGTTTCCTTGCTTTAATGTCGGCAACTTCCGCCGAATTTAATTTCGGTGTAACTAAAAGAAGGTATAGAATATCTGATTCGTCGTGACATTTCTATAAACGGTTTGAAATAAAAAATAATATTCCTTATTTATGTTATTTCCTAAATTATGCTATTTGCCTGTATAAACCCACCTTGCAATTAAGAACTGTTTCGTTGGATGCCCATTTGCATAATATAATTTATCAGTTTAATTGAAGTATAGTGAAGTCATAGGTTTCTTATTCTTAGTGTTTTAGAACTTTTCTTTTTGTATTCATATTCACACTGCATAAATGTAACAATATAACTGATTCGAGCACTATTAAAAATATCTAGATAAGCTTATACTTAAAACTCTTATCAAAACTCGTGCAGGTAGGAAATTCTTCTCTAAGCCCGCCTTTATGTGGCTAGTTTAATGACGTATTAATCATGTACGTAACCAAGTGGGCAGCAAAAGTTGTATGACTCTAATAAGAATAAGTGTCATTTGATAATAAAGAAACCTGTTTATGTTAAAATGCACTATGCTTTGTCAACCAGGGTACTTTCTCGTTACTGTCAAAGAAATTTACAATTACCAGAATGGCATCTTGGACCAAACGTTTGGTTGATATGTTTCAAGTGCCCAGCAATTAATTCGACGTATCCATATTACTTATATCACCTTACTTGATTAGATTATTAGATTAGAGTTTTGGGAGTTTCGGGGTCTGTCTAACGCTGTGACCTGTAAGATCTATCGTGGCCCTCCCTGTGTTTAGAGCACCTCATCTAGTTTTGTATCTGATACTGACCCCTCAGTGTAGCATGTTGTTACTGGATTAGTTTCTCTCATTTATTTGAAATGATGGCCTCACAGTAACATAGAACATAGGTTGCAGTTTTCTCTCCTTCTTGGCAGAATCTGCATAGGTTTTCATCTGGCCAGACCCATCAGATTTAAGGGCCTTTCAATCGACAATAAACCTACCATCATTCTGACAGCCTTTCTATTGTGGCTTAGCAAGTCAGTTGTGAGCTTTGCTGAAGAACACTTAATGAATTATTTAGTTTGTTTCTTCCACCCTTTCTGAGACTCCGTTGCTACTCATTTTGTAATGGATGTCTTAATAGTACACCTTGCCACCCCACAAAAGGGTTCTGGTCTCATCAAAGAGCCCGACGAGCCTGTTTTGGCCATTTAGAGCTTCTTAACTTGTCTATCTGTGATAGAGATCTGGGTAACTCTTAAACTTTTAACTACTTTAATGTTATGCAGTTTTAACATTTAAATCTTGATTTGTATTGTAAACCATTAACTCAGGTATTCGTGGTTTTACTTGGGCAATGATTAATTTTTAAATATTTCTGTTGAAACTTTCGCCTGTGTCAGAATCTATTCATATCCAGAGATCCACCAGACCTATTATCGTGGCAAAATTGGTTAAAATATATCATCTGCGCCCAAAAACGGTGTTTCTGCATATGTAAATACCAGCCAGTTGCTATTTTCTTTCTAAATATATTTTATAATCTACCTGCAATAGTACAACTGGAAGTTATGCATACTTCTACCCGACGACCACATTTTATTAGGTATATTACTTTTGTTGCTGACTATAACATAAAAATTTTATTTTTCTGTATGCATTATAACTTAAATTCGTCAAGACCACACCAAAATAACGATTACCTATAAGTGTTCAATGAACTGATGCTCATCTATATGTTATTTATTTTGTATTGGACTTGAAGAATGTACTTATATTTGTTTATTTACTTAACTACTGACTACACTTTTACATGGAACCACAACAACGTCTTGGTATTTTATTAGGTATATTACTTTTGTTGCTGACTATAACATAAAAATTTTATTTTTCTGTATGCATTATAACTTAAATTCGTCAAGACCACACCAAAATAACGATTACCTATAAGTGTTTAATGAACTGATGCTGACCTATATATGTTATTTATTTTGTATTGGACTTGAAGAATGTACTTATATTTGTTTATTTACTTAATTACTGACTACACTTTTACATGGAACCACAACAACGTCTTGGTAGTTTTACATCGGCCTATATAAATGATCTAACTTAGTAAATATAGTCAATCCATAAGTATACTGTAAAACAAATGTTGATTTCTTGTGATATTTCTATTATTGCTTTATTTAGCAACTTAAATTTTATTCTATTTAATCTGCACGTCAGATTATTTAAAAATTAATACAATGAAATCTCTGGTCAAAACTGAATATTTAATGACATCGATGAAGTGCTATGTATGTTAAACTAAGGTTTTTTTACAATATCTCTATAGTTTCCGTACTAACTACAAACTGTGATCAGAAAATTGTTAATAATATAATAATGTAATGAAGTTTTAATTAATCCGAAGTTTAAGACTGTTTTATAGAAGTATATTGGAGGACGATATCTGCAAGGATGTATATACTGTAAAGTTCGGGACTTTAAATGTTCCTGCTGTATAATACATTTTCTTTAGGGATATGCCATATCTGTTGTCTAATTTTTTTTTTTTT
>MU182412.1:32803-167869 GCA_016904865.1 Pissodes strobi | reverse complement strand
GTGAATAATAATTAATAGAGCTAACCTGGTAACTTAGGTATTATAGGATCGTTATAGTGGCCGTTGCATATCATTATAGAATCATAATAGTTCACGTCAACTTTTCCAGTAGGCTTGTCGACGCAAGTTACCTTCCACTTATTGTCAACTGATGGACGAACGTCCATTACCATAGTGTTAAACTGAAATGAAAAATTGTTGTTGTTCAGTCTAGAGTAAATAATCTTATTGGGTATAGTACTTATCTCTTTCTTTTAGTAGTATCAAAGAAATATTATTTTCTTTGATACTATATAATATGTAGTATATAAATGCTTCGTTTTGATAATTAATATGCAGAGTGAGCAAAATAAATTTTTTAGCAAATTGATTTTCTAATTTAAATGATGATTGATGATAAGGTTTTCTAGTTGAATTTAATTTTATTTACTGGAAGGACGTTACACCTCCTACTTGCAATTTAGATAATGTAAATAAAAATTTAATTTACTTTTTCAAATATATTGGAAAAAAATAAAAAATTGATTAACGTTATTTTAATATAATATGTATTTAAAACAAATTCGCGTGTAATTTGAGGGAGGTACCGTAGTCTACTATTCATAATCCCTCGTATCTTCGGTCTTAAAGTCTTAAGCCTTTTCTACAATTGACATAACATAAACATAATATGACATATCAGAAGTCTTAGGCATGCGCAGTGATTTCTTTTTGACACAAGAAATGTAACCGGCACTCACATATTTTATTTTTAGCCATTTACACGACTCCTTCCGCCTGACGAGTCCTGGGCTTGCGTAAGCACATTTCTGACAAATAGATGTCTTTAGTCTTTATGGTCCAGCCTATTGCTTTCAGTGGTTCTCGTGGCTTAGTGGTATGATGCTGTGTTTGTTGTACGGCGACCCGGGTTCGATTCCAGTGATAAGACATGCCTTTTTTTAAAGGTTATGTTTGTAAAACGTTTTTTTTATTGATTTTGGGCATGCCTTGGGTTAGTTTGTTTGGTTGCGTCCCGGAGCGACCGCAGGGCCATGCGTGAAGTGAAAAAAAAATACAAATTACAAATGTAAACATTGTGATGGGCGCGCAAGCCCAGTACTCGTCAGGCGGAAGGACTCGTGCAGATGGTTAAGAATAAAATATCTGCAACCGACACCGCATCCAGAGGCCGCTCAACTCTCGTTTTTTTTAAATTGTTCAATGAT
Organism: Pissodes strobi; assembly: GCA_016904865.1. Taxonomy (NCBI): domain Eukaryota; kingdom Metazoa; phylum Arthropoda; class Insecta; order Coleoptera; family Curculionidae; genus Pissodes; species Pissodes strobi. The sequence goes on along the minus strand of MU182412.1, from coordinate 166,661 downwards.
TTTTACCGTTTATTTTGGATCCGGCCAATATACAGGGTGTTACAGAATGTTGTGAGGAAAAGCTAAGGACAGATTCTACATCCAAAAATATGAAAAAAAAGTTCATATAAACATGGGTCCGGAAATGCTCCGTTTTCATGATACAGGGTGTTTTAGTTGGCAAGTCTCTATGTTTAGCGAAAAAAACTGTGCTCCACTGGTTTTAAAAAAAATTAGTATGGCTTCCTTAAAGCCACATTAATTTTACTGAAAAAGGGCCTCTTGGACTTTTCCTGCTGATACACCGTTTTCAAAATAAAAAATATTTTATTATGCAGTGCAATAATATGTCCGATGACTTATTATTGTACTGCTTTAATAAAATAAATTTTATTTTGAAAACGGTGTATCAGAAGGAAAAAGTCCAAGAGGCCCTTTTTCAGTAAAATTAATATGGCTTTAAGGAAGCCATACTATTTTTTGTAAAAAGCAGTGGCGCACAGTTTTTTTCGCTAAACATAGAGACTTGCCGGCACGAACGCCACTGATGTAAGAGCTTTAGAAAACAATTTTGTACATGTAAATGTGACCTGTAATGATACATTTGCATGCACCAAAACTCATATCAATATCTCAATGGGTTTTCGATAAACGTAAAATAAACTATTAAAGATGGAAAAATTTAAACACCCCGTATTATGGAAACGGAGCATTTCCGGACCCATGTTTATATGAACTTTTTTTCATATTTTTAGATGTAGAATCTGTCCTTAAAATTTCCTCACAACATTCTGTAACACCCTGTATATAACGAATACCGTAATAAATACGATTTTAGTTTAGAAAGTGACCAGACCCAATTTTAAACCACTAATCCTGATTTAACATGTGTCCCGATTTTGTCCCGCTTTTGACCGATTTAAAAAAATGGTCGATAATTATTAATAATTATTAATTTTTTTTATGGTGACGTTATCACATATTTATTAAATATTAAATATTAGGCTGCAACGTTGTATTTATATTTGTCACTTCAAATTTACTTTTGCCCCGCAGCCCTTTTCTTAGCCTTTTTAACTCATTTTTAGCGCTTTTATAATATTGTATATTTTCTTTCATCACATGACCAAAAAAATACATGAAAGTTTACACTCCAAACTATCTAGGAGAGGAGAGTAAATTTTTTGTTCCGATTGGCAACCGGGATAAAGAACCTCATTTGTCATTTATGTCATAATGTCAATATACTGTGATCGTCATCAGGCATATATGAAGCATATAGTTTATTCTTAAGAATCATAACGAGTTCTGCCGCCTGACGAGTCCTGGGCTGCGCGCGCATCATAATGTTTACATACACATTTCTGACAAATAGATATCTTTATAGGCCAGGAGATTGCTTTCAGTGGGCCCCGTGGCTCAATAGTTATATGCTGTGTTTCTGATACGGCGGCCCGGGTTCGATTCCAGTGGCAAGACATGCATTTTTACAAATGTAAACGTAAACATTGTGATGCGCGCGCAGCTCAGGACTCGTCGGGAGGTAGGACTCGTTATAATCTATAAGAATAATAGTATATTATGATATAAGTGTATAAGAGGGCCTTTAAAGCACGCGCGACATATTTCAAAACACGACGCGCAGCGGAGTGTTTTGTAAGTCGCAAGGGCTTTAAAGGCCTCTTATACACGTATATCATACGCTATTTTTTATTACGAATGCATCATAATCTCAAAAATGTTTTAAATATTAAACTTAAGGGATATATTGACGAATATATTAATCTGTCACATTTGACATGATTAAATGTTTCTATAGCAACCTTTAAAAAAGTAGGCGCATCACAAACATCATTTTAAGCACGCTGCAGCGTGCGATAATCGTTGATTATGATGCATGCGTAATAAAATAGTTATTTGTGTATTTAGAGCGCAAAGTAACGGATTGCCGCTTGAGAAAGAATGTTACTGCGCGACGCGTAGCGGAGCGCAGTACCTAATCTTTCGAAAACGGCAATCTTACTTTGCGCTCGAAAAACACACAGAACTTTTTCTACAGCCGCATTTTCAAAAATTAAATCCACATTTTTCTCTATACTTATTCTGAAATTTGCAAACGACTGTCAGTTTTGACATATTCTATTCGGGCTTCGGGCATATTTAGAACAGGAGTGCCAGCAACAAACTGTAACAAACGCACGACTGTCATATATTTATCTTCGGTTTCCATGACCATTCATAGCACACTCGACGGAAAAAGTGAGATTTTTCTTTTCCTTGTTCGCGCTAGAGCGCAAAATAAGGATCCACGGCATTCGCCGATTTTGCGATTTCATTTGAATATAGCAATTAGTTATTTTGCGCGCGGCTGTAGAAAAAAATATTTGCTCGCCATCAGTGTCATTCTCATTCCGTCATTACTGTCATTTATTACGCGTCGACTCATAACTCATCACATTTTTTCAATTTGTGTGTTATGGGTTGGAAATCAAAATTGCCTAGACTGCGGAAATTATTATTTCTTACCTATATTTATATTGTAATATTGCGGACAGCGGATTGATGGCGGAACAAAATACCAATATTTTTGACTATTTTTTGACTAAATCTTAATATCAAAAGGTCCAAAAAAGAGGCGTGGCACCCACAAATTTTTCGCCTTTGACCATTGTCCCGCTTCCTACTTTTCGAAATATGGTCACTTTCTCGATAAGTGTTTATATGTTATATAGTTTAGCTTTACCTATGTTATGTTATATTATATATTCATTGTAGAGCTGAAAGCTTACCTTAATGTATTTTTTCAAGTCATACTTTTCAGCATACAGATTAAGAAAATCTAAGATCTCGGCTTGAGTCAAATATGATTTCTCGTGTTTGGGTATCGGAAAATCAGGATATCCCATAACTTCCTTCGGTAAATTGGTTCTAAAAATTCGAAGCACAAATTAATATTTTGTAATAGTTTCTTACTCCAAAATATATATAACTGGTAACATTTATTTACGCTATCTTAGATTAAATCTTTAATACCTAAATATGTATAAGGGAAGGGGGAAACCGACCAAATACCGCGCACATGGGGAATACCAGAGATAAATAAAATCATTAAAATTTGTCTCTGGGGAATACCGTGCGCTGCTATCAAAAATAGTTTCCGAACACACCTACAGAGAGAGCATTATATTAGTTCTGACATCTCTTAAATGAGTTCTAAACTACTCGTTTTTATAGCAGCCTTGTCGTATATTTCGCATCTTTTCTGGCATTTCGATCTATTTTTTAAGAAAATTAACGTAAAAAAATACACGAATTCTTACATAAGCCAACACATCATTATTTTTTAACTATTAAAATTAATTTTTTTTATATGGGAACAAGAATTACGCGCGAGCGGTATGCTTTTTTGCAATAAAAAATTTGATTATTTCATTTATTTAAATTTGGTTTTTTAATGTTATGAATACGATTTTTGAAACGTTGCTATATTATATTTTATGTTTTCGAATTTTAAAATATGTATTTTGTACTATATTTGTTTTTCTTTCCTTGTTAAACCTATATTTAAAGCAAATAAAATGCTTTGAATTATTTGCGCTGTTTTACTCCATAAAAAATGTTCTTTATTATGATAAAATACTTGCTGCCCGATTTAGTGCGCTGAATTGCCCAGTGAGCTGGCTAAAATTTCCAAATTGAGATTTTTTAAAAGAGGTATATTTTTACATTATGAAACTATCTATATCTCAGATATAGACGGACGGACAAGTAGACGGGAGGTCGTTTTGGGATAAGTTGCAATTATTTAAAAAAAAAAGAAAATTGCTTTGGGTGCGCAGTATTTGACCAGTTTTCCTCAAGTATTGGAAAAACTCGCATTTAAGATTTATATTTACTCATGCATTAATTTTGGGTATATAAATCTATCGACTTTTATATTCTCGAGATATCGCCTGTCTGATTGGTCGGCTCTCTCTATACCCGGATGTTTTTCGCTTTTGCGAAATTAATTAGATATAAATATGTTTAATTCTTATCATAATATTTGGAAATGACACAGAAGTGTCTAAAATTTAAAATCAGTTATTTTTTTATACAGTGTTAGATTGTAAAGTTCAAAAGCTAAATTCCACCAAAAGTATTTTTAAAAATTAGGTCATAATCATTACCTCTGTAAATGTCCGTAATGATATAAGATACTTAAATGAAGGCCATCACAACATTTGCACCAAATTGTTATAAAAAAGAATAAAATAAAAAATATGCGTACATAATTTTTATATTTTTCCTATTTGCTAAAGATAAGCTTAGCATTTCGTTTTAGTAATCTGTCTTCCGATTTAATAAATTAGGATAATTAGATAGAGACACGATATGTCCTCGGATTGAGTTGACAAATAAATCATTTTTGGAAACATTAGTATTCGTCATAAAATTCTTAACGTGTTAAAAAATGCGATTTACGTTAACAAAATTTCAATATTTTGTACTAGGTGCTCCAAAATACGATATCATGAAATTTGTCCTCGAGTAAACAATTTATTTATCATTTTGTAGAAATATTTTAAGTAAAATGGATGTATTAACTATTAAGTTTACTAAACACTGAAAATCCAAGGCTTTATTAGAATTTTCAGTTTTTTCAGTTTCTGTGTTTTTTTTTTAAATTGTTTGTTTCTTGGCCTAATCGATACGTTGGTTCCATGAATTAAACCGTTTTTGCCCCAGACCTAAATTACTCCTTTCCGTAGCTTTTACCTACGGATTTATATATTAAAAGGGGGGCATGAAAATATATTTTTCTTCGAATATAAATGATAATAAAATAAAAAATATTTACAAAAGCAACTCGTATATCAATCTTCACTGAAAAGCAACTACCGTGAATAATAATTATTATTATTTTCGATATATTTGCTGCGATGAAAGCTTGGAATTTGAATAATTGAAACACCTTTTTAGCTAACATATTCTCCGAAATATCAAGTAAGGATTTAATTCATATTTAAGTTCTTCAAGGTAAATCGTAATTTTTAAAGAAGTAAGAATTAGTCTGACAGACTATGCGCTTCAATAATCATCGACCATTTCTGTATCCTTTCGTTATGAGGTTATGAGCATTGCGCGTTCACGAAACTGTCTGAATTAGTGGGTGGGTAGTTCGATATTTTATGTGAATGCAGAAGCTATGCACTCCAATTTTTCAGAATGTTAATCTGGAGCCACTGAAACTCTCTGCGACTATTCTCGGTAAGAAATATTGATATTTACATACAAATGTATTATAACTAATCTTGCTATAATTATTTTTAGGTTAAAATGAAATATGGAAAACATGAACAAAGATTGCTGCGCTTATCTCTGGGAAGAACCTAATTCCGAAGATGCGCCACTTGATGACGAGGATACTGATCAAGAAGATGATGCTGCAGATTGTAGATCTAAAAGCAACAAGACGCTTTTAAATGCCAGTAGTTTAGAGGATGACGATAGCGTCCATGTTATTTCAACCAAAAAATTAAGAGAGATAATTCGATCAAATGACAAAAACATGTCCCCAGTCAAAATACAAGAACTCGATTTTGGAATATAATAAGTCAACTTCCCGGAACAAAAGGGACAGCTAGACATACCAAAAGCCCAATCGCGTGCTGAGATTTGTTTATCAGAGATGAAATGTTGCATATTATTGTCGAAAATTTACATCAGAACAAAGCTGCAAAATTATAACTGGGCGAAGACAGTGAAGGCCCCTGCCTAAGGCGCGAACCATCAGAGGCACCAAATTAAGGAAGGAAAACGTTATCCATTTGATATGGATTAGGATACTCATAGAAACCCAGGATATTATCAAGATTGTTTCTACTTCTTTTTTTTTCTGCAGTTACTGAAAATGACAGTATTTTATTTTTATTGAAAGTGTCAATAAAAGCACTACAACCAAGTCTTTCGATTGACCAAGCCTCCAAACTACTGAAAAGCTTAAAGGAGTGTATCTCCGATTTCCGGAATAATGAAGTTGATGGGTGTTTTGAGGAGGCTAAAAGTCTTGCTGAAGCGGCAGGTATTTAAAATAACTTTCCCGAGAAAAAACTTGAAAATTTATAAAATAATTACGAAAAGAAAGAAGATGAAGTCAGAAACCTAATACCAGAAAGACAACTAAAAAGCAAATTTTTTGAATCTAGATACGCTTAGTGGGCAATTTTGATGACGACTAAAATCTTCATCAAGATTTGGATGCCATTGATTTTCACTTAAAATTAGTAAATATTAAATCGCAGGCACAATTACTCCTTCCAAGTCTCGAGGCTGTTCGTTGCTTAAACATTCTGCACAGACGAGACGGCACCAAGACTATTTTTGACAATGCCAGTTATCTGCATCATACGAGAGATCATTCAGCAAACTAAAGTCAGAACGTTTATCTGGAGTCTCTTAGGCCCCTCGCGATTAGTAGTGCCTTGGGTGTTTTTATTGTTTTCGGTAAGAAATATTGATATTTACATACATACAATGTATTATAGCTAACGCTTGTTATTAATTATTATTAGTACAAAATGAGTTGCGGAAAAGTTCAATAAAGATTATGCGCCTCTGGGAAGAAGTTAGCTCCAAAGACGCGAGGATATTGATCAAGAAAATAATGTTGTAGTATGCAGATCTGAAAGCAGCGATGCGGTTTTAGAGGCTGATAATTCAAATGATGACGACAGTACCAATGCTATACTATAATCAAACAATTAAGTACCGCCTCTTTTTTTGGGCAAGAATAATTATACCAAATGACAAAAACATGTCTCCATCAAAATATAGGAAATCGATCTTGAAATATAATAAGTCAACTTCCTGGGACAAAAGGAACACCAAAACATACCAAAAGTCCAATCGACTGTTGGAATTTGTTTATCAATTATGAAATGTTGCATATTGTTGTTGAAAATGCAAAGAGTTATATTAGAACAAAGTTGCAAAATTACAAATGGGACTGTGATTGTGCAGGGACCAGTGGCGCAAGTGCGAAGGTACTTTCTAGGGCCAGGAACGTCAAATTGAGGAACACATTAGCTATGCGACATGGATCAGGAGACTCATAGAAAGCCAGCATATTATTATCGACATTATTTCTACCTTTTTTCTGCAGCGATTACTGAAATTTTTGAAAAATTTGGAAAAAATTATATTGTTTCAATAAGGAACTACAAGGGACAAATCATTCGATTGAAGAAGTCTCTAAACTCCTCAAGAGCTTAAAGGAGTTCATCTTCGATTTCCGGAATAGTGAAGTTGATAGGTGTTTTAAGAATGCTCGAAGCCTTGCTAAAGAGGCAGGCATTTGCAGCAACTTCCCGAAAAACGAAGGAGAAAAGTAAAAGAAACCCGAGAAACAAAATATACTGCATAATTTTTATAAATTCCTCGTTTGCATTCACCGCATTTTGTCCTAGTTACGCCACTGTATGAACACTGAGAGCTTTGAAATAAAAGCAATTATCGGTTTGCTATATATAAGTAAGCTTGCTAAAAATTAGTAAATTGAATGTTGATGAGCTTTTGGATAGAAAAGGAATAGGGGTAGAAATATTTTGGCTCAAGATGAGTAAACAAAAGTTCCTTTTCCTTTTGAGACATTTACGATTTGATGCTCATAGTACAAAAGAAGAGATAGTGAGAATTGATAAACCTGCGCCATGTGATAAGTTTACAAGTAATTGTCAAAAGCATTATTCCATTTCACAAAAGCAACTATGGATGAAATGCTGGAGGGACTTCGAGGCTGATGCAGTTTTAGACAGTATATAGGTACTATCCAAACCCAACAAATATGGCCTTAAACCATCTACGAATATTACTCTAAATAGCGTGAAAATCTATTTCAGGTAAAAAATTATGCTAGTAGTGTCGTCGAGCATTTAGTCTCTCCCATATCAGGATCATTCGAAAAATAAGAGAAAGTTACCAAAGGAGTTTATAGATGTCAAGCATCGTCCAACAACTTCAAGCATATTCGGATATTGGAAAAATATGACAATCCTTTCTTACGTCAAAAAAAAATAAAAATAAAAACTCTACCTATGACGAAAAAACAAACCGGAAAGATAACCTTTTATACTGCAACAAAAGGAGATGTCGATTCAGGTGATCAGCTTTTTACATTGTATAACGTAGCACGGAGGATCTTTTTTACATTATTGAATAATCGCTTATTCATCTATCCATTCATCACGAGGAATGTTCCTAAAAGAAGTTGCATTGGCATTGCTGTACCCACATTTACGTGCAACCCAACATAATTTACCTCAGACTGTACGCTCGACTTGTATAGAGGGCAGGACTGGGTCTTCGAAGTGGCCCGGGCAAATAATTCCAACCGGCCCTTTTTGTATTTAGAAAAAAAATCTTCAAATCAAACATTTATATTACGTATAAATCAAAACATTTTTAAATCGTAAATCGAAACTGATTAACACATTTTCATTGCACGTTCGTAAAGAAATCTAGGCTCAGTTGGCCCAGTTCAATTACAAAAATTATATTCATATATTTATAATAACAAATAATACTCGTATTTTTGTATTTGAGATAATACAATACATATAAAAATATGAAGAATAAAATAGATTTTAATTCTAATTGGAATAATTCAAACATTCCGAACAACTTTTGCTTTTGTTTTTTTTATTTTGGTTTTTCTTATTTCGTTTTATAATACTTTTATACACTCCGAATATCTTTTTACGTTTTTTAAATTTTTCCCATTTTTGTAATTCCCGATCTCGTAGGTGAACTCCTTCGCCTTTTTTCGCCGAAAACCGTGTTTCTCTATTTTTTTTTATTTATTTTTTTCTTATTTCATTTTATAACACTTTTATTAACTTCCGAACAATCTTTTACGTTTTTTTTTTCATTTTACCCTGGCTACATGTCCTGAAACTTTCAATCCTCTAGCTACTACATACATGCTTAATTAAAGGGGCGTTTCACTGTGATAAGCATTTTTTCTGACTTTACCCTCGCTAAAGAAGTTTCACTTCAATAATCTTTAATTTGGAAAAGAACCTTTCACAGGCTACTTGAGAAATAGAAAAAGTTAATAATTATTTATGCCTCGGCATATAAATTACATTTATGCAAAACATAGTAACAGCAACGAATTCAGTTTTTGCAGAATTTATAATCCAAAGTATTGTGTTCTGTTTCAGCTTCATCTTGTATAAATTCTTATTTGGTATTTTCTTGTGGTAATACTGATGACAACTTATTCCACTTGGAACCAAAATCTAAAAGTTCAATTTGTAGATTATCTTGCGTAATAGCAGGGTAAAACTTTGTTAACTTCTCACAAACTTTTCGAAGAATATTTGTCGAAAAACTTTGAGGATTAAAAAAAATTGAGGGGTGAAAGCACTCGAAGTCCTCATACAATTCTTTATGTTTTTCAAATCTAGTTTCTAAGACGCTGATGACTTTGTCCACCAGTGACATTAAAAATTTCTACTCGAAACTTGTCCACTGGATTTTGAAGTGCTTGGTGTGCTTAGCAATTTTCATCGTGGAATTTCTTTTTACGTGTTGTCCTTTTAGCACACATTTATTTGTTGACTTCCAGCGGAATTTCGTTTTCCATAAGGTGCTCATTTACTTTAATTATCTTCAGACTCTTCCACGACTTTATTAAACTCCCCGGAAAATGTTTTAAGGGATTCCTGACGTCTGCATGCTTCGAAAATGGGGAAGAAAGCATATATGTATATATTTCTTTTTGAACAAAATTGAAGTAATAACTGGTCTCATACTTCAAAAATTCGTCAAGAAGACTTTGTGCTGAACATCGTACCTCTAGGTTGAAGATCTGAGATTCTGCTATTTTATAAAATGTTTCGTATAATTTACGAAGATTCCATTACTATCACCAAAACATTTTAAATATGCCTTCCTTATTTTTGGACCACTATATGGGTTCGCAACAATGAAATGACATCCAGACGTAACATAGAATATGTGAGTAAATTTTGTTTTTTTCTAGGTAATAAGGGAATGTCGTGAACAATGACCAAATAAAATGGCGGATCGTCGCAGCACCGACCCGCCCATCAAATCCAGTCCGGCCCTGCTTGTATAAAAGCAAATATAAATATAAATAATTTAAAAAACTACTTATTGTTTTGTTCATTCTTTTTATAAAACGCTTTCGATTTTGTGTTTAGGGGTTAATTTTATGCAAAATAATTAAAGCTAGAGTTAAAATGTATTTTGTTCATCTCTATTTAGCAATATATTTAAGTAAATGAAAAATTCTGTATTACTATCAATAAATTAAAAGTTTTTATGTGCCTGTTATTTTCGAACTACATTTATTCTTTAAAGTATGATGAGCATGAAGATATGCGCCGTTAACATTATTTGGAGTCTCACAGGCTCCGCGCCAAGGGTATTTATTCACAAATTATTATATTTCATAAAATTAACTTATATAATATTAAATCAATAAAAATTTGTCAAAAGGTAAACATAACTTAAAGGCAAATTCTAAAGCAATTCATATATCTATCTTCACGGAAAAGCAGCTACCGTTATTAATTATTATTATTACTCTCGATATATTTGCACAACTTTAGGATAAAAGTAGAAAATAGAAACCAGCTATCAAAACTAAATAGAATATCATATATAAGTACTTAGATTTTATCATGTATGATTAAATCACATTAACCTGAGTGAATATTAGATAATTAATCATGAACTTCATAGGAGTCGCCTTCATTTAATTACTGCAACTTGTCTGAACATTCAATTTTCATAAAAAAGTACCATTAAAAATAATTATAAGATAATTTATGTGTACCATTTATATTTAGCGTATTTAACATGCGTTTCTTCAGATCCAGCACCATCAGAGGTGCATGTTTAGGGATTATTAGGTATGCAAAAATATTCAAATTTGCTTCAGTTTCATTTCAACAAATTTGAGGCAGAATTGAATTATTTCAATGTTGCCATACTTTTAGAAGGTGCCGTGAATATATTCGATTCGACTCGAAAGCCCTAGTTTGTTTAAATTATTATGTTGATCATTTATTATTAAACTATTTGAGGTGTAAAAATAGTCCCCGACCGTTATCTCTTATTTCTGCCATCATTATAGTAAGACGTTATTGGTTACTAAGTTATTAAGATATCAAAAAGACATATAGGTCAGAAGTTCGTATAATGCTAAGCTGTTATCGAAGCGGCACGAGATCAAATTTAAAATGTGTAATCAAATCCAGGTTATTTCCATAATTTTTTTAGTATAGTTTTCAATATAATGCGAATTTTGTAGATTGGTTGTTGTTTTGTAGCTGCTAATTTGGCCTCTATCAAAAGAATGATAATTATAAATTTTAATATAGATTAATATTTTCGTTATATTTCACATCGAATTATTATAGTATTACGTAATTATTGTGCGGACAAATAAAAACAAGTGCGATGGCCGATGGCAGTTGCAACTGTTATCGATATCTTTTCGGAAAATTATATTTATGAAATATTTGAGGTGACATTGAGGTTAACGTTTCAATTAATGTCCTTAAAACGTTTTAGAGTTTCGTGGCGATCTGCGTGAGACCCCTACTAACATCACTCTAAAACGGGAACCTATCTATTTATACTTGAATATAATCAGTGTTTATTCCTATGTGACCATGTTTGACCTACCCTCGTATAAACATTTTTATACAGTAAATTTTCGCCCGCTCTTGTTAATCAAAATGGAAAAGGATCTGCAAAATTTTAAAAACAAATTCATCCCCATCCCTTTTTGCGATGGGGGTATTTTTGTCAAAACTAATACACCCCTTCGTATAACAATATACCCGTTGCCAGATTTAAAATATACACACACAGAGAGGGCTGACACGTATTGCTCAAACTTTTTTAGTCATTTAAGTAAAACAAAGAAATTTTATTGGATGATACATTAAACTTAAACAATACGTTCATTCAAGTGAGGTGATATCTTAGTAATGGTCTTTTTAACTCGAGGGTTAATGGGGTTAATTTGTCAATTTATATCAATATTTGTAGCAATAATTGTATCAGGGCCAAGGATTGCATTGAATCATATTTTTCTTTTTCTGTCATAATAATAATAACAAAATGCAAGGCTTCTTTTTAAGCCTGCTGCATATCGAAGCAGCTTCCCGTTGAAAATCTTATTTTCTTGATGCATACGATTCTAAAGTCATACATTTTTGAACCAATTTCAAAACATAAATCGAAAAAAAGAAGGAAAAACTAGGAGCAAATATTTAAAAAACCGTAAAAGGACATTAAGCAAAAAATATTAGTTCGACTATATATTTATTTCAATAAACAGACAATATAAAGTAAATATGAAAGAACAAATAAAATCAATTCACATTCACACACCACACAAGGACATGAAAACTTTTAATTTCCACAAAAACACGGGAAATAAAAAATTAGAGAAATACAATTGAGTAGCCGCCAAGATCACCTGGCTTTACCCCTATGGACTTTTTTATGGAGTTACATTAAATCACTAGTTTACAAAAGCCAGCTGGTTTATGTGAAGGTTATTCTGATTTAGAATTTGCTGAGGGAAATTACACTAGTAAATGTGCAATATCTCAATTTTTATCAAGAGCATTTCATCCTAGAGACGCCTTCCTAATATGATTTTAATTTATTTAAGATTTCTGTCACTCCGAGCGCCCACATCTCATGTACTAGAAATGACATATTTTTAAGCAAAAATTTCGAGTTTCAGTCACATCATAATTTTGAATTAAATTTCATCAGAAATTTGAAATACTAAGAAACTCGGCTAATCAAAATTAATGACATCCTACCTTAGCCCTTTATACATTGCCGAATATACCGGATACCCATATCGGTCCTTGCCAACATCGTCAGTGTACACCCATGTACCACCAAGCTGAGCACCCATTTCAAAAACGTCCATATTAAATCCAAAACTGGAAGCATGTCTTGCAGATGCCAATCCGGCCGCACCAGCTCCAATAATTGCCACACGCATTTTATATTTCAGTTAAAATAAATCTGCGAAAAATCGTTTTAAAAATTCGTGCGAAAATCGCTTAGAAAATATCGAGTCGCTTTTCTGCCGAGCGGTTTTTACTCAGTGAAAGTGCGCAACTGAATGATTAGAGGAGCATGGCAGCGGATTCGTTTTAAATGGGAAGCCGATTAGTAGTTATTGGTGTTTACGATACTACAACAACTAATTGGTACACTGATAAAACAGTGTAATTTTTCGACAATAAATAATTTAGTAATCGTTTTATATGAAACACGTTCTTTTTAATGGAAATATTTGATCTAGTTTATGGATACAATTATATTCTCGGTTCATCTCATCTATTGATTAAATAAAAATTTGCTGATATTTTAATGAGGTCTTTTTCACTAAATAATTATTTATCATTTATTTATCTCAATACGCGTAAACGGCTTCTCTGATTAAACCTTTATCCACTCCCTTTTTATTTTTTTTCTAGTGGTTTTTCTTTTTCTCTTATAGCCATGCTATTTAAAGTATTTCATACAAAGTTGCGATCAATTACAAGAACAATCCAATAATGCGGAAACTACTTAATTTATCTTGGCGCAGTTTTGGTCTAATGCTCGAGTAATTATACATCACATTCAATAGTTAAACAATTCTCGATGTCAGCTAAAGTTTTTTAATTGTTTTCCTAATATGGCAGTACTATAATGTTGCTGCCACGCAATCTGTACATTTTTTCAATAATGGCATTTATCAGCTTTTTTATTCGGCTCATATTTAATTGATCAGCAAAATATTGAATATCGAAGAGCAAAATTCAGCCATTAAAATTAAATCAACATTATAAACACTTCAAAAAGTAAATAACCTAAACTAACCCATAACGTTCATCTTTAAAAATAAAAAGGTTATAAGGCCAGAAGGCCTGTTCACTTTTATTTTGATATTATTGTACATGAGAAGTACGTTTTCAACCTCTGAGAATTTCTTATTTAAAAAGTACTTTCAACACTTGTTATATAATATATTATTTCCCTACTTAAATTATCTTATTTAAAAAGTACTTGTCTTATTTAAAAAGTACTTTCAACATTTGTTATATAATATATTATTTCCCTACTTAAATTTTAAGTCGGCTGTTCTGTTACCCTATCAATTTTCTTGCTTTTTCATCAGTTTTATAATATTATTTTAAATCCCATTCGATTAAACTGAAGATCAAACAATATAATCTGAAGATCGAATATTTTAATCCCCTTTTATTCTAGGGAATATTTTTGTACAGGTGGTTCTTAAGGTAGGTGTCCCTCAGAAGGAAATCATTTGACGAAAGATTAATGGCATGATTTGTTTCAATTATATTTCCTTTGAAAATGTTGCAAATATTTTATCGCTTTGAGAGTTGAGGAAATTATGTGCACAGCTGAGAGCAGTCATTCATTTGGGGCAAAATCTTTTGGGTTTTGCGGGCGATCTGTTGTAAAGCAGGTTCAATAAAAATTTTAGCCCGAACATCTTCATTAAGGAAAATGGGTCCCTCGAGAGCTACAAATTCAGCCCAATCTTTCATTTCCTGGCGATATTCTTGATCTCGGTTCGTGTGCCTATAAATGTGGTCATTAGGTCCATTAGTTAATGTAAAATAAATATTTTCTAGAAACTGAGGATGATCGTATTCTAACTCTGGATATCTAGTATATTTGTATTTATGAATGCAATAATATTTTATATAAATTTACGCAAGACTATGGCTTGGCATTTTCGCTAGTGGGGAAGCTGGATTTTTTTTTCTGCTCCAGAAATCAGATGAAAGAATCTTAGAACTAATACACACACAATGGAATGTATTAGGGTTTGATGAGGTCAGAAGAAAGGGCCAACAGCAGAGAATTTTGACGTCTAGAAATCTATTTCACTATAAAGGAGACGATGAAATGAATATGAGAGAAGAGACGATGAGATGAATATGAGAGAAAGACACGTAAAAAGTATTGTAGTTCGATCCATAGATTCTAAGGTAATATGTATAATCCTTAAACTAAATGACAGTTACAACATTAAAATCATTCAAGCATATGCTCCAACAACAACTCACCCTGATGAAGAAGTAGAAACCTTTTATGAAGATGTCTTAAATATGCGATTTTGGTAGGAGAATCTAGTGCCAAAATTGGAAATAAAGACGAAACCGAAACCTTTCTGAGTAGCTACACTCTTGGAGGGAGAAACGAAAGAGGGAATAAGTTGGTAGAATTTATGCTACTTAACGGACAGTATTCGATGGAATCCTTCCTTCAAAAGAGCCCTAACAGAAGATAAACTTGAGTAAGCTCTGATGGAAACTTCAAAAATGAAATTGACTTCATTATAACAGATAAGAAAGATATAGTACACGATGTGAAGGTTTTAAAACAGTTATTAACTGGAAACATCATCGTATAGAGAGAACAAAATTTATAATAAACATAAGGAAGGAGAGGTCTAAAACTATCATGAAACGAGATACAAGGAAATGATCAGGAATAGGAAGTTCTCAGAATGATACAGCAATATGTTGACATCCTAAATGTGGCAGTAAATTTATATGGGTCAAAGCGAAATTCAAACAATATCAAATTAAGTAACCGCACGAAACAACTCATGTATAAGAACGTAGAGAGTTGGAAAGCAGACACTCAGCAGAATATTGGAAGCAAAACAAGGAAGTTATTAAATAAATACGGAAAATACACGGAACTTCAATACGGAAAATATCGGGCAGGTAAATGGAGCAACACAAAAACCTAAAAGTTATGAGGAGAGAAATGATCATCGGAAATAATGATATTCCGAAACTTAAAGAAGCCCACGGAAATGTAATCACGAACAAGCAAGAAATAATGCAGGTCGCTTGATAAGCAACTCTACCAAAACTTTAATAAGCAATTTTACCAAAATACTAACAACTTAGCTAATGATATACAAATCAAGGATCAGAAGGTATACCTGATATAACTGTAGATAAAAGCATGGGTCCGCTAACCAAAATGAAGAACAATGAATTCCCAAGAGATGGTGAAATCGTGATTGAAGCAATAAAGGAAGGTGGTAGATCGATGATCCAAGCACTGCAAATATTAGGCGTAATCTCATCAAAATGAAATCATTTAATAGTTCTAATAATCCACAACAGTCCTGGCTGGCTAACTACCGATCTATTAGCCTTCTCCCTCATATATGCAAGATGCTTACTAAGGTACTGACAAACACAAAACGCCTTACATCTAAATTTGATTCATATCAGCCACGGAAACAGGCCGGATTTAGATCTGGTTTTGGTACAAATCATCACCTTCTAGTCATTAAAGCCCTGATCGAGAGATGCATGGAATATAACAAACCATTAATCTTGATATTCGTTGACCATAAAAAGGCGTTTAACTCCGTGGACTAACATACAATTCAACATGCGACATCTTTTATAAGACTACAAGAAGATGCGAGCCCGGCGCCAAGGCGGTACCATATCTCCGAACTTATTCACAGCGCTTTTAGAATCCATGTGCAAAATAATTAAATGGGATCAAATGGGAATATGCATCAACGGAGGGAAACTTAACCACTTACGTTTCGCTGATCACATTGTTTTGATAAGGGATCGTGTGAATAAAGCAAATATAAGCTAGTCAAATCGGTTTCAGCATTAAGTTTTCTAAAACCGAGTTTATGACCGGTCTAATTTGAAGCAATGCTGTTTCAGCTGGTGGTATGCGAACATTTAGGACAGGACATAAGAATTGGCGGGATAATCAGACGTGCGAGATCCCAAGAAGGCTAGACTTGACTTGAACCGCTTTCGGCAGACTAAAAAACCAATGCGTCCTATCATTATTTGCATGCTGAAACACTTAAGCTAACAAAGAAAACAATCTATAAAATACGGGTGTCACGGACAGCTGCTGGGTCAGACCCTTCGGGATAGAGTAGGTAATAAAAGACGTCATAAGGCAAAGAAGAGGAGTGACCGATGTAGTCCATGTAATCCTGGAGTGGAGGCCAAGATAGGATGCCTTTAGAAATAGATATAGACCTCCTGCGAGGTGGACCGATGATCTCAAGCGGATAGCCGGAAATTTGATGCAGACAGCTCAATATCGTGATAGGTGGAAATAATTAAGAGAGGCCTATATTCAGCAGTGGACGGGATAGGCTGAATGTTGATGATGATGAAGACTTTTATCTTTCCAAGCTACGGTTTTTAAATAATACCATTTAATAACTAGTTGTGTAACTCATAGTTTAAACATCGACCAAGGATTATTTGGTCCTAAATAATGGTTTCCTAAATAAACTAGTTATAAGAATGATAAATAATCAATTTGTGATTTGTTTTTATTGTGTCCTCATAATAATTTCTTCAGAACCGTGTCAATAATTAAATTAATTTTGTTATAACTTTTAAACTTTCGCGAAATTTGAGCAATAAAATATCTAGTCACTTTTCTCTAATAAGTAAGAACACACACGCAACATCCAATCTCTACAAGATAAAGGTATTAATTTAATAATACGATGATTCGATTCCTAAATATGACCATTAGACTAAAATTTTTAAATAAATATTTCACAACAATTTGTTTTATATATTTACCCCAACATTTAGTTCCTAAATTGCGTGCATCTTTTATTAGCTTTTCTAAAATAAACTAATTTGGAAATATCTATTGTTACGTGCGAATGCTTACGTGGTGTGATCATTGATTTGTATAGGAGTGGATAAGCAATAAATAGACCAAACATGGCAAATTTACGACCGCGAAATGTAAACAAAGAGATTTCTATTTGGACTTGCGCATTAGAAAATTAGTAGGAGCTAATTGTTGCACCGTGAAGGTAAATAGGCAGGCCCGGACTTCGAAAGTGATTATTTCACCAAATATTCGGTAGAGGAGTCTTGCCGATTGTGAAATGGGCCCCAGTTAGCATAGCGAAACAAACAATAAGGTATAAATAAGTAATACTTATAATAATTAGACTTACTTGAAATAGGAAATCTCGGGTATTTTGCCTCGAATCGAACTCGAATTATTAACTCAAAACGCCGCGCCGTCAAAACGAAAACACGTCAATGACAAAAGCCAAGTTCGATCCTGACCGACGCCTGCTGAGACGGCAAGTGTTTTAGTGCGCATGACAAAACGGTATCTTCTTTGTTTATGTTTTTCCATTTTGCATCGATTTTGTCATGCGCAGAAACCTGTTTTTTCGCCCATAGGTTGCCACTTTTGAATAGTGCGACAGGCGGCTATTGCTTATCCACTCCTATACAAATCAATGGGTGTGATGCACATTATCTGATATAGTATCAACAATATCAATATACAATGACTCTCAAATAAAAGACGTAAAGTTACCCTATTTTTACGTATGTAAAATTTTGTGGTACGAGTCGTAGGGTACCCAGAAATAAATAATATAAAACAAAATAAAAACAATTTGCTTTACGCTACTGGTGTAAATAATAAAAAATCGTTTAAATATGTTAAAAATATGAAATGAGATTATTATACTATTTGAGACTAACCATGCTAAAATAATTTCTGACTACATAACAGTATATAATGCATATTACACAATGGAGTATTACATATTTTTTCCATCAAAATTATGAAAATATTCAGTTTATTTTATGAATTGAAATCCTCGAATTAATGTATGCATAAATGTGTATAAAAGTTCATTTTACGCACTGTCAAACGTGCATAAAGTTAATACTTTATGCACGGTAGTAGAAAAAATTTTGAAGTTATTATAAAATAACATCTCATTTGGATAGAATTGTGGATGAAAGAAACGAACCTGTTTCTCTTATTTATTTTATCAATAAATACATTTATTGAATGATATGTAATTTTAAATAGAATTACAGCCATATTAGGGCTAATAATTGATAAGGTTATAGCAAATAGTATATTACATTATATACTCTTTGATTATAGTATGTAATTTATTATTGTTTAGTGCACAGCTTTTTAAACATTTCTTCATTCATATTTCTCATTTGCATTGTCTTATTTCCTAATAACATTTTGATCCAGCCACTATTAACAATTGAAATTTAGAGCCACCTTTTTATATCCATGCCCCCGATATGTTTCTTAGTGTATACATTATTGCTTATTATTAATGTTTAACTATTTACTAAAGCACGTACATTTTAAACTGATATTTAACTAACAATTATTGTTTATTAATTAATTCCCTGAGGTTAGGAAAAATATAAAAGTTAACGTTTAAATTAATTTATTAAGGCAAGTAACGCTATATAGTCTGATCATTGTCTGGAGTTTGCTCTTTAATTGGTGGTTTTCCATTATCAAAAAAACGTTTCATGGATCTTATCTAAATTTAAAAAAATGGAAAACTTTGCTAGTATTCAATTTTCAAATACAATAATTGTTTCTGATAAAAGCCGAAAAGTATAATAATTTTATAATAATTATATCTGAAATAGGGCAATTAAGGAGTACATAAATAGAGGCAAAAATGCCCGCCTCATATTTAAAGTTTACATTAAACGCATTAGCATCCCTCCTCCCTCTTCTTAAAAAAATCGTACCTATATCAGAATTTTTTGGATTCTTGTTAGATAGCGCTAGTGATAAGGTGATGACCTATCATTTTATGACTTTCGTAAAGTACATGACTGATGGAGCCATACTGTGCTTAATTTTTAACACCGAATCGTCACCAATCGTTTAAACTGCCATTAAATCTAAGAAGCTGCCTTATGATGCTAAACAAATAGTCTCATTCTAATTTCTAATGAGGTGCAACACAGCAAAATGCCTATGGAATCTGGATGGGATCTACGGAAGGAAAGAAGGGCATTTGGTGTTATCGACAATTCGGAACATAGACGCCACTACTTTGATTTTTCATCAGTGACTTGTATGTGTCAATATCAATATGATATCAAGACATTGATTAATTTAGCGGTGGCTAATCAGAGTTGGAAGTAATGGCATTAAATCTACGTAATGATTGAGAGGAGACATCCAAAATAAATCTTCTTGTTGGAAGTATACTTTTGATTTTATTGAAACAGTCATTCTTTATAAACTCTAAAACTCTCCGGTTGATTCAAGTAGCTTACAGGCTTAAGAAAATGAACGAATAATATTTAATAGGGTGGGTGATATCTACATAATTAGGATACAAATATGGAAGGAATAATTCGGAAAATTAACAAATATTTTGAATGTACTTACCAAAAATGCTATAGCCTTCGATTTTAAAGTAAATTTTTATCTGCCATAAAATTGGAAAATATCGCTGATTTGTGCTTAAAAAATATTCAAATTCTCCGATCCTGGCTCATTTTCCCGGATTCAAATTGTTTTAAATGAAATATCAGGGAAATTAATCTACTCAACACAAAAACCATGCTGAATGTTAAATTTTACTTCGAAATCTGCCATAAAATTCACAGAAACTGCACCTAATCACCAAAAAATTTCCACATTTCCGATCCTGACCAATTTTTCCGGCTTCAAACCGTTTTCAAATCATCATGTCAAAATATAAGAAGACGTATTCCTCCTCTAATGCATCAAAAGCAAAGCTATCTATTCAAATTCGTAAAAATGCCAAAGTATGGACATCATTGTTATAAAATATTTCTATAGCACAGATATCAGTGTTTACGAATCTAGAATTGTTTTTTGAAAAATAGCCATGCGCTGACTGGCTTTTTCAAACTGAAAATATAAAAAAAAGCACCAATTCGGCATCTGCAGTACCATCGATGCGATATGTTGTACTCACAACACTGTTCTTTAGTGTACGGCATTTTGGTTGATCCAGATTATTCGGTTTTCCAATGATAAAATATTATGTGGTGACATGTCGTGACAAAACTGGAAATGGCAAAACGCTTAAATTCGACTAGCTCGGCATCGTAATTTCCAGGATTTTTGGCGTAGATTCTGGTTGTGATCAGCTTCTCTAAAAAAAAATATATTTTTACGTATAATTTGATGTTTTGACATTTTCCCTCAAAAGCACATTTTTCCTGACATTTTCGAACCAGAGAAGCATAGAGAGTTTTTCTCCTAGAAATTCCCTATCGATCTGTCGATGTCGTTCCGATTTTTCTGGTTACTAGCACAGTATACCAAAAAACCGCATCTATTAGACTGAAAATGCAGAATTGGTCTGTGTACTTTTATTTACTTTTGACAGATATCCGTTTCATGGGACCATAGTCCGCCTAAGAGATAGTGGGATCGATGGCCGTTGCCTCCAAGAATTGTGTTTTTTTTTATATTTATTACTATTTAATATCATTTTGTTGAAGTTTTCACTTCTGTCCTATCGCGTTAAACACACCTTATAGATTTAGATCTGTCTCCTACTTCGATGCCTGGTCCATCAAACATTTTCGTTTTAGAGCATCCTCGAAGCTGGATTGAAAGCTTTCCCTAAGAAAGCTTCACTTTTCGCTGCTTAATATCCTTCAACAATGTGAAAAAGTTGCACATACCAATGAAGCGCCCATATCAATGAATATAAATATCGTAATTTTAAACACACTTTTAAAGTTTATATTGATATTCTAGGTGTAGAAAAGTAATTTACAAGAAGGTGGAGAATATCATATATATTTTTAAATTGATGAATTATTAAAAACCAAAATTGATATCTAATTTATTTTAGACAACCCGAGAGACAACCTGTTTTAAATATAAAACTGATGCATATGAAACAAACTTTGTTGTCATAACTCCCAACATAAATATCACCCACCGACCTCCATATGAGGTCGATGATAACACCCAAATTTGAGAAATATATATGCAAAATTTAAAAATGAAATTACCAAACTATTTCCCTTTGCGAAAATTTTTGTTTCACGTGATTTCCATAAGCGAGAAATCTTCTTGCTATAAAAAATATATTTAGTTATTTATGTTATGCTTCATATTATCCAAATAAATGCCTAATCTGCAAGCAGAAGTTAACATTTCTACATGAATATTTATTAAATTTATGAAATTTCGTTCTATCAGCATAGGTCAGTATTTCAAAACAATCGCATCAAAAATCAGACGTTTTACGAAATATTTTGCTAGCAAATTTTTCGCAATTCAAGGATAAATTAACGTGCATAAATTTATGTCGAGACTTCCATGACGTTTTCGACTTATGACACCTTAATTATTATGTTTGTTTGCAAGCTTGCTTAACTGTTTTTCCCGATTATTCTAATTATTTATTATTTTTCATTGGCTATTTCATAATAAAAAAAATTGTACGTTTACATTACGTTTGTTTAAAATTGAATATAAAACTTTATTATTTACGAGCTACTGTCACTCACAAAAGTGTTCATACAGCGTTTTATCTTAAAGCTTTATTAACAAAATTTAAGCATTAAATTTAAAAAAAAATAACTGAGAAAAATATAAATGTTAATTTAGTCCGTCACAAAAGTCTTCATACATTAAATGAACAGCAGTATAAAAATTAATTGAAAAATTAACCGTGAACTATTCAATACTTCGTGGGACCTCCATTGGCCTTTAGAATAGCCTCTAATCCTCTCGACATAGAGAAATCTAAATCTTCAGTAACATCCGCTATGATAGTCGACCACGCCCTCTCCAATGCTGTTTAAAAGTGATTTTGTTTGCTATTGTCGATCTCACTTCTGGAGCACGTATGGCGCCGGTTGCAAATTAACACGCAATATTTCATCTGATTCAACAAATTGTAAAGTTTCTACTCCAACCACCGCCATTGATACCCAAACCATGACACTGCCACCTTCATGCCTTACTGTCTGTAGCTCTCTAAGCTTTGCCTCGTCCATCACTTCCGTAAATATTAAACTTAATATCATCAACAAACAAAATCAAAAAATTCTAAAAATCAGTACTCTCATTTTTCAGTACTTTAAAGCATAGCTTAAACGTCTTTATGGATTTACCACTGATATTAAAGGCTTGGGGCGTTCTTCTGTTGTAACTATTACGTCTTAAAATTTTCGTCGTACGTTTTTAGCATGCATCATTTTGTTAGTCTCTTTTGCCATCTCCACCACTAAAGTTGGAGCGATTTTTTGGGTTCCTTTTGTATTTCCTTTATTAACTAAATATGACTATCATTTAACACTTTTGGCCTTCCTGATTTTGTTTTAAATATTCCCAGTTCCTTCACATTTTTTGATAATTAACTGGATTGTTGCTCTATTCTTATTTACAGTTTTAGCAAATTCATCATAAGACTTTCCAGCTTCACGCAATTGGACAATTAAATTTCTTATTTCAATACCTGTTGCTTTTCTTGTATTATTCGTTAACTTTTGTCAGCTGCTCTTTTTAATCATTATTTTTTTCCGGTCGTGACAAGATCAAATTCGTTAATTTTTATTTATGAAAGATGAAGGATATTTACTCTCAACAGCTCCATATTTTTTAAAAATACTGGAGAGCTGATCACAGATCTCGCATCGTCGTGATTTGAATTAATAAAATTGAATATTTATAAAAATTATGTAATCCGTTCTATTATCAACTTAGGTCATTATTTTAAAATAACTGAATCAAAAATCAGAAGCTTTACGAGACATTTTACTTTTGAAATGTAGCAAAGTTTCCGCAATTTAAGGATAAATTAACATGAATAAATTTATGTCGAGACTTCCATGACGCTTTCGACTTATGATACCTTAACTATTTTGTTTGTTTGCAGACTTGCTTACTGATTACTCTAATTATTTATTATTTTTCATACGCTATTTCATAATAAAAAAATCATACGTTCATAGTACGTTTGTCTAAAACTGAATATACAATTTTATTATCTGCGAGCTTTAAATACACGGGAGCAGGGCCGGATGCAGGGGTATCGGGGTCCGGGGCAATGAAGGGAGTGGAGGCCCTTTCAATCAATAAATATCTTTCGATGATTTTATTTTTACATTTAAAAAACAAATATCCCCTCTTAAGATTTATACTAGTTTTTAAAAATCTTTATTACAGTTGATATGTTAAGTGAAAATACTTTACGTGTCTTTCTAAAAGCCAAATAGTGAATGATTTCTCGGAAGTCTATTTCTCGAAGCAAATCACTCTTGTCTATGGTAGACGTTTTTGCTTCATCGTCGTACGGAGACTATTTTGAAAAATTTTCATTTTAGAAAGTGAACGTTCTTAGCTGCAGTTAGCGACCATCAACACTAAAAATGCATTCTCAATGTAATTTCAATATTAGGGAATGCAGCGCCAAAGTTATTATCAACCAGATTCCTATAGCTAAACATTCCTTTTGGTTCACTGTCGACTTAGTAGTCCTTCTTGAATGCATCTATCAAGGTACAAACTGAATCAACTCATTCCCAAGATTAATTTCAAGATCGTCGTTGTAAATTTTGACTAACTTGTCGGCAGCTTTGTGTAGCTTCGATAAACTCAAATCCTCTAAATGATTCAAGAAACCAAATCGATCGCAGAAAACGTCATAACCTCGAATCCTATCACTCAGAGGTGCTGAAAGCTGCTCAGTTACTGGAATAAAACTTATCACTCGAAATTTTTTCTCGGATGGCAGCTGGGCATCTGAGGATTTCGCATAATCCAGTCGGTTGAGCCTAAAATTTCTTACTCTAGAGCGTATTTCATTATATTCGTCAGTATCTGTTAATTTCAGCGCTGATTCTTCGTATTCCTCAAAATTTTTTCTTTTGGACCCTACGAATAATCTGAGCGATTTCAGCGCTGCTACTGCAGAAGACAGAACCATTTTAGGATCTTGCAGCATCTTATAAGTATCGCTGAAACGCTCTAAGATGTCGTTCCAAAATCCAGCGTACAGCACAATTGCAAGACTTCCCATCTTCTTTAAAATTCTAGCAGCTTCGATTTTGAGGACGTCTTTCTGCTGTTGATCGTGCGATATGTCGGCAAAAGCTTCTTTAATTTTATTTATAGCTTTTGCTGCATCAGCGTGACAAGACCAACCAGTTTCACTTAATAGCTTGGGAACGTAGAATTCGCGGTTGGAACCTCTTGCAAATAACATAATTTGCGCTTGGACTTGGTCGCATTTTTTCCTTTAAAAGCTTGCAGTTTTTCTCGTTCTTAGCTATCATTTTGCCCTTTAACCAGCGCACATTTTACCCCGTATCCAACAAATCTACTTTGAATTTTGCGGGTATTGAATTTTGCAAGAGGCCTAAATTTAGCAGTTCCCCCAATGAATGTATTTAACATAGGATGAAAATATTCCTTGCTTAGCTATATTAAATTTTTCATTACTTTCTTAAAAATAAAAAATAAATTATTGTTATAGAATTTTTGTGTCCAAGGCTTGTGAAGGCCCCCAATGTGTGGGAGCCCCGAGCCTCCGGCCCCGGTCATCCTGCCGTGCATTCTGCCAATCATAGATCACGCATCGTTGTGATTTACTTAATTAATAAAATCGATGACTTCAGAAACATGCAATTCTTTTATTCTCTAAAGATGGTAAATTTGTAAAAGCAAAAACGCGTACATACATATTATAATGGAGACACCACAACAAGCAACCAAATTTAAAAATTGACCTGATCATGGAATAATGTAATCATGTTAAAGTTTAAGGACTAGCTACCAATCCAGATGTGATAAATCGTTTTGCCACATTAATGTTCAAGTATTAGCCAAACTCTAATTACCGATAAAGTCGTTCATCGTTCTATTTTGTTTAAAACCTTCAAGTCATCGGCAAACATTTCAAATGTATATTTAAAAAAAAGAACAAATAATAATCTCTAGCACCTAAATATTGCTCCCCAATTTTCACTGTTTGAAGGATAATTTGTAGCTCAGAGTAGAGTATCAGGTTGACTCTGTCGAATGCTTTCGATGAGTATCTATAAGCAGAGTCAATCGCCAGCGATATTTCATTCAAAATATGGATACGCATAAAACTTTATTTGCTTTTTCTTAATATGTCAAAATACCGATATTACTAATCCGTTTCGAATTTACCGAAACAATATTATTCGTAGCAGCCTAATATTGAAACTATTAATGCCATGCACTTCAAATAAACCAGTTATGCAATTTTGCCAAGCTAATTTGTGTTAGGCTGTAAAATGTATTATTATTGTATTTAGAACATATCGCACCAAATTTCGAAATATAAGCGCGCTATTCGACTTTATTGTTTATCGTCTCTCTCAATCAGGTGTAACACTACTCGTACAGCAAAAATATTGCATCAGATCATAGTAAATGTTTCTGATGCAACAAATTGCGGCAGACCATAAGACACTCGCCTGCGTGTTACTTTTATAGTATTTATTTATAGGATAGTCGTATAGTTACTGTAGTTCATCAATGAAATTAGTCCATTCACAATGGTTTACTTCTAGTCAGTAGCGGATCTAGGCTATGGCAGGAAAGGGCCTCGGTTCGAAAAGATGTTTTAGGTGAATAACGCCGCCATAGGAAAATTTGGTTAAAATTAACCTTTACAGAAATAGAACAAAATATATTCGCTAAAATAATTTACTTACAATGACTGTAAACGAAAATGGTTTGGCATATATTTTTTGGGTCATTATAACAAAGCGGTTAATAAATTATTGCTATTCCAGAGATATTTTGTTTTTATTACCTATTGCTATTATAATGGCCTATCGCGAACTTTGGCATTAGCAAAACGGTAATCTGGGCTGATGCAATTTTAAACTCTACAGACAGGTAAGTCATGCAATCGCTGTTGTAAATCGCATGAAGCTTTTAAACAGTTTAAGTTTATTAAAATATCGTTCTAAAGAAGCAAGTGTTACGAGAAGGGTAAAAAATTGCAGAAAAACAGTAAAAATCTCCGTCCATGTATGCTCAATTTTTAATATGAGATTGGCATCTTATGTAAGGTGTTGCCTCATTAAATCAACCAATATTTGAAACTAATTCATAAAACTATTCGTGAATATTTTCAAATATTTTTAAATCGAATTTCCACTTCCCTGCATAATCTCTTCCTGTGAGCTTTTAATAAAATATACCGGTTCCAAAAAATTAACGATTAGCATGGCGAAAAATCTTCTATTAATTTGGTTGCAGATTATGTCAATAACAAACTAGTAAACGATGGTCAGAAGAAAGTTCATCGAAGTGCTTTTTCACTTTTGGTTTTCCTTTTGCCTGAACTGACTAATCAATGCTCCATTTGTTAGCCAGATCTATGGCTTTGGATTTTATGTTGTTATAGGTGTTTAAATATCTAAAAGAAGATGCACAATTACATGCACGCTCTAAAACTGTTATAGCTTGATCCAAATTAATATCAGCTTTATCTTTATTTTTTGCCTGCCTGTGTTTCAAGCACACGTTGTTATTGAGTAAATTTAAAATTCACACAAATATGCTTAGCTGAGTCACTATACGTTTTCTATATTTGTGTGATTTGAGAATTTCCAAACACTATTTGTGTGGTTCTTGCCATTGCTGGACAATGGTATAAAACATGTTCCATTGTTTCTTCGTCCTCCAAGCACAAGCGACATTCGGTTTCTTCGAAAAGCCCTATCTTGTTGATGTGGCTTCCTAGTCGACAATGGCCAGTGCACATGCTAACTACAGCTTGTATCTGTTGTCGGCCAAGTTGAAGAAGTTGTCTAGTTCTCACTCCTGATCGCAGATTCACTGCCATCTTTGAATGAGTTAGGCACGGTAACTCTCTCCATTTGTCTACAAATTGCTGTTGTATTCACCTGGAGAGGGCTTCCTTAACTGTGTTGTAAGCTATTCCCAATAGTGGTTCTGGTCCTATGGAGGCCGATGCGGCCGCCTGCATCGCAAGAGTATCAGCTCTTTCGTTATCTTCATGTCGTCTATGTCCAGGTATCCAGATCAGTGTATGTTTATTTTTTCAACCTAGTTTGATGAGTAGTTCCTGGCAGGGCCATACTGCCTTCGATTAACAACGGCTAGATTCAAGAGCTTTTAAAGCCGCTTGACTGTCCGATAATATTTTGATTGACTTTCCAGTTTCTATCAATGAGCCACTGTGCAGACATATCAATGGCTTGAACTACAGCCTGACAAATGGTTGCATGTTTGCCTAGAGAACATTTAAGCTCAACCTTACCATTTTTAATCCATGCAGCGGCTCCTATACCATCACTGGCCTTGGAGTTGTTAGTAAACCAAATATTCTCTGTTGATCTCAGATGTTCCGTTTTTTTTGCCCATTCGTTCCTCTCTGGTAGGAGGACGTCATAGGCTTGGTAATAGTTAGTTTTGGTAGGAATAAAATCTGATGGTAGAGCCAATACACTGTCTCATTTATTGACATTTTTCAGCTTGTGGGGCACCATGATGATCGCCGGCGGATTGTTGATAACCGCCTGTGTCAATCTATACGTAGCTCATCTGGCCTCCCTCTCCAGTACTCTTTAGAGAGGTGGCAGATTTTGAAGATACTCAAGCACTGCTGTGGGTATAGTGTCCAAGGCGGCACTAATTGTCAGACATGCTTGTTTTTGTAAGATGGATACTTTCATTCTCGCGGAGTTCTGTAAGCTCTTAGAGTACCAACCTACTGCCCCATATGTTATCATTGGTCTTATGACCGCAATATATAGCCAGTGCAATTGCTTGGGATGTATGCCCCTTGTTTTGCCACAAATGGGTCTGCAGGTCAATAGTGATAGTTTCGCTTTTGCGGCAATTTTATCCAGATGCGCATTCCAGTTAAGTTTTTTATCTAGGGTAGTTCCCAGATACTTCACTACATTCGCAAATGGGATAGTTTCTCCTTTGAGTGAAGGTGGTCTTAGGTATTCCAGCCCTTTCTTCTTTGTAAACGGTACTCTAACTATTTTGTGCGGGATCACAGATAGTTGTTTCCTTTCACACCAGTCATAGACCACGGTTAGCACCGCCTGAAGATTCTCTGAGTTCTTTGCCAGGTGCTTCCTATAAGTGTTACTAGATCAACCACGTATGTCTGTACCTCCACATTCCACAGCGAGAGGATCGCTAGCAGACCATCCACCAGGAGACAGAAGAGGCGACACAACTCCACCCTACGAACAGCCCTGAATCTGTAGCCCTCCCGCTGTAGGGTTGTTGTGGCTATTCTGCAATTTAACATACTCCTGATCAAGTTCTTTATCTGTGGTTCAAAACCTCTTTCAGGTAATGCTGTGTTTCAGGAGTTTGGTGGTAATGCATTATTAATATGTACATTGTACAATGATGGGCTAAAATATGGAACAAATTCATTTAAAAATCAGGTATTAATTTTTTGAAAAAACGCTCGGACACGTCGATTATAATTTTTTCTTCCCGATTCTTTTCCTCAAAAAGAAATTATACAGGGTGTGTCAAAAAGTAGATGTAGCAAAAAATTTTTGTATTTTAAATAGAACTCTATAGTTTTTTCAGTCGAATTTTGAATTCTACGTCAAATTCTGCGCATAATTCATGTAGCATACCCTATCCTTATCTCTAACGGTTTTAGAGTAAAATTGCATCATAAAACGAAAATTATTTTATTAAGTGTTGAAAATGCCAACCATTAACTTCTTGACAATATGCCAGTCTACTTAAAAACCCTTCTAAAACATTATTTACAGTATTTTCATTAATTTGCCTAATTTCATATCTAATTTAAAATTTTAAGTCTTCCAAATTTTGTGGTTTATCCTTATACACTTTTGATTTGAAATGACCAAAAAGAAAGAAATCCATTGGTGTAAGATCGGAAGATCTTGCAGGCCAATCTATGGGTCCTCTTCTACCTATCCATCGGTCGGGAAATACAGTATTCAAATACTCTCGTACTCGTCGAGCAAAATGAGGCTGAACACCATCCTGCTGAAACCAAATAGACGTTTCTGGTAGATTAGGCTGATTCGGATTTGGAAAATCCGCTGCTAGTGTAGGAATTAATTCATTTTGAAGAAATTGTAAATACCGGTCTCCTGTAAGATTTCCATCGAAGAAAAAAGGTCCAATAATTCTATCATTTAATATCCCTGCCCAAACATTTACTTTTTGTGGGGTTTGCGTGTGCTGTTCTCCAATACCGAAAATTTTGTCTGTTTACCGAACCATTCAAACAAAACGTGGCTTCATCGCTAAAAAGTATACCTATGTTGCAATGGAAAAATAGATTTAAGTTGCAAATTTCCATCATAGTTTCACAAAACTGTAGTCGGCGGTCGGGATCATCTTCCTTTAGCTCGTGCAGCAACCTAATTTTGTACGGATGGTACTTTTCTTGTTTCAATACCCGCAAAACAGATCATCGGCTCACATCATTATTAAGGGCTACTTCAGTGGATGCACTATGGGGATTATCTTCAACTTCTAACAAAATGTTCAATTTTGTGTTTTCACTAATTTTTGGACGACCTGGTCGTAGACGATCCTTTACATTCCCTGTTTCCCTGAATTTCTTCTCAATTTTACTCACTGTAGATCTTGTAATCGGTCGTTGTGGATATACTTAGCGCTAAACAAGTTACAAACTTCTTCTTGATTTCTTGTTTTGTCTCCACATCCAATTAAAATTAAAATTTCGATTCTTTGACTTTCATTTAAATGCACCATGATCACCGTTTTTCAAAATTATACCTAAAATTACTTTGATTGACACATGACTTGCTATCGTAGTGACATATCATTTAAATTTACCTGTTTACCTTTAACTAGGTACATGTACCTTTTTTTAAAGAACAATTTTGTTTTATGATGTAATTTTTCTCTAAAACCGTTAGAGATAAGGATAGGGTATGCTACATGAATCATGCGCAGAATTTGACGTAGAATTCAAAGTTCGACTGAAAAAAATAGGGTTCTATTTAAAATACAAAAAAATTTTGCTACATCTACTTTTTGACACACCCTGTATAATTTCTTTTCGAGGCAAAAAATCCTGAAGAAAAAATTATAATCGTCGTGTCCGAGCGTTTTTTCAAAAAATTAATACCTTATTTTTAAATGAATTTGTTCCATATTTTAGCCCATCACTGTATGTTCCTTCAATGTCTAAGAATACACTCACCGCGATACCCTTATCGTTTAACGCTTGTGTTTGTTCCCGAGAAGGTCGATTAGTGCTAGTTCTGTAGATTTATCGGTCTGATACGGATATTGGTGAGCATTTAGTGGATACTCACCAACTGCACCCGTTTTAATGTGCACGTCCAGTATCTTTTCCATGCATTTCAATAGAAAGGAGGTCAGATTTATTGGTCTTCATGAGTTAGGCCCATCTTCGGGATCTACACCACTCTGATTTTAGTCCAGCTGCTAGGTATATAATTACTCGCTAGGCTGGCTCTAAAAAGTTTAATTAAGAACAGTGTTAATACCTCCAAACCGTTTTGCACTAGTGCTGGAAATATCCTGTCCTCACCAGATGATTTAAAAGGCTGAAACGATAGAATAACACTTTTAATTGTTGATGCATTAATGATGTGCTTGGGGACAGTCCAGTCGCCCGTTTTTGGCCGATTTGATCGGTCCCAAAACGGCTCCTGCTCATGCATCATTATACAAAATCCGACATCCTTAGAAATGAGTCTTAGCCAGAAGCTTTCTATGCCAGATCCCGTAAAGCATCCGTCAGGTCGTTTTAGCGATCCTAACTCCTGAACGGATTCTCTGGAGAGAATTCTATGGATCCTAGCACTGCCAGGTGCTTCTGTTATGCTCTAGCAGAAGGTTTCCCATGAATTCCTTTCTGTCTCTCTGATGACTTTATTGTAGTTCGTTGGAGCAGTTCTGTATTGATCCCATATGCCGATCTATTTGGCTCGATCAAAGAGTTTACGAACCTCCTTCCTTTGCTTATCAAGAGAGTTGTTCCACCAAGTGGTTCCTCTGTTATCCCTTTTAGTCTTGAGTGGACAGTTTTCGTGATAAGCCGTATTTATCGCTGACCTCAGTTGCTCCAAGGCCAACTCAATCTTCTCATGATCTGATATATTTGTAATAGAGGTCCGCATCTTCTCCTGAAGGGTAAGATTAAAACCAGCCCAATCAATGCACTTAGGGTCCCTGTATTCAATGATGGTCCTTTCACCTGTTTTCAGATATAACTTGTTTAATAATACCAACGCTATTAATAACATTAATAAGACTACATATACGGTCAAAAGAATCGTGGGGCTGAAAATTGCGAGGAAGAATATAACAGAAATATACATAAATTATTATTTATTGGGAATTTCGAGCGAAGATTCGGATTATTGGATTGTTCATAAAATATATTTTTTGAAGCCTTTCTTCTTAAAAATACGATAAATATTATAGACTTTTTTTTATTAGCTACTATTCATTAGGTCCCCGGGCACTGCACCGACTTGCCCGGTTATACGTCCGCCTTTGTTTGTAATACTAGCACATACACTTTTTCAGATACCCTTTATTCTTTAGTTATCTTTTTGACATGTTGTGGGTGCAAAAAATTGATATGGTATTACAGAAAATTTGCGTTTACTCAGAAATACTTAGGCAACGTTGACTAATTCTTGAGGTGGGATTCCAGTGTGACACGATCTCGAGACCCTTACTTATAAGCTGCTATTTATCACAAAAAAATATTTTAACTCCTTGCAAATTTCATCCTGGAATCTGAAGTTTTGTTTTGAGAAATAATGAACGAGAGCACTGGGGGAGAGCAACAGAGCAACAGTTCCAATATCCCTCTTCGTATTGCACTCAAACACGCGCATGTATTCGCTCAGGCGGTTGTTATTTATTAAAACTGCCTTATTTTTCTGCATTATCAATTATCTTTTCACCATTTTATCTCAATGGACAATAAAGGTTATTTTCAATTTGTGTTTAGAGGAGCAGCAAATAACATACCGGAGGAATGTTCAAAGATAAAGGCATACACGTCTAACTACACTAAGCTAAGTGGCTCGTAGTAAATTATATACTAGAAAAAGGAAAATATCATTGAATTAAAGTCCAACAATATTAGTACAAAATATGTATAAAATTGAGTATCTATATACGTTTATTATATTAATACCAGCCAAGTATATTTTCCAAATAAAATTACAATCACACATGCATCAAACCCGTTTAAGAATAACCTTGCACGATCGAGTTCGAATGAGGAAGCTTTTCGCTAAAGCTATAAAATTCACATGTACATCGATAGTAATTGTTGACAAATAACAATAACAATATAACTAAAGTGAATGTACTAATAAGGTGAATGACAGTTTCCTTCTTATAACTCTGAATGTACATAATATTATCCTAACTTGAGTATGATTGACAATACATACATTGCTGACTATTTCAAACGTAGGTTAGCAAATATTAGCAAAAGCTTAGAACAAACTGGCTTTATGGCAAAAAGACACAGAAAACAAGTAAAACGGAAAATAACTCTTGTTTCGTCTATATTTTCCTGCTGCAGTTTTGTATGGTTTCAGATATTGATCACGAGTTCCAATTTTATTTTAGAATCGAGTGTTGAAGAAGAATACCTACGCGAACTAAGCAAAAGTAATATTTTCGATTCTGAGATGGATGGTTTTGATGTGCCAAGATCCAGTTTAAAGAGTTTATTTTTGAAATAGCGACTAAAGACACCTTGTCCTTTTCTCTATTGCGAAATCCTCTTATTATATAATTTTTAGAAAATGAATTGAATTCTTCATTTAGTAATATATGCACATACTAAATGACCCGAAAAATTTCGAGAATGCTCTCAATGTTTCAAATTATCCCCATTTTTTGCTGAAGTAGGATTGATTTCCTAAATTTATTTTCTTATTTTTCTGAAATTGTTATACCTACTTTATGTAATATTGATTTAAATACGACTAAACTTTGTATTATTTTATTTAATTTGCCGTTTTAGATTTAATTTAAAATTTTAATTAAAATGTTAAAAGTTTAAAATTCAAATATTAGTTGTTTGGTTAGTTTTCGGGGATATGAATAAACCTATCACAATCAGCTGTGACCAAAAGCACCGCTGTTGGAAGCAAACTGTTCTTATGAAAAGTAAACTTTACTATTTTATATTTTAATTTGATAGATAAAATAAAATAATAAACGATATGTGAACAGTCCTAACTTTTCTAAAACAAGGCATTAATATAGAATATAGAAATCCCAGCCATGAATTAAAATAAATGTATTTGTGCTTTACTTAGATAAGTTACATTTTGTAATAAAACAGGAACACACGTTTAGTGTCGTAAGAAAAATTTGATACCTAAATAAATAAAAAATGCAACAATTAAAAATTTTCATAAAATGTGAATTTTCATCATTAGAAAAATACATACATATTTCATTGTAAGTATAAAACACTTAATTTTTAACAAGGTAATTATTAGAAAAAAAAACTAATAATCTTGTACCTAACTTTCTAAATTATTAAAACGAAACTAAGAATATAAAGTGTAAAAAGTAACCAAGATCTTCTCTGAAGAAAGTCGAAACGTTTTTCGTCCTTTTGGGTATGCTCTTAAACATAGTTTCTCTTGGTTTTAATTAATTTGGCAGTAAGTCGTAGAATCAGTTCGATTTCCCTAGTCGGTAGGGCTTCGATGCCGAGATTGTTTCATTTGTAGCATTGTTTTGAAAGCTTCCGTTTTCAAAATTTTATTTCGAAAATTTGATACTTATTTAACGTAGGTATGTTATGTACCACGAAGTGTATTACGAGAATATGTATTTTGAAAGATAAATTGTTTCTCGAAATATAGCAACTGGAAAAGTGCAGGATTCGAAAAATTGACTATCAAAATTTTGCTGTTATTAAAAACAAAGTTTACTGTTGGGTCTATAAGATCAAAACTAGAATACGCCTCATTAGTATGGTCACCCGCATACGATGCACACATAGATGATCTGGAAAGGGTACAACGTAGGTTCTTAAAATTACTTTACCTGAGGACTCATGGTTCCTACCCACCTCAGGGATTTCCTGGGGAGAACTTGCTTCAAATGTTTGACAT
Source organism: Pissodes strobi (assembly GCA_016904865.1). Classification (NCBI taxonomy): domain Eukaryota; kingdom Metazoa; phylum Arthropoda; class Insecta; order Coleoptera; family Curculionidae; genus Pissodes; species Pissodes strobi. The sequence goes on along the minus strand of MU182412.1, from coordinate 131,667 downwards.
GCAGTCCCTTAAAACTAGAAGAGGCTACTCTTCCCAAGTATTCCTATTTAAATTACTTAATAATCTTATTGACTGCCCTGATCTCCTAAATAAAATTAACATGCTTGTTCCTCGCATGGGCTTCCGTCAGAATTTAACCTTTTCTTTACCTAGAGCAAGAACAAATAAACTGCTCTTTTCACCCATTTATACAATGTGCAAAACACATAATGCTTTCGGCAACAATTTTGACATATTCAATAGTTCTTTCGCTAAGATACGGACTCTCTTCAAAGAACATGATCCTGACCGTGCATCATGACTCTCCTTATCCTGACCTACCTACCGCTGATACCTCCCTATTATTGATTTGATTTGTTTTATCTTTTTTATTGTAAATTATTATTTTATAGTTCATGATGTTCTACTTGTGATTATTGGATACTTTACTGTAGATTATTGTATGTATTTCATAGTTTTAAGCTTAGTTAGGTACTTTGATTATCTATGTAATCCTGCTTTGTAATTGGGTCCGAACCTGTTAACCTGTAACTAAATAAATAAATAAAATAAATAAATGAATAAAATAAAACAATAAATAATAATCGGACAATCATCATCATCATCATCATCATCATCATCATCATCATCAGTTTATCCTAGTCCACTGCTGGACATAAGCCTCCCGTAAATTCATCCACAAAGCTAGGTCCTGAGTCGCCTGCATCCAGTTTGTACATATACGTTTCAGATCGTCTGACCATCTGGTTGGGGGTCGTCCTCTACTTCTTAGGGCATCCGCTCTTGGTCTCCATTCCGTAATGCGTTTTGTCCATCTATGATCCGTCATTCTAGCGATATGTCCTGGCTGTAGTTTGTACAGCATCTTGCAGTCCGGTTCGTCTGCGAATTTCGATGTTTGGTACTCGATTCTGTAAGGGTAATCCCAGTATAGATCGCTCCATTGCATACTGGACTCTGATTTTCTTTATAGTTTGTTTTGTCAGTGTTAAGGTTGCCGCACCATATGTTAGCACCGGTAGGATACATTGGTTGAAAACCTTTCTCTTCAGAAATATTGGGAGTGTCGATTTGAAGACGTCTTTAAGCTTGCCAAAGGCAGCCCATGTCAACTCTATTCTACGAGCAAGTCCGGATTTTTGATTATCCCTGCTGATACGGATCTCATGTCCTAGATATTTATAGGCTTTTGTTTACCTTAGTATTTCTCCACCTACGCTAACACTTCCACCAAGCACAAGATTTGTGATGATTTCAGTTTTGATCATATTGATTTTGAATCCTAGTTTTTGTGAGTTAAAATACAATTTTTCCAACATCGAGGCTGCGTAGTTCATACTGTCCGCGATCAAGACGATGCCATCCGCAAATCTGAGATGATTTAGCTTTTCGCCGTTTATATTTACTCTCATCCCCTCCCAGTCTATCCCCTTACACGTATATTCTAACAGAGTAGTGAACAGTTTGGGTGAGATGGTATCGCCCTGTCTTACGCCTCTTTTTATCGGAAATTGGTCTGTATTTCTTCAAGTCTAACAGATGCTGTAGCGTTGTCATATATATGTTTTATGAGCGTCGTATAACAATGGTCTATTCGGCAGCTGGATAGTGCCTTTAACATCTGCTGGTTTATTGTGTCAAAAGCCTTCTCATAATATTAGTACTAGAGATTTATTATATTCGACCGACTCCTCAATCAGGCTCTTAAGAACTAGGAGGTCATTAATTCCGAACCCCGATCTAAAGCCAGCCTATTCTCTCGGTTGATAGCCGTCCATTTTGGCATTTAACCTTGTGGTAATTATTTTGGTGAAGAGCTTGTATATTTGAGAAAGCAGGCTGATCGGGCGATAGTTTTATAATTTCGATAAGTCTCATTTTTTGTGAATAATAGTAATAATAGCGTTGTTCCATTTGCTAGGTGCTATCCCTTTAATAAGGAATTCATTAAAAGCAGCTTTAGAGCTCTTAATAGCTTATCTCCGCCAAATTGGATAGCTTCTATAGTTATTTCATCTTCACCAGGTGCTTTATTTATTTTCATTCCAGAAAGAGCTGTTGTAATTTCACTAAGGGTAATTTCTGGAATATCTTCCGAGCCCACATTTAGTATTTTAGGTATTGGAGATGCTGGTCTCTGGGGTACGCTGGTCTGTGTATAGTTCCTTATAAAAGCATTCCACTAGTCTGAGTATTCCCTCTTTATCTGTGATGGTCTGACCTTGGTTGTTCTTTAGCATGCAAAGGTTTTGTTTCCGGGACAACACTTGCGTTTAAGGACTCTTAAACTGCCATTATCTTCGATCACACTTTTTATCAATTCAGTGTTGGATTTTCTAATGTCATCTCGAACAATCTTAAGTGTTCTAAAATAAGGTATTAATATAGGCTGGGATTATTAATAACATGGCTGGGATATGTGTCAAAATAATTATGTTTGTGCTTTACTTAGATAAGTCATATTTTATAGCAAAAATGGTAAAAAAGGTATTGACGGGACAAATTTAAGAGTTATATAATACAATAATTCAGAAGGATAGTTAGTGAAGTTCTCATGGCAAGTTTCTAGGAATTTATATAAAATGTAAATATACCCATCGAAATCATATTTCACCGTAAGAACAAAACTTTGGACAAAATATTTATTTTTAACAAGATTATTATTATAAGAATAAGATAATAATATAGTAGGTACTTAACTTTCGAAATGATTGAAACGATACTGCGGACGAAAAGCGTGAAGCGTAACCAAAATATTCTTTGAAGGCAGGAATATTTTTCGTTCTTTTTGATATACTCTTAAACATAGTTTTCTTGTTTTTAATGAATTTTGTAGCAAGTAATAAAATAATGATTAAAGCAGATCAATAAAAAGTGGTTTCCATCAAAGTATAAATTCGCTACTCACTCGTGTTTTGATACCGATATTTTTGATTTGCAACATTGTTTTTGAAGTTTTCAAAGTTTTATTTAGAATATTTGATACTTATTTAATTTATGAAAACGTGTATTACGACAGTATGCTTCCAAATATTGTATTTCGAAAGATTATTTATTTGTAGAAATATTGCAAATGGAAAATGTTTGAAAAATTGATTGCCAAAACTTTGTTGGTATGAAAAGCAAACTTTACTGTTTGGATATTTTAAATAAATAAAATTAATAAATAATATGTGAACAATTTTAAGTTATATGGAAAATGGGAATAATATAGAAATCCGATCTACAAATGAAAATAATTGCATTTGTGCTTTGCTAAGATAATTCACATTTTATAACGAAAAGGAAACACACGTTTAGTATGATTTGAAAGCAACTGACGGAACAAATTTAGGAATTAAATAATACAGTAACACAGAAGGAAAGTGACTAAAATTTTCATGACAAATTTCAGGAAATTTTCATAAAATGTGAATTTACCCATCAATCGAAAATTCATATTTCACTGTAAGGACAAAACTTTGGAGAAAAATACCTATTCTGCCAAGATAATTATTAGTAAAAAACAATAATAATATAGTACTTAACCAGGAATTTTCATAAAATGTGAATTTACCGATCAATAGAAAAAAATCATATTTCCTTGTGAGGATAAAATTTGGACAAAATTTTAATTTTTTAATAAGAATTATTTGAAAAAAAAAGATTATTAAATAAATAAATAATACAATAACTCAGAAGTAAAACGACTGAAATTATTAGTATGACAAATTTCCGGCAATTTTCATAAAATGTAAATTTACTCACCAATAGAAAAAAATTTTATTTCACTGTTAGGACAAAGCTTGGGAGAAAAAATATTTTTTGGTAAGATAATTATTAGTAAAACACAATAATAATATAGTACCTAACCAGGAATTTTCAATGTGAATTTACCCATCAATAGACAAAATCACATGTCATTTTAAGGATAAAAGTTTGAATTTAATTTGAATTTTTAATAAAAGAATTATTAGAAAAAAAGCTAATAATATAGTAGGAATTTAACTTTTCAAATTATTGACGATTCTGCGCATAAAAGTGCGAAAAGTAACCAAAATCTTCTGTCAAAAAAAGACGAAATATTTTTCGTTGTTTTTGGTATATACCCTTCAACATAGTTTTCTTGCTTTTTAATAATTTCACAGTAAGTAGTATAATAAAATAAAAAGTAGGTTTTAATCTAAATATTAATTCGTTACTCACTCGTGTTTCGATACCGAGATGTTTTTCATTTGCAACATTGTTTTTAAAAATTTTATTTCGAAATTTTGATACTCATTTAACTTATGTTATGTATGGAAAAGTATATTACGACAATATGTTTCCAAACATTGTATTTCGAACGATGATTTGTTTATAGAAATATTGCAAATGGAAAAATGTGTGATTCGAAAAATTGATTGCCAAAACTTTGTCGTTATGAAAAGCAAACTTACTGTTTGGATATTTTAAATAAATAAATTAAATTAATAAACAATATGTGAGCGATCTTATGTTTTATGGAAAATGGGATTAATATAGAAATCCGATCCATAAATGAAAATAATTGCAAAATAAAGTGACTGAAATTTTCATGGCAAATTTCAGGGAATTTTCATAAAATGTGAATTTATCCATCAATAGAAAATAAATAAAGGCAAAAAAAAATAAAAACATAGCCTTTAGTTAAATGCACTAAAAAGGAAAAAATAAACTTTGAAGTAAATCAAACCCATTATTTTGTTACATTAAACATTTTTATATGATATAAAAGCTTGTCGCGAGATTTTCCTGTCTAAATTTCTTTTTATATATTTCTATTTAGAATTACTTGTCAAGGTAAACTTATTCTCGGGACAAGCTTATTATTATATCATATAAAAATGTTTAATGTAACAAAATAATGGGTTTAATTTACTTCAATGTTCTTCTTTTTAGTGTATTTATAAAAGCTTGTGTTTTTTTTTAAATTACATTTTATACTTTTTAGTATTATTATTCATGTTGTTCCCACAAGTACAGGACAAAAAACCCCCAGAGGTCCATTGTAGAGGAATAAGGCCTTCAATACAACAGGGTATGCTCCGGTGGCATATACGTAAACACTCACTCTTGTTTAACCACCGAGATTTTTTCATTTGCAACATTGTTTTTGAAATTTTGAATTTTCAAAATTTTGATTTCGAAAATTTGATAGTTATTTCTCGAAATAGAACAACTCATCAATCATGCGTGATTCGAAAAAAAAGCTGTCGAAACTTTGTTGCTCAAAACAGAGTTGAATAAATAAATTTGAAAAATTGTCTTGGATTGGAGGCATTAACAGTCTCCATATACCAGAAACGTAGGTTATGAAATTGCAATTTTTAGGCTAAATGTCATTTTATTTCATGTAAAATAGTATCATCGAAACGCCACAAATGGACTTAAAAGTGTTTCGATGTAGTGCTGAAGTTCTTTATTACAGGAAAGCTGAATATTTAATGCCACTGAAACAAGTTATTTCAAAGAATCAATTAGCCATTTGTATATCAACAATTATTACTGTAGTACGTGAATACACTCTTTAATTAATATAGAATCACGAGGAAGGAATGTTCTTGAACTTGTTTTCATTGATATCTTCATAGAAGGTTACAAAAATAAGGAAGGATAAGAAAAACTGATAAAAGATTATTACTTGACATTGCAGGGTGTTTGCATCTTGGCCTCGTAGCAGAATTACATGATAAAAGATATAAGGTTTTTGATTTTTTTAATGTTTGGTCTCTTATCTTGTCAGAATTATAGTTAGTTATTGTATTTTCTATTTAAGTGTAATTTTTCGCATATACAGTATGTCTTATGTTTCATGGGGCTACTCTTGTGTCTCAAAAACGGTTATCGCATAGATGTAATCAGTCACTGATCCCAAACCGAATTTATCAATGAGGAATAATTTGAGCTTTACCGAGGATGTGCGCTTATAAAGGCAAAAGTATAGGTGGATTTTTCGAAAATTCTTATTACCGATATTTTTTAATAAGACATTTTTAAATCAGCATCTTAAATGCCCGCTGTATTTCATCGAAGCGGTTAATAATTAAATATTGTCGATTTTGTCAATTTAGATAATAGTAGCCTAATACTGGATAATTTCAAAATTGTATTCAGCAAAATACGAAACGAAAATAAAAAGCCACTTGACAGCGTAATATAAAAAGGACGAAATCATACTTCCACACAAAAGTTGCAGATATAATTTTTTTGCCTTCAGCACCAGCACACTTTATGGGACCATTTATAACACTTACAATGCATTTCCCTCTGCTTTACCTGAAGAAAGTGATTCCAAGCAGAAGAGGCCACATCTTCTTCTTATTATCCATATCATCATCTTTCGAATTTACATATGAGTCTTCCTCTTCTGATTGTGATGCGTCCGAAGAAACAACCGTTTTTTTAGATGCGTTACTTTTCTTAATTCTTTCGGATGATTTTTATTGAATGTTAATATTTTTGTTACATTTTTCATGGGTTTCGGACTCAGTGATTCTTTCAGGGCTGTTTTGTAGGGAGAACCACTAAGGTGTTGGCACCAGAGTTTTTCATTTTACTCCTGAAGGATCAAGTAGTACTGGTAATGGATGAATGTCAGCTAGTTTTAAAAAATTAATTTGGTTTTTACTATTAACGACGGGAATCAAGGGTACGACTTTTGGTTTAATATAAATATTTTACGAAACAATAAATTTTGGTTCTGGTTTTTTATACTGCTGGAGCGCAATCAAATCCAAGATCCATTTAAGCGAGGGTCCCCTAGGGTTCCCCCTACTTCTATGCCTACGCAATATTTTCACACACGATTATTTCAGACTTTTCTCAAGAAATTACCGATGGGATTCCCCTATATTCTGTAATCAAGGTTACCACATACTCAAAATACGGTTAATTAAGCATGACAATGAGAATCAAGCAAAAGAACAAGCTCAAACGGAATGCATTTAGAACTGGGGCGATCCTGAAATTAAAAGGCAAGTTAATGCCGCGACCAATAACATCCGCAAAGAGATGGCAAAATTAATAAATCAAAGATGGGAGAACAAGTGTTAAACTCTTTCAATTGAAGACAACAGCGTCCATAAAATCACGTAATCACTAATAAAATGGGGGAGAACCTCAATCTCAAATTTGACTGTTAACAGTGTCAGTTAATCGTAGGTGGAGAAATTGAATTGTTCTCGGAAGCTTTCCAGGAACAATTCAGCGATAATCTCTCCGCCAAAAGCAACTCCGGATCTTTATAAAAATATGGAACCTCATATACCTGGTATCACATCGATGAAGTTAAAACTATCATTTCCAATATGGCCATTAAAAAGCAGAAAAGAGCCAAAGTTATACTAATTCATAAAAGTGGTACAAGTCTTCAACTTCCCACGAACTATCGACACATCAGCCTTCTCTCTAACCTCTCTAAAATTGCAGTAGAAATATATAATTCTTCCCATTTGGAAACTTTCATGTTTGGCAAAAATGTGTTCACATTAGAACAGTTTGAGTATAGAGCCGGTCACGGCATGGTTCGTCAAACGACCAGACTAAACCAGACTAGACCAGACATCCCTAAAGCGTTCGATAAGGTATGATATAATGGACTTATTATCAAGCTAATCAGATTAGTCGAATCTTTCTTCTCGTGCATAATTTCCCCACTATGCCGTTGTCAGTAAGGTTCACAAATAGTTGGCATATTTAGTAAATCAAACCTGGGAGAAAAAGGTCGAAATTCCTTCAATTAAAGGCAACAGCGTCTATAAAATGGCAAAACCACTAACAAAAGAAAGGAGAGCCTTAATTCCAACTTTGAATGTTAACTATGTTAGTTACACTTTGGTGAAGGGAAAAGCTGAGCTGTTCGCGAAAGCTTTCTTCCTGGAAAGCCTCCGAGAATCCCGCTGAACTGTTCCTACAGTTCAGTGGTAATCTCTGGAGAATATGCTACAATTGCCAGAACAAGTCATTTATATACAACTATGGAATCACAGTAAATATACCTGAAATCATAGCAAATATCGATAAAGTAAACTACCATCTCTAAACTCAATGCTAAAACGCGCCTGGTTTCGATGGCATTCCAAATAGGGCCATTAAAAAAATGCTGGATCAATCGTTTTCTAAATTAGGCAATTTTCGATTTCTGTTATTTTCCGTCTAACTTCACAAACTACTGATCCATCAGCCTTCTCTCTAACACCTTAAAGTTTGCAGAAAAAGTAATTCATTTCCATCCGGAAACGTCTCATTTTGAAAAAAAAGTGCTGTAATTGGAACAATTCATTGCACGCACGTCAAACGGCCAAATTGGCTACTAGCATTCTGAATCGTCTCAATGGCGGAGTACTACACAGGTGCAATCTTTTTCAACATTTCTAAATCGTTCGATAAGGTCTGGCATAATGGCCTTATTATCAATCTAATCGGACTAGAAGCTCCGATACAGGTCTTGGTGTTAGTCGGATCTTTCCTCTCGTGCAGAACTTTTTTGGTCTACACTGATGGAGCGCAATAAAATCCGATACTCATTTAAGCGGGGGTTCTCTAGGGTTCCCCACTATCTCTATGCCTCTTCAATATTTTCACTCACGACTTCCCAAAACTCTTTAATAGTAAGCTCTACTTATTTGCAGATGATACTGCTCTGACCTCTTAAGGCAGATACCTGAGCAATAATATAAATAAAATTCAACGCAATATCAACTTTCCGAAACTGTAGATGTGGGACTGGAAAATTAAATAAAATGCAAGCAAAACCCAGACCATTTTCTTTTCCAAGGCCCGCCGCATCGCAATTCCAGGCACGCGCCTGATGGTTTCTAAAACAAAGCGTTTATCTCTTCGATTAATCGACCAAGTCTAATTTTCGACAAAAAAATGACATAAGCGGCCAAACGTAAAGCAATCAGTCAATTTATAGCAATTTACCCTTTACTATGTAAAAAAGTAGGTACTCAATCTCAAAACTGAAATTGCTCAGATCAGTGCTAACGTTTGGTGTTGCAACTTGAAACTCTTGCTCCTTTCTGTGTTCGAAATGCGATCATTCGTATCGACTTAAATATTCTATGATAACATTATCAGACCATTAAAGATCATTAAAGACCCTATGATGAATTACCTGACACGTGATTACATTACTTTTCCTGTATAGACCTACCAATATTATAAAGTCGATCCACACAGATTTTTTATTTATAGAACTTGGACAAGACTTTATCTATAGTTTATTAGGAATACGGGTATAACGTAAAAGTAAAAATATGCTAAGGCCAGCTATATTAGCAAGTTTCTCAAGGGAAAAAAATCAGTTTACGACAAAACCATTTTTAAATAATTAGGACATAACTATTATCTGCTCGGCCATTAAAAATGCTTTACAAGTTTCTTAATATCTAGAAATATCCGGTTTAAAACATTGATAGATATCTAATGTTAATATATCGACTAGGTTCAATAAAAAGGTTGCAACTAATCATTAATATATTATTTATATTTATTAAATTGCATCGATTATGCGTAAAAAAATGCATTCGACCATAAGAACTTTCATATTGCATGAATGTTAAGACCATAAGCAATGATATATTTTTATTTTGTGCTTTGATATTAAGAGTGTGTTGCTATGCAGTTTCGAAATTGTTTATATGAGATTCATATTACCACTACAATCATAGAATGATACAAATCGTCGTTAATCTTCCAAAGTGACGTAGCGAAAAAAAAAAAGGATTTTGAGGTAATACCAAAAACCTCAATGTTTACTTGTTTTCTGGCAATATAATCCTGTGGCCTTGCCGTATCTCAAATAACCCGTAGTTCTCTTCTATTCTTAGAAACTAAAATCGTTTTTCTGAAGAAGGTCAAAAAATTAGTTTTGTCTCATTGTAAGATTTACAACGAAATATCGTAGGACAAACCCAAAGCGAACGTTTCCAAATCACTCCAGACCTTTCGTATGCTAGTGTTTTCGAAAATTGTAGCCAAAATATCGCAAACAAAGAAAGAGGCTGGGATATCAGCGACAGATGCATTTAGCAATAATAATGACACACGTATTGAAGAAAGTCAAATCAAAGATGCAATGAATAAACCAAAAAATAGAAAGTCATCAGCTCTTTATATAGGGTGTTATGTATTTTAAGAAAGGAGACAAACTAATAATCGATAACCACTGCTCTACTCTAAAGCAATTCACTAGCATACTGACAATGAACATCAACTCAGCAAAACAGCTAGAGTTCCTTGGAAGTCGCTCAACTACCTCATAAGACAGATTAAGGCTTTCGATAGCATAGAATTAGATATCGTTATAAACTCGTTAAACAACAAGCAAATACCCCATCGACCGTTAATTAAATTATTGCCCAAATAAACCACGAACTAACAGAAGAAAAATCAACAAAAACTCTATTATAATATCATAATGGACAAGGGATACGGTAATTGAGAATGTGAAATGCTGCTTGAGCTTAGGGTATTGCTTAGGAAAATCAGAAGGTAAACATATTTTGCTATGCAGCTGACGCTACTGTCATTGCGTGAAGATATTGTGACCTTCAAGCTATGCGCATAGGAATCTCAATATGACTACATCCATCATTAAAACAAAATGTTTCACAAATCTAGATGCAAACTAGCCATTTAGGACACAATGATAGGATAATATAAAGAATCTGGATATTTGGATGCAAATATATGAATCTGAGAAGTCCGAACTGTCTTCTTGGAATAAAATGGTAGATATCTAAAGATTTAAATAGACGATTGCAGACAGCTTTGAGCGTTACATGCGTTTGTGTAGAGAACTCTGTAACGTGGTTACATGAATAGACAGCGCAATCTTATTCTCTAAGAAGGAAAAATAAGTGTTTTGAATGCGCCAAAACAAGTTTTTACTTCAAAAATTAAAGCAACAAAACTGAAAGTATAAGCTATAACGGGTAAAACACATAATAAAATGGGTAACAAAAATACTTAAGTTTTGGTATGAACACATAATCGAATAGACGATGATAGACTTCCCAAAATAGTTATGAAGAATAAGCCAGTCAACAATGAATATCTTGTCGAATCGCCAGAATGGATGAGCATTTGCAGTCCAAAGAGGAATTTCTCTGTGGAGAATAAATAATTGCTATAAATAAAGGAAGAAGAAGAAAAACACAGTAAGTTAGGGAGAAAGTGGTTTAAAATGAGCTGCTGAAATTACATAGTTTCGATATTTTTCAAACTCGTGGCGACAATCTTAATGTTTAAGTAGAATTAAGCCATCTTAGCCGCACCTGTAAAGATTTTTTATTTTACAGGAATCTGTAAGATAAGTTCAATTTAGGTGTGTGGCGTCTAAAATGGCATTATGTTGTGTACTATGCTTTATACAACATGATCTTATGTTAACAAAATGATCATTATTCCGTTAAAACAACTACAAATCGATAATGCTTCTGACTGCTATTATTTTTCAGTGGGTCAGTCAATCAGTCATAACTCGACGATAATGATAAAGAAAAAATTACAAGGCAATCACGGAGTAGAGGCATTACAGGAGGTATTGAGGTATTGGTAGAGGTAGTCCTCCAAACAAAGGAATCCCGCAACAGGAACGTCCTAGGTGTTTGCAACTGAATCGTATGTTGATGAGCAGCTTGTGTCTGATAGGTGTTTCTGTTTGGCACAACTCTGGGTGGACCGGTGGAATCATAAGTGTCAGTTCGTTCGAACACCTTCCGTAGTAGCATCGATAGTAAATAGATAGATCCGCCACTTTTCTTCGATGTTCAAGGCTATCAAGGTGTTTAGTCAACTCTGGGACACCCACAAGATGGACTGCTCCCCTCTGTATGGAGTCCAATATCTTGAGCAAGTGTTTGGGTGCCAAGCTCCACACATGGGGACAGTATTCCAGAGATGGTCTTATCTTGGCCTTATAGAGCAGTAAGAGCTGATGGGGTGTATACAACTTTTTTGCTCTATAGAGTGCTCCTAGCTTTTGTACTGCTGCCTTGGCGATTTTGGTGACGTGATTACGCCAAGACATGTTTTCTACGTTGATGCCCATCAAGCCTATGGATGAGGCCAGAATCAGTGTTTGTCCTGTCATTGATAAGTCAAGTCCTGCGGTGCTTGTTTTTTTTTGAGAAGACAGCTGCTTGAGCCTTTTCTGCGTTAAACTAAAGATTATTTTCCTCACCCCATTCAACGATGGCGTTCATAGACGAGTACTTATTGATGGCAGAAATCTGATTTTCTCGCTTGCGTTGGGAACGAGCAGCGGTCACTGGAGTCCGCGACATAAATGAGGATAAAAGAGTGATGTCTGCAAAGCAGTAAATTAAATTTTTTGTCCTGTCGAAGAGATCATTGATATAGAGCAGGAACAGTGTGGGAGATAATATACACCCTTGAGGAACTCCGGCATTGATTTTAAATTCCCCCAAGAGATGTCCATCAATACCAACTCGGATGCTTCGATCCCTTAAGAAATTGGAATGCCATAGAAGCAGTGCTGGTGGTACTCCGTATGCTTAACAATCCGTTAGGCCAATTCTATCAAATGCTTTGGATATGTCCACTACACGAGATTCGCCGTAGCTCTCGATGGCTTTGGTCCACAGGTAGGTCACGTATGTCAGAAGATCTGCCGTTGATCTGTGCTTGGGAAAGCCATACTGACGATCGCTTATGATGCCTGCCAATTGGAGCTATTTTAAGACCTGTTCGTTGATCAGTTCCTCCATGACTTTGGACATGATGGGAACTAAGACAATTGGACGGTAGTTATATGGAATCGTTTTTCTTTTATTTTTTTCGGGATTGGTTGCACTTGAGCGCATTTGCAGCTAGAAGGAAAGCATGCAGTTCTTTCTGTATGATAGGGAGAAAAGCCTGCATAATGGAGCTGCTAGAACAGCAGCACATTTCTTAAGCACTTTTGCTGGAACGCCATCCGGTCCTGTGGCCTTGTTAGTGTCTAGGCTATTGAGTATTCGCTTCACTTCGCGTTGGCGAAATACCAGGGGTGGCATTGAGGAATTCACTCTGGGAATAGTTGGGGGTGTCTTTCCTTGACGATCTAAGGTAGAATTTAATGCAAATATTTCGGCAAGAATGTTCGCTTTTTCTTTGGCCGTTTCCGCTATTGGTCAGTGGTGGGATTGACTTCTTTGAGAAACCCTGATTGACAACTTTTGGGAACTGACCAAAAGGACCTTGATCCGCCAGTTAAGAATCTTGTTCTTGATCTTATTACAGCTTTCCATTATTGTATTTAAAATGTCTTAATATGAAATAGTAGACCTAGGTCTATATTATTAATGGTTATATTGTTACGTTTTACCGGGTTATTTGTCAATAAAATACTTCATGAGCAGTTAATCACTATTTATTTCTATACATACTGCCGATTGAATAAACTACTAACTTTGATATTAAAACTAAAATTGTACACCCTAATGTACCATCGCGCCGAAAAAAATCTGGGACAACAAAGTTCTCGTTGTTGAATAGCTCCTAGGCTATAAAGAGTATGTAAAATCTATTGAGGATAGGTTATCATTGTTGTCATGGAAGTGAAAAGGTTAAATACCGAAACAATAATACTAGCACCTTCTGTAAAAGTACGAGGAGAAAGGGAAAAGGAAAAATGGAAATACGTATGTTTATTGTTTTAAAATGTAACAAAAATAAAAACGAGCTTTTTTAATATTTGGTATTTGCACCGTTATTATCGTTAGGCTTGCAAACGACGTGGCATACTTAACACTAGGTTATATTATATATTATAATATATTTCTTTTGACACATCCGTCAGTCACATAATTAAATCAAACTGATGACTTAAAAAACAAGCTAATAGTCCGGCAGATTAGACTACATTTTGCTGTCCCAGTTTTTTTTCGGCACGATGGTACCTTAAACAGTCTCAATTTCAACTATTTGGATGTTATTTATTAATAAATAATGTATGATTTATGTCGAAACTATTTTCAACGGTTGAACCACTATGTGCACTATGCAGAAAATGCACCTTCCTTATGTGGGAGAGCAACGACTTCTGGAATTGTCTTGCTTACTACCGTAAGCGCGCCCTGTTTTCTGTCGCCCGCGATACTTCCGTCTGAGAGACAGTGGGAGATATCCTCGTCAGGCTGGTCAAACACCCAAACAGCACATTAAGTTAAACCAAATGCAAATGATGAATGATGATTACGATCACCAAACTTTTATACTATTTATTTACTAAAACCGAAAATATGATTTTCAAAATTGACGTAGAAGTATTTTTAATTTACCATCTGGATTGTCGTACAGCGGCGTAATAGTTATTTGTGTATTTAGAGCGCAAAGTAACGGATTGCCGCGTCGCGCAGTAATCGTTCGCGGGATCCGTTTGTGCGACCGCCGCCAGAGTTTGCTTGTTCAACGCCGGAATTTGCCAGCCGTTCAGAAAACGGCAATCTTACTTTGCGCTCGAAAAACACACAGAACTTTTTCGACAGCCGCATTTTTAAAATTATATACACATTTTTCTCTACACTTATTCTGAAATTTGCAAATGACTGTCAGTTTTGACATATCATATTCGGGCGTCGGGCATATTTAGAACAGGAGTGCCAGCAACAAACTGTAATAAACGCACGACTGTCATTTATTTATCTTCGGTTTCCATGACCATTCATAGCACACTCGACGGAAAAAGTGACAATTTTCTTTTCCATGTTCGCGCTAGAGCGCAAAATAAGGATCCACGACAATCGTCGATTTTGCGATTTCATTTGAGTTTAGTAATTAGTTATTTTGCGCGCGGCTATAGAAAAACATGTTTTTCTACAGCCGCGCGCAAATTAACTAAATACTAAATTCAAATGAAATCGCAAAATCAACTAATGCCGTGGATCCTTATTTTGCGCTCTAGCGCGAGCATGGAAAAGGAAATTCTCGCTTTTTCCGTCTAGTGTGCTGAATGGTCATGGAAACCGAAGATAAATAAATGACAGTCGTGCGTTTGTTACAGTTTGTTGCTGGCAATCCTGTTCTAAATATGCCCGAATCCCGAACATAATATGTCAAAACTGACAGTCATTCGCAAATTTCAGAATAAGTATAGAGAAAAATGAGCATTTAATTTAAAAAAATGCGGCTGTAGAAAAAGTTCTGTGTGTTTTTCGAGCGCAAAGTAAGATTGCCGTTTTCGAAAGATTACTGCGCTCCGCTACGCGTCGCGCAGTAATATTCTTTCTCAAGCGGCAATCCGTTACTTTGCGCTCTAAATACACAAATAACTATTTTCTATAGCTGCGCGCAAAATAACTAATTACAAAATTGAAATGAAATCGCAAAATCGAGGAATGCCGTGGATCCTTATTTTGTGCTCTAGCGCGAACATGGAAAAGAAAATTCTCACTTTTTCCGTCGAGTGTGCTGAATGGTCATGGAAACCGAAGATAAATAAATGACAGTCGTGCGTTTGTTACAGTTTGTTGCTGGCAATCCTGTTCTAAATATGCCCAAAGCCCGAATATAATATGTCAAAACTGACAGTCATTTGCAAATTTCAGAATAAGTATAGAGAAAAATGTGCATTTAATTTTTAAAAATGCGGCTGTAGAAAAAGTTCTGTGTGTTTTTCGAGCGCAAAGTAAGATTGCCGTTTTCGAAAGATTACTGCGCTCCGTTACGCGTCGCGCAGGAACATTCTTTCTCAAGCGGCAATCCATTACTTTGCGCTCTAAATACACAAATAACTATTGTGATGTCCTGCAGTGCAAACGTTTTTAACGGCGATATTTTGTGATGATTATTATTTCTGATAACGGCTAGATATCCTGGTATAAGTGAGTGAAGAAATTATGAATTTTATTAAAGCAGTGAATGAAAAGAAGATGGGTTAGCTTAAAGCCATAAACATCTGCAACGATCGACAGGTAACTTTGCGAAGGACTGCAAATAAACATAAATGGGCTACTGACACAAAAATGTTTGGGACGTTTTTATTCCACATTTAACGAAAAAACAGAAAGAAACTTGGTTAGCCACATTAAACTATTGGAGTCTAGACTGTTTGTTTAAATTAAATTATTAAACTCCAAAAATTAGCCATTTGTGAATATCTAAGCTAAAAGAAGAGTGTCTAACTGCCACACATTGAAAAATATTCTTGGCTTCCTTATTCGCTTAATCTCACTGAACTAAACTAAATAGTAGATAAACAAATGAAAATTGAAGAAAGTTAGAAAGACAAAACATAAAATATGGAAAAAGTTTAAAAAAATTGATTCAGTAAAGATTCTGGCACTGCTGGCCCCAGTAGGCAGACCTCGAGTTAAACATGGTATGGTATGGTAGAAGGATCGCTTGGCAAGATTTGCCCTTCAATACGTCGACCACAATTGATCTTTTATGTATACCCTTCTATGTTACACGAAAATTCCTATCTCTTTCGAGAACCTTAGAATATTTAGAGGGTCCAGCTTTTGTAGGTCTCCAGGTGCCATAAGGGCATTTTCGAGATGTCTTAACCATTGGGGAGTCAGTGCCTGGCAGAGTAGGTGCTCTGACGTTTCAGCCATAGTTTGGCAGAATTTGCATTGTTGGTCAGTGGTTTTCTCCATTTTCTGGAAGTCGTACCTCCTGGGGCCATGTCCACTAAGAAGGTCTAGGACCAGTTTTATCTAATTTTTTTGTAACTTGAGAATCTTTCTTGTGTGGTTAGGTGAGTGAGAAATGAGTCTTTTGGCCCTCCTCTGCCCAGGTGCATTGGCCGAATGTGTACCCTACAGTGATGCCACAAAATGGTTCAGGCCCACAAAAGGCAGCTGTGCACCATTCCCTGCGAGCTGGTCAGCGGCTTCGTTGTCTTCCATACCATCGTGCCCCGGTACCCGCATTAGGGTGAGTCTGTTTCTATTTGTTAGTTGATCTGCAGCCATTCGATAATCCCACACTAGACGGGAGTTGATTCTGCTAGATGCTAGCGCTTTTAAGGCTGCTTGACTATCTGATCTTTGCACCTCTTAGGCCTTTTGTGGCACATTCAGAGATGGCTATATTGATATCATTTAGTTCTGCTTGAAAGATGGTGGGAGTGTTTCCTAAACAACACGCAAGCATGCGACATCAAAAGTAGTAGTTATTGCCAAAAGTAGTAGTTATTGTAGTTCTACAATAACGAGCGTGGAAGTACTGCTGCATTATCTAAAAAGTGCCGTTAAATGCACCAAGTGTGCATGTTTCGATACTTGGACAACGTTGACGGTATAAACCATATAACAGGTATCCTCAAAAGTATATTATAGGCCTCAGCCTTTCGTGGCCTGTGGCACACACATGAAAATAACACCTAGGTCCGTAAACTCCGGAACCCACTCCTTCTTTCAGCTTTGATCCATCTATGTATTGTATTGTTTTAGCCTTTCCCCTGTAGTATTGCGGTCTTCGACTACCACTTCAAAGGAGCGATCAAAATGGAGTTTTGTTTCCATTGTTTCGGTTGGTTTAGTCATCGCCTCTGTCTGGATGTCTGTCAGAATTTTAAGATGACCCGTCAGGTTTCCTGACTTCAGTTTTTGTGTCTGAGTGACTCTATGCGCACTGGTCCAGTCTACCTTTTCTATGCATATGTGCAGCGGAAGAAGGTCTGTCAAGTACGGTTTCCAGAACTGCTGTGGGGCACGTTTTCATAGACCCTGTTATACCCAGACAAGCAAGCCATTGTACTCTTGTTAGCTTTCGCCGTGTTGTTATTTCCTTTGTTTTTACCCACCAGACTTGAGCCGGTGCCGGCGTAGTCGAGGTAAACATAGAATTACATAAACTATTGTGAAAGCAACGATCAAGAGCAACCAGATTCATTTAGGGAAGAAAGCAACGAAAACGAAGTTGCCTTCTTGTAATGTAACGATTTCTACACCAACTCTAGATCTAAATAAGCAGGGATGAAATGCATGAGCTGGTCAAAATGGGTTCATGCTTTATGCGCCAGGTTATCGCCAAATGATAAAATCTATATTTGCCAATTATGTACTTAGCTATTTTATTGATATTTAATAATGTATACTCGTTTTATGTAGTTGTATAAAATTGTATGTCGTTTTAAAAAACCCCGTTTAATAAAATGACGTAGTGATTAGTGAGCAGGATATATTTTTCTGTGAATACATATTTACTGAAATTTAATTGTATTTTATTATTGTATTATATACAGTGTGTTGGCATATAATCATAAGTTTAGAACATATTTCGGATATCTAGATATTTATAATATGGCCGAAATGGTAATTTCTTTAAATACGTATTCTTCACAATCTAATCTTTAATATGAAATCAAATACCTTCTATCCTTAAAATATCTGTGTGATGTAAAGATTTTAACGTTTTCAAAAATATACAGCTTTTAAAAATCGACTTGAATATTTTAGTATGTTGGTCGATTAGTACCCATAATTTCAAATAACAAATTTGTTTCAAAAATTATTCAAGTCAGAGTACAGGTGAGCTTTGCTAATCGGGAAAATTGTAATAGTAGAAGTGCAAAACTTCATTTTAACAATTCCTAAACCTTGTATTTTTAACATAACATTAATTGGATATAGGATTTCAATACTACTCGTCTGGGAAAAGGCTTGGTATATATTTAAATATAAAAGTAAAGATTTTTTCTACTTTGGATTAATTTTTAATAAAAATCGTCCATAAACCTTGTATTTTTACTATGAAAATAAATATTGCATGTGCTATGATTTAAATACTGCACGTCCGACAAAATATTTCGCATGCCTATATTTCAATACAAAAACAAAGCTGTCTTCAAATATAGTAGTTATTTTACAGGAATTACATCAAATTCTTCATCGTTGATGATTCTGTAATTCGCTCTTGGCATACCATTTTCTATAAAATATTTAAATAAAATTCCGATTACAGGAGGCAATCTTCGGATATGTGCGGTTTTCGCTAGATCTTCACTGTATTCTAATTGATTTAGGCCAATGAAATGTGCTAACTTTTTGGGCAAGTCTTTTTCGTCCCGGGCTGCCCTATCCTTTTTTAAATCTTCGTACATTTCTTCTTTGGATACATGGAAATGGCCTTTCAGGAGTGCCAAATAAAATCGTATCTGGAAAATAAAGTGGGTGAATTGTTATGAATGGGTAATATGCGTCAATCTTAACAATTAATTTTTTGAGTTTAGGAATATTTTAAGATGCATGCAATCATTCACCAAAGTTAAAATTCATAGGATAATATTTGCGTGGCAGAAAAATAAGGCTTTGGCTACAACGCTACAACCGATAGGCTAGCTATACCATTTCAAAGTTTTATGCTTGTAGATTTATGGCTATTTTGATCGAAGATTATGATATCATATGATATTGTTAAACCACTTAGCACTTAAGCAATATTGATTTCCTGGATAAGAACCTAATCAATGTTCTGATTTCATGCATAACGAATTCCAAAAAACCACTGACCCCTATCCAAAGGGAATCGTCAAGAATTATTTTTGACTTTTTTTATTGTATTGCACATAAATAGTAAAAATTTCTCAACTGAACTCACTTTCAACTTTTTCGAGACGTACCTGCAAAGACAGTTTAGGGCCTGAGGTAATCCATAAATAAATCGAACTTTATCTCATTGATGTAACAAATATAAGGAGTTCACAACCACAATGTTGTGTTTAAAAATTAGCATGTAAAAATTCGATATACAAATGTAGTTGTGATTACTGCCCCCAAAAAATGTATATAAAACTGAAAATAAAAAGTGCGATGATTTGGTTATAGCTACCTGTATCCGAATAATGGAAATGGGGTTATCGCAGTTATGATATTAATAATGGCCATAGAAGGGTGCTCTATATTTATTAAGTGCTTATACAGCGGCTGAACCCAGTTGTCGTCCACTCGTATTTGGCAATCTTCGTGTAAAAAGGGAAATATGTTGTTGTAACCTAAAACATTTATAAAACATGATATGGGTACACCGAAGACGAGACGCCAAGACACCAATAGCGGAACTTAAAATCATGGGCCCCCGCAAGCTTTTGCCCGGAGCTTCATATATCTTAAGAGAAATACAAGATGAAAAAATCTGTTAATTTTGTGTTAAACAATCTTAGAATAATTTGGTAAATATATTTATAATAAACATTTTGTATTACACGTGTAGGCTGGTAAAGTTAATATCAAAATATAAAATGATAAAAACAAAAATATTAAATTTTTTTATGGCATTTGACATTAAAATAAAACATCTAATAATAAAACTAAGTAGAGAAACTTAACTCTAAAAAATATAATAAAGAACCTCGTCTATCGAAAGTATTGTGGTTGGCAAGGTCATTTACATCCATTCTTTCAGGCCTGAGCCATTCAAATTTTGAAAATGGCCATTGGTTTAATTAAAATAGATATAACAACAGATAGCATTTAACAAATCAGTTTTGCTTCAGATATTAATTCCCGAAAAGTTTCGCTGATATATTTAGCCTAAGCTAGGCTGGTTTCCAAAAGATTAGAGGCTTCAGCTAAATGTTGACTAATAAACTATAATTTTGTAGATGATAAGTTTATAGCGCTCTAACATTTAATAATTAAAATGAATGAACGTAATGTAATTTATTTTCGTTTTTTTTTTCATTGATATTCACGTTTTTCTGTTTTAAGCTTCTTATTCATTTTTGCTAGAGCTTTATTATATCTGGGAATCTTCTAACATAACAGCAATACAAGATAACCTATCAGACCAACGAGTTGGATTAAACTTTTTCTTACTTCAGACTCCTGCCACAGCTCTTGTAGAACAGTAAAACAATAATATTTCTTTAGAACTCTTTATTGCATTATTTAATAGAAGATTGTGGGTGGCATACTTTGTTGCCTCTAGTTTGTTTTATCCGTGACTGAACTTCGTCCATTATACTCATCCACATACATTTTCTAATACCCAAATCAAAATTTCAAATAATTTTCAAGATCTTGGAAAGGGTAATTAAATATCCTTCGGTTTGAACCTCTATTTCATGAAATCCCAAGAAAGATTCTATACTATTTACAGATCTTATGATTTACCAACATTTACCTGATCAATTATTTAGCTGATCTATTTTGTCTAGATCTTAAAAGCATAATAGATTAAAATGAACTAGAAAGTATTGATTTAAATAGTGTATTTTCTAAATTGTTCCGTAAGAGTCCAAAAAGTTAATTCTGAATTTGTGTATTGAAATCGGATCTCGGAGACACAGACCGCCACCTGGCCGACCAGCTGGATCTGGTCACATTTGCCGCCCTCCTGCTTTCTCTAACCACAAATCCTGACCAGTACACAATTACAGTTGGTTCGCCATTAGGTACTTCCGACCACAAACTTATTACAACGGTTTGTGAACTGCCACTCCTACAGAATTATGCACCATTGCCTCGAAAAATCTGGCATGGCAGTTTTGGAAACTAGTAGGATCTAAGAGAGTTCTACCTAGATTTTCCTTGGCTCGACGCCTGCTTTGGCACTGATGACCAGCCAATCGGTTGCCAAGATATTACCCAAGTAATCTCCTAAGGAATGGGAGGTATATCCCTTATTTCATCAAGTTACCGTCAAAAGAAAAGCTCTGGTTCGACAGAAGATGCGAAAGAGTCGTAGGTAGAAAACAGCAAGCCTACAAGTACTGGCAGTAAAATCAAGAGGCAGTTATTTTACCGAAGCAAGAAACGAATGCAAACGTGTGACTGACAAAACTAAGGACAAACACAATCAAAGAACCGGGAATAAACTTTCGTAATGCGCCAGTGGCTCTAGATATTTCTGGTCGGTAGCAAAGGCAGTAAGTAATAGCTTTACAAAAACAGCTTTCCCATAGGTAACAGGTGAACGTGGCGTCACGGCGACTACAGCTAAAGAAAAAGCAAAGATGCTCGCTGAAATGTTTTGATTGCACTCTACCTTAAACGTCCCCCACGGCAAGGCTCTCCCCACCACATCCAACATCAACACTACCATGACAGAAGTTAAGTTTCACCACCTTTACATTCGTAAAATCCTCAAAGAGCTAGATACGCAAAAGGCATCAGGGCCGAATGGAATACCTACCATCGTGTTAAAGAACTGCGCCAATAAACTAACACCCATTCTTCCAGACTTTCTTTTCGGTTTTACCGAAAAAGGATTTACCCATTTTTTTGGAAAGTCTCTCCAGTGCAACCTGTTTCAAAAAAAGTAAAAAAAACCACGCCCTCAAACTATCGCCCAATTGCCTTGCTTCCAATAATCTCCAAAGTCATGGAACGTGTAGTCAATCAGCAACTACTCAAGTACCTCGAGACCAACAGAATAATTGGCGATAACCATTACGGCTTCCGCAAACATCGACAGGAGATATATTGGCTTATGTCACTCATATATGGAGTAGGACAGTTGAGAAATACGGAGAATCTCGGGGATTTCGTTGGATATCTTGAAGTCATTTGACAGAATTTGGCATGACGGATTGCTCAACATACTGCCGTTCTTCGGACTGCCAGCGACTCTCTGCAGCGGGCTTGCCAGTTTTCATAAGAGCCGATCTCTTCACATTGCTGTTGATGGACACATCTCAAACACATTCACCATTAATGCGGGCGCATTACTTTCACCAACTCTGTTCCTCATCTATATTAATGACCTTCTGATCGAAACCAATAATTATATTTACAGTTTTGCAGATGACAGTACTCCTATCTCCCAGTTTAGATCAGAAAAACCTTTACCAGCCACTGAGACTTATCACCGCAAGCAGGAGCAGATTACAACAATTAATCAAGATCTGGAGAAAGTTCGAACCTGGGGCAAAAGGAATTTAGTTCTGTCGTTCAATACAGCAAAAACCCAAGCAGCCACCTTTACTAAGAAAACCAATACGGCAGAAGCCTCTTGTGCTATTTCGCATCAAGAAACAGTATACACCGCAGCAGGTGCTCTTGCTCTATAAAGCGCAAATAAGATCGTGCTTAGAATATTGCCCACACATCTGCTGCGCCTCACCAAAGCACACCCTAAACCTACTGGATTCCATTCAGAAGAGAGCTGTGCGTCTCGTCGGCGACCATCAGTTGACCGGGGATTTGTAGTCTGGAACACCGCAGACATGTGGCCGAGATATCCCTATGTTATAGATATTTTCACGGCATATGTTCCTAGGATTTGGCCCGCATCAGTCCGCCCCCAGACACGCCTGTCAGACAGTCGCGACAGACGGCAAGAGCGCACCCGTTCGTTGTACAACAGGAAATATCTAGAACGTTGCTTTACAAGGACCTCATTGTCTAGCGCACTGCATCACTGTGGAACTCACTTCCAGGACATCTGTTTTCCCCTAATTCAACAAAATATTCAAATACAAATTATTAAAATAACTGACTGTAACTTATATATAGCTAATTGCTATATTCCGCCATATGATGTGCTTAATTCGGCTGAGTGGAGCCATTTGGTAAATTCGATTCCGGATCCTAAAATCATGATCGGATATTTTAATGCTTATAATCCAATATGGGGTAGCACACTGGCTAATAGGAATAGTAAAGTAATAGAGGATTCTTTGGATGAATTAAGGATTTCAGTTTTAAATGATGGTATTGCAACTCGTTTCAATATTCCTAAAAATAATATATCTGCAGTTGATTTATCCATGTGCAGCCCTAACCTCGCTACAAGAATATTGTGGGAAGCCTTAGAGGATTGCGGAAATAGTGACCATTTTCCTTTAATTATGAAGTACAAGAACAGTACAAACTTTTCCACTCCAACAGCGAGTAACTCCACTTCCAAGAGAAATTTTTAAAAAGCATATCAGGACAAAGTTATGATATCACTTCTCACTGATGTTCACAGTGGTATGGGGAATTTAGAGATATTATAAACGCTGCAGCAGACGAATCTATACCTACCATTGCTAATTGCTAATGACAATAATAAAAAATTTAAATCTAGAATCCCATAGTGGGATGATGAATGCTCGCAGGGGTTAGCCCGAAGAAGAATTTCATTAGTAACTTAAAATGTAGCCCGAATTGGGAAAAATATTTAGAAACAAAAAAGTTATTGCTGACACACGCAGACTATTTCGATCAAAAAAACGGCAAAGCTTCCAGAAATTTTGTTCTGTATTAAACAGGCTCTCTCCTCTACAGAATGTCTGGAAAGTGATTAGTAACTTTTCAAATGTTAATAGTAATACAAGAAATTGCAGCCTTCCAGGCAGCAATTTAGCGAAGGAAATCCTTGCAAATTTAAGTGTTTATGATACTGAGCCCAACTTTATATTATTGGATTCATTAGAGAATCGTAACAAATTTACAATGATAGAATTAGCCAGTGCCTTGAGTAGTTGGAAAGACTCTGCCACTGGCAAAGATCAGATCTCTTACTAGATACTAAAATACCTACCACAAATGGGTAAGCAATTATTACTAAATATATACAATGGATGCCTAGAAAGTGGAAGTATTCCAAATGGATGGCAGTCGATGTTCATATACCCTATTTTAAAACCTAACAGAAATAAAGATTGTGCCTCTAGTTACAGACCAATTGCACTTACTTCTTGTGTAGCCAAGGTTCTGGAAATTTTGGTAAAAAGCCAAATATGTAGAATGGGAGCTGGAAAACGGTTGCAGTTTTCCAAAAAAGCAGTATGGTTTTATACAAGGAAAGGGATGTCTGGATTGCTTATCATACTTAACGTCTAAAGTCCTATGCGGATTTTCGAAAAATAAATTTACCGTGGCAATCTTCTTGGATATTTCTGCTGCCTATGACAATGTAAATGTTCGATTATTGTATCACAAACTGGGTGCACTCAACATACCCATACATGTCTCCAATTTAATCTATGCACTCCACGCCACTAAAAATGTTTATATAATAGACAGAGATCAAGAGACTCATGGTCCGTCTCAATCGACGTTGGGACTGGCCCAAGGTTCCCCCCTTAATCCTGTGCTATTTAATATATACACCAGAGATCTTCATCACATTTTGCCTAACGACATCTCTGTAATACAGTATGCTGATGATCTGGTCATATTATTAACAGGGAAGGACATCACAAGATTGATAGAGCAAATTAACTCTGCCTTGTACACCATGCATCTTTGGTTCGAGGAACACAACCTTTCACTGTCTACCAATAAATCCAATACCATCCTATTTAGACCAGGACAAAGCTCAATAAACTTGGATCCAGTCATCTGCAATATTTCTATAATCCCGTGGGTTATGGAAACTAAATATCTGGGTGTAACTGTCCACAGTAATTTGAAATGGAATAAACAAATTTCAGACATAAAAGTAAAAGCCAAAAAGGGGATTAATGTAATGAGGGCTGTCTGCCGCGTCTGGTGGGGGGGGCAGACCCGTTGACGTTGATGCACCTGTCTAAAGGGATTGTACGCTCCCATATCGAATATGCTGCTATTCTGTTTAAACCTATAGCCAAATCTTTGTTACAAAGTTTAAACAAATTGCAATTTGAAGCATTGAGAATTGTGACGGGATGCATGAAATCCACCCCCCCAAATGTTCTGCTGACGGAATGTTCTGAGATGTCTTTGGAAATGAGAAAGAAAATGCTATCTCTAAAATTCATCGTTAAAAATTTGGCATTAGCAATTAACCCAATAATTGATTATCTACAACAAATAGCGTCCATGATGGATGATGTGACAAGCAAATACTCGAGGAGGAAAGATCCCCCTTACCTAATTCAGGCTTTCAAGGAACTGCTGGGATATAGAGAACAGTTTGAAATCAATGAAGTGTTTCAATTTTTTAAACCAACTCACCAAAATTTTGATTGTAGACCTGGGACTCAAAAAATCTGGAATCTTTAACAGTAAGGAGTTTATAGAAAAAGCAAACTGTAGAGCTCCAGCTCATACATGGATATTTACTGACGCTTCAAATGATATCAAGTTTAATACTGTAGGCTATGGCGTATTTTGTCCTTCCTTGGATTTTAAGTTCTCCGAACGTCTCCCATCTGAAATGCAGATCTGCACTGCCGAAATTATAGCAATCCACAGAGACTTTTGGCTATGTATGAAAAAATACATCAACAGGGCTCTCATTTTTACAGACTCAGCAAGTGCTATCCAAAAGATCAACAAAAATACTATATCCCCTAAACTGGATCATATATCAAACTAAACAATTAATCTTAGATGCAAATCGTAATGACTTTAACGTTATTTTATCATGGATTCCAAGTCATACATGCATTTAGGGAGATGAGATGGCAGATCAGCTTGCCAATATCGGCAGAGCTCTTCGTATTCCATCAGATATCAAACTGGACATATATGACTTAATGCCACATATTAAACAAAATACCCAAAAACAATAGAATTCGGAATGGAAAATCTCCATTCAGACAAAAGGCGGGTGGTACGCTTCAGTGCAAAGGGAATTCCCACTATTCCCTTGGTATAAAAGTATAATATATGTAGACAGAAGACACATTACCACAATAATTCGAATGAGGACTGGCCATTGTCTTGTCCCATCTCATCTATTCAAAATTGGTGTGATTAATAACCCAAATTGTGAGTGCAATATCGGGACTGCAGATCTTCAACATGTCCTTTTTGAATGTCCTGTGATGGACGGAGATTTGTATCAAGAGTTGACAAAAGCAGGAATCGACAGTCCGATTTCAGTTAATTGTCTCCTTTCTAACATTAACATCTCTCTATGAGACTCATAATAGAATATCTCTTGCATAACAAGACTAAACTGTGAGAAATATCATACATCCAGTCACATATACATACATAATAAAAAAATGTTGGCCTAATTTTTTTATCTTTCTACTTTTTTTAGTTTTACAAATAGTAAAAGCCTATTCTCTTCTTTTAATTGAGTGTTTACACCCATTCCTTTATTCCTGTGTTCCGAGGCAACGTTTCTGATTGTGTAATGCTCTCCCGTTGCCCGAAAAAGAGAAGAGTTTATCCTTTGTTGTGTATGTTTTATACTAACCTTCATTTTAGGCCAAGCAATCGCTTATTTAATTGGACTATGACGAAGGTCAGACGCCTTTTACTAGGCAGTCCGGAAGATATGAAACACCAGTAGCTGGGTAAATGCGTAATCGCCAAGCCCATAACCAATCAAGCAAGCAGCATAACCTACAAATATTCAAGAACCGTGTCAATCAACATCTTCGCACACGAACCGCTCGTCGAGTGCCGTAGCTCCCTTTAGTGTGTGTGCCACTGCCATAAAAAAACTATTAATTTTCCCTGGAGTAAGATGACAAATTCTGACTCCTCGCTCCTACACCTTCTTGAGAGTATCGGATCCTTTGCTCCTAAATTCTACCCACTAACCTAAACTATCCTATTATGTACGGGAGATGGTTATTGGAATATCTCCCAAAGTATATGCTGCGTGTCGTAAAAGGCGACGGAGAGGAATCGAAACACGCTCGGTATAAGCAGCATTCTCTTGTTGGCCAACAGATTCTGTTAGAGTTAACATTAATCAGGGCACTCTCTAGCGTAGGGATGTGAAATCGTTTCTAAAGGCGGAAATCGATATCTGCCGAACGGCATGAGAATGCAGAAAGCAAATGGGAGACTACTGTATTCAAGATCCGCCTGTATATGCCAAGAGAAACTCGTAGAATAAATAAAGTCAGCAATAGTGAGGCCTCTGAGGTAAGGCTTCTCTCTACTATGGCATCCGCGGAGGTCAGTGTGAAATTGACGGCCGGCCACGAGAAATGCGGTTCCTTGTGCGAAAATTACTAGTGAAGATGCCTGCAAGTTTCGACGTAAACATCGCCTGGCAACATGGAATGTCTTTGAATGACTGGTAAGCTCAATTGTCAATATCCTTTAAAAAAAGCTTACAAAGAGTAGTGATGCCATCGCTGGTCTATCTGAGAAGCATTATGGAGACGCAGGACACTTAATTTCCAACAATGACATTTGCATCTGCTCTTTGGATAATAGCAATAAAAGCATCAGTAGCGTTGACTTTTGGGTGGCAAGATCCTATGTAAGGACTGTTAAATTTAGCTTTATAATAGACTAGGCTTGAACTTATTGTATCAGCGTGGATTATTCTCAGTGCTTATAATGAGTTTCATTCATTCAATCCAAATATTTTCCATTCAAAGAAGATACAAGGATGTTTCGGCCGGTTTGCATTGTTCTAGATGCACGTTTTTAAATCCCTCGCAACTCTGCCATCAATTTATATGCTCTGTATCTCTATTTACTTGTACATGTGAATGAAGAGATTGTCGTTACACTCATAATCAAAACTGAACAACTAAGAAACAAATTAAAGAAATCTTGAGTTACAACAGAACCCCCAGGTACCAAATTATTTTAAACTACTGGCCATTTCCAGATTACAGTATGGAGTTAATAATTTAAAATTTTATGGTGTATGTATGGCAATTAATTAAACTTGGCACAGATTATCGTTTCTCTTTTAAACTCTAGGTGTACCCTAGTTTAGGTACTAAATGCCATAAACTGATGAATTTACCTGTGCAATAAATAATTTCGTCAATTTCTTCTCGCGTTCCATCAATAAATATCACGTTACTCTTATCCAAAAGAGCTATACCTGGTTTAACAATTGATTTATCAGAAGAAGATCTGCCAAGTAGTGTTTTCTTTCGAGAACTAAGGTATACCTGAAATTCAACAGATTATTATTAATTATCTGTATTATTATTTAGCAGATTTGCTTTATTTTTAGTTTTGGGTTGAAATTCAATAGATCATTATTAATTATCTGAAATATTATTTAGAAAAATTGCTTCATTTTCAGATTTGAGTAGGTCTACTGGTTGGTGTTTAACCAAATGTTTTAAAATTTTTGGGAGAGCTATACGTCATTGAAGATTGAGACACTTATTTAGTGACACCCTGTATAGGGCTTAAAAATGTTGCTTATTTGGAATAAATATTCAATTTCGCATTGCTTTGTTAGAAGCATTATTAAAGAGCAGATAATTTTCTGATAAAAATAATAGAGAAGTTTCGTCCTTATACTAAATGTTTCTGTTTTAGTACTCAGCACATAAGCCAAAACATAAAATTTCAAGTTGATTTTTGGTAATCCAAGTCAAAATTTGCAATTAATTTTGAGAAAAAAAAAGTTCCTTGATCTTCAAAAGTCTTTTTTCAATCCTATGTAAATTCGCAAGGATATGTCGTGCATTCAAATTTCTGTTACGGAAATGATCTCTTATAAAGGCATGAAAGGCTTACTTACCAAAAAAGAAAAATATCCATTACAAAGTAATCATCTTTCAGCTGTCTTTTCGTTCAAATTTAAAGAAATATTTTTATATAAATTTTAAGTAAATATTGTTGGAAAAAACTGTGTATCAGATACTACATTGTGTTTGCAAAAACCTAACTTTATTTTCGTAGAATTTGCAAGGGACCTTATTATGAATTATTTATTTTACCATTCCACCATATAGCAATATTTCAATTTTAACAATTCGAAAAACTCATTATCTATGACCTACAAAGCAGGGTTATCACATCACTAGTTATCTAATAAACTTATTACATCACTAGTAATGCAATGACTGTTATTGAACTCCATAGTCTTCGACGCAACTTCTCAAAATCAGGATTATTAATTATGTTCGTCAAAGCAATGTTTCCCACTCGTCACTGTAATAACGCTCATAACGCATGTGAAAAGTAAATAATTATTTAATGTGAGTTACCTTTTCCGCAACTTCGGCTACTATTCTAGCAATATCCATTCCAGAAGGTCCACCCCCGATCACTAAAACTTTTTTATCTTTATATTTATCCGGCCTTCTATAATCATTGCTATGAACGCTTCTATCAGAAAAATATTCCATTCCCTCTATCGAAGGATAAAATGGATCAAAGTAATGCCCATTACATACCATCACTCCATCATAAGTGTGGGTTAAAATTTCATTAGTTAAGAGGTTTCTTACTTGAACGGTCCATTTGTTGTCTGGTTTCGGGATAACAAGTTCTACCACATGATTAAGCTAAAAAATTTAAAAGGTTAATCTATTTCTTCTTCAACATTAATGATCTTACCATAAGATTAGTCTCTGTGGTAAAAGTTATCTTTAACCAAAGGCTTTGGAAATTAAATTAAGATAAACTTTGCTTATAGATAATACGTCTTCTTATATAAATCTAATATTTTTCTAGAATTTTGCTCCTAAAC
The DNA here is from genome assembly GCA_016904865.1 of Pissodes strobi. Taxonomy (NCBI): domain Eukaryota; kingdom Metazoa; phylum Arthropoda; class Insecta; order Coleoptera; family Curculionidae; genus Pissodes; species Pissodes strobi. The sequence continues at coordinate 101,439 of MU182412.1, read as the reverse complement.
ATTGAAACTTCTTAACGTTAACTTGGGTTTAAGAACTTAGGGCTTGTTTGCAATAACTTCTAAACATTAAAAGTGACGGAGTAAATATATGTATAGAGGAGAATAGTAAATATTTTCAGATTTTACAAGTTATTTAATAAAGATATATGGACCTTAGGGCAGTGCAAATTAGCATTTCGTCAATTCTGTTAGTGGTTCTCTTGAAATTGAGATAAACTTGGCTTATGGATAATGCAGTCTTCTTATATATCTAACAGTTTTCTAAAGTTTCTCTCCTAAACACGGATATATCTTAAAGGTTGAAAAACTTAGTGCTTGTTTGCAACAACTTTTAAAAATTTAGAGCGACGAAGTAAATACTGTAAAGGGCAGAATAGTGAAGATAGTCACATTTTACAAGTGATCTAATAAAGAGGTACGGAACATTTCGTCAATTCTTTTAGTGGTTCTCTGTATTCTCCTCTCTACTCCTACTCTAGATTAGCGAAATGTGAGTCCAGTATGAAATCATTTAAACCTTGATTCGCCCATGTTTGCTAGGAATTTTTGGCCGTCGGAATAAGCTGCACTACTTTTGAAATGCAATATTTCTGATTTACAAATGTGGTATTTCAGTGTTTTCCAAAGTTATACTTACCTTGACATGAGGAAGTAAATTAAAATGATCTGCGTATTGTTGAATATATTCAAGTACTTCTGACTGGGATATGAAGGACTGCTGTATTTTATCATTGTAATGAAACCCATCATATTCCATTAGCTCTTTTGGTAAATTTGTGCTGCGAAATAAACCATAAAATATTAATCGGAAAACATATATCTCTCGACTTAAACGTTTGCTACTTAAAGCATTTAGAAAGAATACCACAGGGACAAGTGCAAAATGTATTTGCCTCAATCAAGCCGGGTGAGATTGGATAGCAGCTGCTCGTCAGGCTATGCAACAACCAAGAGTGGCAAATCTGAGTTGGGACACTGGCCGAATTTGTACATACAACTTACAATGAGCCAAATCGAGAGGTTGGAAAATCATAGAGCAAAGTGCCGACCAGTGTTTAAGGTGATCGAAGATCGGAGTTCAGAACCCATAATAAACTGTAAATCTCGTCCAGAGTAGTCAATGAACCTGTCATTGTCCGTTGCTGAACGTACACTTCCTCAACACGTTTCCTCTCTATTCTATCCTTTCTTTCTGAAATTCAATTGGAAATATTAATAATTATTTGCTTTACTTTGACTTCAGTCCAAAATCGGATATCTCCATCGGCCACCAGATTCATCAAGGTATAGTGCAAATACCTATGTTCTTTGGCGAATGGTGACATTTATTTAAGGGCTCCTTCGTTGTAAAAAAAGGGTTGAACATTTTTAATTTGATGATAAAAACTTTGTTTTTTTGCAGCGGTTATTTCAGGAGTCTCATGAGCAAAATGCACGTTAATTGGACGACAGAAACGAGTTGATGAGGGCAAGCATCAGTGCAGCTGTTGTTCAAAAACACTTGCTTATATTCTGATCGTCCCGAGATACCATCAAAGCCATATTAAATTAAACATTTTATCTGCTGATTTAGCCAAAGTATTTATAACCTCTTTTTGTAATAACATTAGTCTTGCACCAGCATGGTGCAATAATGATTCTACCGAAATTTCAGCTTCAATTTCACTTCCTACAATATTATGGGCAAAAATAATCGATTATTCGATTAACTTTTAAGAAATTAATCGAAAAATATTCCAGAAAACACCGATTAATCGAGAATAATCGATTATTATTACTTTTAATAATGCCCAGCTGTAATTGGGAAAAAAAATTTTTTGGCGTCCAAAATTTTCTCGTAAGAAGGATATAAGTTGCAATTTTTTTGTCCCGCTCTCCTTTCCTCCTACTGCAATACATGCTCAAAAAGGAAGTGCGTATCTGTTCGGATACTGAAACATCCCGAATAGTAATTGCCCAAAAAATATAAAGCCCGACCCGACAGTGCATATCCTGAACTTTGCAGAGTAATTTCAATGATGCTACTTTTTCTGTATAAAATTTCCCAAAGATTTTACTGTAAACATCGCGAAATGCTAATACCGTATTTAGCTCGAACGTACATTTCCCGAAACGCAAAGATCGTATTTGGCCCGAACGTACGATGTCACGTTGGGTTAAAAACGCCAAAAAGTAATAGGCGGGAAATGAGAATGTTGCGGTAGAAAGCTTTGTTGAGGAAGTGAAGGAAGTAGAAGATATTATACTTATAACAATAAGTATTTAATTTGTTCTCATACGTTTTATTAGTATATTTTTGCAGTTTTATGTTATTTAATAAAGTTTTGAGTTAAAAAATTGTAGTGTTTATTTTATTTTTATATTTTGACAAAAGCGCATTATGCGAAATGGGTAATTTTTTAGAAAGGAAGACAGTTTAGAAGTTGCAGCATGAAAATCAGGAATAGCTTCGTTTTTTTTTAAATAGGCAATACATACATTTTTTGCTGACAATTTTGTCTCACATATGATGATTTTTTGCATATTCTTTTTGCATATTCCCTTATATTTCTACTCTTAGTAATTAATTATTTCCGTTGTTAAATGGTGATATTCTTTTTGAGTTGGTGGCCTGTAGATACTCAAATAAATAATAAACTATTATTAGTATTTTAACAAAAATACTACAGTCCTTCATACATCGACGAATGTAAAGGCAAACCATTTTCGTCAACAATATCTTCAATATAATTCCAAATTCCTCCAATACTTCCAGATTTTTCAAAAGCCACGCACTCAATGGCCTCATCGAGACAATGCTTAATAGCGGCAAGACCTGCTGGCCCACCTCCAATTATTGCAACTTTCATGACTTTAAAATGTATTTTGAAATTTTATATAAATATTGTGTTGTTTATTGGTGCTAATGTGCTGTTAAATGTGTGTGTCTCGAGGTCAGCATTCTTATTATACTAAACTCGTCTTGTAAATACACGCCGATAAAATTTCGCTTATCATTAAGTATACGTAAATGATGATTGTTTATACTTCATATTCGAGTACCGGCGGGATGAGTAGTAAGCATGTCTATAAATAATAATATTCTAAGGAGGTCCCAGAAGGTTCACACTTTTTCATTAAGATATCTTGAACCTTTTACCGGTGTTGCCCCGATCTTTTAGCTTAATGAATGCAACTTGATGTGATCAATATGCGCCCTTTCTCTGCACTTTTTTCTGAATGTACAGGGTGTCTCATTTTCGATGATATTACGGGGTATCTCACTTACGAGTAAAGATAGAGAGCTGCGGTTTTCGCAATACTGTGCCACTTTTTGTGAAAAGAATGATGGTATAAACAAAATTTCTGAGATAAATAAAATAAAATAAAATAAAATAAAAATAGTTTATTTCCCAAAGATACAATAATTAAAATGATTATAGGTGCCTGCAAAAGTAAGAAATAAACATTTAAGCAAAGAAGTAATATGAATATTACTTGTTATTGCTAAAGGTCACTGTTTGCCACAAATCAGGTTAATTTTCACATTTGGGTATAAGAGACAAATTTTTGGAATGGAAGGTCACAATCTTGAAAAAGTCACAATCGGGAAATCTACTCAAATTTTTTATACTATACTAATCACATCACAATATTTTTAAGTTTAAAGAATTTTTCCTTTTCTTCCTTCCTTTCTTTTCCTTTTTTTTACATATCTAAACAATTGACACTATGTATACACTCTGCGTATAAAAGCCCTGTTCGCCTGCAACAGTCATTCACAATTTACCTTTAAATGACCTATGGCAAACAATTTATTTTAATTATTTTGGCCAAAGATTATAAAATTTTGGCGCTAAGTAGTCGCTCGACCTGTGGCCAATATCTTTTTTACTAACCGGAACTACCATGCAATCTTTTTTGTATCTATGGTTTATTTCGTGTGTAACCGTTTGTAATTGTATTTTGTTTTTGTTTACCAACATCATTACCTTAAAAAAATAAAGCTGCCTCAAATCAAGTGTTTTTGTTTAAAATAACTTTTAAAATCCATTTTTGGATTACTTCTACGTTCTTCAAATAGCAATCCTTTACTCCACCCCAATCAACAATCCCATAGTTAAGCTGAGATTGAACCAGTGCGTAATACAAGGACTTCATTCGACTTGCTTTTAAGTAACATTTAAGGTGCGAAAAACGACACGGTAGTTATTAAATATCGCGTCTTTGAAATTATATTTTTAATTTGTCTATCCCACCTCAAGTGTTCATCAATCAATCATGATTCCCAACTATTTGATTGAGTCAATTCATGAAATAATTACATTTTCGCCTATATTCAGAAAACGAAAATTGGGAAGATTGTTTGCGTACGAAGAAAATGTTAAAAACATCGTTTTCGACTGGTTCAAGGTCAGCGTATTGCTTTGAAACCACTTAAGTATAAACCCCAAGTCGTTTTCACCCTTATTTTTTTATCTCATTCCAATTTTTTCCTGAATAGAAAATGGCTGTATCGTCTGCAAAACCCACTATTTTGCCCTGTCCATTTCGCTTCAAAAGATTGTCTATGTAAATAGTAAAAAACAGTGGACCCAAAACCGTCACCTGCGGTACATCACAAATAACAGCTTCAAGCTCGCTACTCACGTCATCAATTTTAAAGTATTGGTATGGTTGTTTTTGATCTAAACTTTTATAAATGTTCGTTGTTAAGTCGAATATTGCGTCTTCGGTAGATTTTACGGTTCTAAAACCGTATGGTTTTAAAAATAAAATTTGTTGTTTCTCCAAAAATATTACTACCTATTCGTTGTTTAATAATTTTTTCAAAAATTTTCGGTATATTAGAAGTTGGACTGTAATTACCCATTTCTGTTTTTGATCCATTTTTAAATAAGGGTTTAACTTCTCCTAGCTTTAAAGGTTCCGGAAAGTCACCTATTCTAAAACTTAAATTAATTCCTCCTCCTAAGTGCCGTCTCGCTTGAGGTTGGCGACCAATATGGCAAATTCGTCTCTGTTTTGGGCTTTGTGTAGTAGTGCGTTTCCGTTAGTGCTGGTCCAGTCTCTTATGTTTCTTAGCCATGATTTCTTCTTTCTTCCCATACCTCGCTTTCCCTTAATCTTGCCTTCTATAATTAGTTGGATCTGGCTATATTCCTGGTGGCGCATTATGTGTCCGAGGTAGGCTGCTTTTCGAATTTTGATCATATTGACTAGGATGGAGCGAGTATTCATTCTAGTCAGTACTTCTTCATTGGTTGTTCTACTTGTCCAACTAATAATTAATTAATTAAATAAGCTAAAATAGGCGATACCACATTTACAATTTCTTTAAGTTTTTCCGAGCGAACTCCATCTGGTCCAGGAGATTTTTTTTAACTTAAGAGAACTTATTATTTTTTTGATTTCTTGTTCTGAGGTTTCTCTCAAGTGAAATAGACTTTGATTACACCTATCAACATTTTTCCTAAAATTATCAGGTGGAGTTATTTCCCTTGACAAACTTTCCCTTATCTGACAAAAAAATTTATTAAAGTTATGAGCAATATCAAATCTGTTTGTAATGATTCTGGAGTTGGAAAGTTCGATTTTATCAATATGAGTTCCCTGGTTAGGCTTATTACACATTTTATTGACACAATTCCACAATGCCTGTGACTTGTTTTGATTTTTTGAAATTAAGCTCTGTGCATAATCGTGTTTAGCATTTTTTATTGTTTTCACTATTTGGTTTTTAAAAACTTTGTACTCATTTTCCAACTGTGCAGCAGTTTTTTTTTGTTTATTGCTTGTAATATTTTTTTTGGTAACCAATTTTTTCTTTGCATTGTTTTTGTAGTTTTGTCTTAAAACTTGCGTGTTTTTAGAGATATTAAATTGCAATATATTAACAAACATTTAGAAACGGCTTCATCAGATATAGGGCGAAATTGAAAATAATGCATTTTGAGACCCCCCTCGTATCTACGTTATCCTTTAACATATCTCAAAGCTAAACACTTGCTCTTATACACTTTTTTACGTAGAATCCAATGGCGTAGTCAGATTTTTTTGCTATGAGCTGTCAATTTTTAGCTATAAATCAAACTTGTATTTTTTTTAACGGACCACCCTGTATATTTTTCTTCCTTAGATTGGAAATTTTATATGCTTTACAAAAATATATAATACATGATATGTATTTTAAATAATAAGCCTTAAATTTATAATTTTACAAAATGTATCTCTATATGACACTATTGATGAGTATAATACAAGCATTTATAAGCATTGTCTTTTAAATAACCGTATGTAGAGTAGAAATTATTAGAACAACATTTTTTATTGACAAGACCTGTCAGTTACAAAATTTATATTTTCTGTGTAATATTGTATTTTTTACGATGGCTGAAAATTAAAATTATCAATATTTTGAAAATTATGACATGTTAGTTTGCTTTAAGCAGAGCAATGAAACCTCCCATGAAGCTTCTCAGCTATATTTCAATACGTTTGTTTGAATATTTATTTACCTTTTGCCATATTTGGGTTTATTTGTTATTTAAGTATCATTTTAATTTAAAGCTATTCCGAATGAAGGCAACCTGATCTTTTAATGTTTGCCGAAATAAAGAAAAAATTGGTAGAACAAGCAACAAGTTGCCTCCGTCCCTACCGTGATTTTCCTTATTATACGTTTCTGGTAGGGGCCGGATAAACGTTCCTTGTTCTGTCAATATTTCTCTATTTCAGAAAACATTAAAATATCAGGTTGTCTTCATTCTGGATATCTATAAATTAAAATGTTACTTAAATAAAAAATAAACCCAAATAAGTCAAAAGGCAAATAAATATTCAAACATGGAAGTTTTCATTGCTCTCCATAAAGCAGACTAACGTGTCATATTTTTCAAAATATTGATTATTTTCATTTTCAGCCAACCTAAAAAATATAAGTTTATTTATACTATGATACAATATTACACAGAAAATATAAATTCTTGCCAATAAAAAATTATCATTCCATTGCTCTAATAATCTCTGCCTACTAATACTTATATAGTTATTTAAAAGACAATGCTTATACTATACTCATCGATAGTGTCATATAGAGTTACATTTTGTAAAATTATGAATTTAAGGCTTATTATTTAAAATACATATCATGGGGCATGTTTTCATAGACCCTGTTATACGCAGACAGGCAAGCCTTTGTATTCTTGTTAGCTTTCGCTGTCTTGTTATACTTGTATAGGTGAGGTAAACATAGAATTACATGAACTATTGTGAAAGCACCGATGAAGAGCAACCAGATTCCTTTATGTAAGAAAGCGACGAAGACGAAGTTGCTTTCTTGTATTGTAACGATTTCTACATTAACTTTAGATCTAAATAAGCAGGGAAGAAATGCATGAGCTGGTCAAAATGAGTTCATGCTTTATGCGCCAGGTTATCGTCAAAAGACAAAATCAATATTTGCCAATTATGTTCCTAACTATCTTCTATTTAGCCAACCCCAGTTAATAAAATAACAAAGTGAGCATTTTTTAAGGATGTATTTTACTGTGAATACATAATTGTAGAAGTTTAATTGTCTTTTATTACCCTATTATATACAGTGTAACAGTGTGCTGACACATGATCATGTTTTCTGTCTTTAAAATGTATCTATCTAAAAACAAAAGCAATATGAAGGAAAACGTTTTCCTATATGTGCGACAAATTTAAAAAATCTAAAATTAAGGAATGCTAAAGAACGTTTTATCATGTGCATTGAATAATACAAACTGTAGTTTGACATGAATTTTGGTTAATTTTTGAATCACGACTGCTATTTCAAAGAAAATGGGGAGAGTTATTTTGTACTAGTGTAATGAACGCCGATTTACCCTATTCACTTACTTACTGTAACTTCGGCCTTTTCTTCAACTTCTGTTCCTTTTCTGAATCCAGGTTCACAGTACCAGTGTGTTGACACCATATTTCGTTGAAAAAAATCACTCAATTATATCCTCAGGTACATTTATTATAATTAAATGAGCGTAGCCCAAATTACTTTCCGTTTAAATATCATAAAACAATATTTGAGAATTGCGTATTTAAGGGAGCACACAATTTAAAGGGAGCATTTTCTTACTTAATTAGTGGTTGGCTTAAATCTAGTCACGTATTTTCTGATATGACCTAGTATTTAAAGTTCGCCAGACAATCAGTTTTTGCACAGTAAAAAGAAAATTTCACTGGTATTACCACATAACCGCTGTGATTTTTACCTTGTATCAACTTTCCTTGAGGATTAGATTTTATCTGAGAGCATGATAAGTAAAAACTAGAAAGTCAAGAAAGTACGGACTAATAAAAGAGAATTCAGATAGCAGTAATACGTATCCGCAGTGATTTACTTTGTATCATACACTTCCTGAAGCTTAATTAATTCGTGGCTTATGTTAAAACAAATTCTGCAATTTCTACTAAATAAAATACAGAATGACGCTAACATTAAATGGTTTTAATGGGCTAGTCCTTAATTTCTCGAGGACATACAACAAGAAAACGTTATCAAATATACAGACACCGTAAGCATTATGATCTTAAAATTACACTTACTGTCTAGGACTCAACGTTACGCTGGAACCTGCTTCTGTAGCTTTAATCGCTTCTGTTGACCACCTGCTCCTTTGTTGAGTGACGAATATCAAACAGCGTTTCTTTACGTTATTTTTCGTGCCGACGACATGAATTTGCTTAATTACTTAGTTACTTCCACGAGTCTCCAAAACTGTGAGACACTATTTTCGCTTTGGTCAATAGTGTGACCATAGTAACAGACTTGAAAAATTAAAGTAATTTTCAAATTTTCGCGAGTCCCTTTCGGACATTACGACGAGCTACAAGTGAAGATTCAGTTAAGACTTTAAAATTTTCCCGAATGCCATTTGGACATTACGACGTACTACAACTGAAGTTTCTTTTCAGACTATCTCTTGCCCCGATAATTTCTTGCTTTTATAGCAGCATTTCGACTTGTTTGTTCCAAGAAAAATCTGGAATCTGCACACCTGCGGCAATAAAAACACGTGCAGTGTGGTAACACGCAAAACGCTCCAATTTTCGCCTAAAACAGCTATTCGTGTTTTAACTTGTTTTGTAAATTCCAATCCCGCCGAGTGTTCAAAATTTTACATTCCAAACTTAATTTCGTCATTGAAATTAGCTCACACATGGTTTTTAAATTCCAATCGGTAATTAAAATTTTGTTTCAATTGACTATGTTCTGAAAATTTTTCTTATTAGAAACGCCCCCTGGCCAATGGTTTTCTTTTTAGAACAGAGTTTGGAGGAACCTGCGCCTGCGTGTGAATGTTCGACAGCGGATGATATTCTTTCTAGTTAGTTCATCTAGTTTCGCGTTATACTGCAGTCAAAAAAACAAAAGTATAAGTCAACCCCGATTTAAATTAGTTCACGAATCATGGGAAATTAAACACCATGCCGATTATCGAAATATATTCCAATGGTAAGTGATTTTATTTTAATCAAGCTGTGTTAGGTGCCTTTATCATACACTACTATTAGGTAAAAATGATTAACCCTTTTGACGCGATTCTGGCATTACTTCTTGAAAATTAGACTTCAATTTGTTTTAAATCTTGTTTAATAAAATAATTTTATTATTTTAATTGAACGTTCTCTCCCTTGATTTAATTGGAGACTTAGTTTAATTTTGGAATAATTAAAAATAATGTTTAAAGCAATTGTTGAATCAAATTTAACTAGATCAGGTGCTGGCCCTTGGTTAGCATCACGCTCGAATCTGAACGCCTATTTAAGCGTTAATAGAGTTTTTTCTCTTTGGATTGAATAGTGAAAACCGTGGTTTGATCTGATTTTTGGATAATTTTTGATTTGCGACTATACGAGGGTCTGCATTTAAAAAAAATTGGCGATTAGTAACCCATAGTTTAAAATAAAAAAAATTGTACAAAAATTATTCATGTCAAAGTACAGCAAAGCTTTGCTAATCGGCAAAATTGTAATTGTAGAAGTGCAAAACTTTGTTTTGCAAATTCCTAAACCTTGTATTTTTAACATAACAATAGTTGGATAATTATATGATATATTTATATGTCATATTTAAATATAAAAGTAAAGATTTTTTTGTTTGGGTTAATTTTTAATAAGTATCGTTTTCCAAGTCCTTAATCCTTGTATTTTCACTATGAAAACAATTATTGCATGTGCTATGATTTAAATACTGCACGTCCGACAAAATATTTCGCATATCTATATTTCAATACAAAAACAAAGCTGTCTTCAAATATAGTAGTTATTTTACAGGAATTACATCAAATTCTTCATCATTGATAATTCTGTAGTTCGCTATTGGAAAACCATTTTCTATAAAATATTTAAACAAGGTTCCTATCACAGGGGGTAATCTTCGAATATGTGCGGTTTTCGCTAGATCTTCACTGTATTCTAATTGATTTAAGGCAATGAAATGTGCTAACTTTTTGGGCAAGTCTTTTTCATCTCGGGCTACCCTATCCTTTTTTAGATCTTCATACATTTCTTCTTTGGATACATGGAAATGACCTTTCAGCAGTGCCAAATAAAATCGTATCTGGAAAATAAAGGTAATATGCGTCAATCTTAACAACACATTTTTTGAGTTTAGAAATATTCCAAGATGCATGCAATCATGCATCAAAGTTAAAATTCATAGGATAATATTTGTGTGGAAGGAAAATAAGGCTTTGGCTACAACGCTACAATCCATAGGCTGGCTATATATGCCATTTCAAAGTTTTATGCTTGTAGTTTTATAGCTCAGTGATTATTTGTATGATATTGTGTTACGATAAAATGCAGCAATTTTAATTTGTTACAGTAAAATCCAATTTGTTACAAGAAAAGGCAATTTTATTATAATATTAATTTGTTACTTTAAACTATAAATGCACTTTTCTTTAAATTATTACTTTAATTTACTAAAAATATAAACTGAAAGATAGCTCGGGGTGTATGGGTGAGGAGCATGCTTATTAAAGTTTTTTTTTTCGAGTGCAGTAGTGGTTAAAAGCGCAAAATAAAAGATTAAAAATTTCAAATAAACAATTTTTATTCTATTTCCTTCTAACAAAAATAAGGGTTAATTCTGTTGAATTATCTCGGCGATATCTGCACTTTAATCACCTTATGGTCCCTCCGAGCTTCCTGGAGAGGGTTACTGGAAATTGCTGTAGTGCCTAGGATCGGTCCTGTGATGTCACTGGAAGCTGTCCTAGTAGGCCGAGTGCGTGTGGACTCAGTAGCATAAAAAAACAGTACAAGGCAGTTTAAGAGCTCACCAAGAATATTGTCTGTTTCAATTTGGCGGAGAGCGTTGCTGGTCTTAGCTTTGGTTTTTAATATAGAGGTTGGCAAGAGATAGAAATAATTATTCTCAATTAAAAATGCTGAAAAATACCAAAACATGCTGAAGGAAGAATTTAATTTAATTTAATTAAATATGCCTCCACCAATTTGCACAGAATTGTTTAGACTGTAGACAAAAATTATGCTTTTAAATTAAACAATGAACTGATTAAAAATAATAAATAAAATAAATAGCTGCTTAATCTGAGAAAGATTGTGATGAACAATATTTCAATAAAAAACGATTACAGTAATCAGGTATGCACAAAAGTGAAATCGATAAATTTAAACAGATAATCAAAATGCAATCATTGCCTGAAAACTACGTTTCTAATTCAAAAATCAATTCAATTCAAAATAAAGGTAATGACAATTATTCAATTCAATTATTGCCTGATAGCAATTTTCAACTAAAAAATCAGTTTCATTCAAAGATAAAGGTAATGACAAATTTAAACAGAAATAGAGAAATAAAACAAACAAACAATTATTATGATCTTGTACCCACCCGGGTCGAGAAGGGCTTGAGAAGGTGCTCTTTAAATAACAAAAGGACGATAAAATGCTTATATAGGCCGAATAATAACTAACTAAGCTTAACTGTGATTCCCCATATAACTCATAACATCCGATAATGATACCAGAAAAAATTAGACTGAGTTTCCCGCACTACAGACAGTTTTGGTTACTAATTTCTAAAAATGCTTCCTCTAACTAGAACCTAAATAATGCGAACCCTACAGGCCACTTTGATCGATTCTTTAGTTGGGTTGCTAAACTAAAACTGAAATTCAATAACCTTGCTCTTGTAGGATCAAGTCCTTAAGTTCCAAAAAACCCACTATCCCACATATGCCCTACAAACAAAAACATACCCACGGCAAAAGACAACGTGGTATGTGTGAAGTGATAGTAGACAGATATCAGATATTCACGAGCTTATTCAACATACACACGGCAAAAGACAACGTGGTATGTGAAACGATAATAGGCAGATATCAGAGATTCGCACGCTTAGCAGCTTTATTCTGCCTACAGATTTTCGGTATAGAAAACTTGAAATAAAAACCAGCTAACGCAAAAAAAAAATAAAAAAAGTCAAGCCTTACCTTCTCACAACCTCTCACACTGGTAATCGGCACAAGATAGATTTTAAAATCCAGTCCTACCTTCCACCAGAATCACATCTCGAAAAAAATTACATTGACACGCAGTCGTCACAAGTATTTCACCATTTTTTCCACCGTACGAAGCGACCGATCTTTAATCATAAAATCTGAACTGCATATTTGAAATTATTTATCAATTTTAAATAATATATTCTACTGCTGTATTTACGTAGATTCAATTCATAATATTAATTTTCATTTTATATTAACGTGATAATTATCGACTGGTATATTTAAAAGACAAAAATTAGTGTTTTAAGTGAACTTGATTGGCAACATAAAAATTCATTATTTATTAATATTTTCGTACTATTCAATGCGGAATTTTCCACACTGTTGCTACCAGGTCGGTTCAGACAGTAATTCAAAAGAGGATGAAGATGAAAAGTTATTATTTCAAACGAAAAATAAATACAAGCGAACTCGGAACAACCTTAGCACTTAAGCAATATTGATTCCTGGATCAGAACCTAATCAATGTTCTGATTTCATGCATAATAGATTCCAAAAAACCATACCTTCAAGGTATTCTCTTTTACTTGTGGATGAGTATATATTGTATTCCACTTGAAAAGTAAAAGTTACTCAACTTCACTCACGCTCAACTTTTTGGAAACTTGTCTAAATAAAAATACTTTCTAAATGTGGAAAAATCTAAACGTATAGGGCTTGAGGTGATCCATAAAAAATTTGAACTTTATCTCATTAATGTAAAGAATGAAAATACTTCACAACCTCAAATTAACATGTAAAAATTCGATACATAAATTTAGTTGTGATTATTGCCGCCAACAAATTTATAAAACTGAAAACAAAAAGGGCGATGATTTGGTTGTACCTACCTGTAATCCGCATAATGGAAATGCAGTTACCGCAGTTACGATATTAATAATGGCCATAGAAGGGTGCTCTATATTTATTAAATGCTTATACAGCGGCTGAACCCAGTCGTCGTCCACTCGTATTTGACAATTTTCGTGTAAAAAGGAAAATATGTTGTTATAACCTAAAACATTTATAAAATATGGTATGGGTACACCGACGACGTCAAGACGCCAATAGCGTAAGTTCAAATCATGGGCCCCCGTAAGCTTTTGCGCGGGACTTCATATATCTTAAGAGAAACACGAGATGAAAAAAATCTGTTATTTTGCGTTAAACAATCTTACAATAATTTGATAAATATATTTGTAATAAACATTTTGTATTGCCCGTGTAGGCTAGTACGTAAAGTTAATAACAAAATATAAAATGATAAAAACAAAAAATATTAAAAATTTTTATGGCATTTGGTATTAAAATAACGCACATATAATAAAAAAAAATAAAACTGAGTAGAGAAACTTAACGCTAAAAAATATAATAAAGAACCTCGTCTATCGAAGGCATTGTGGTTGGCAAGGCCCAATACATTCAGCTTTCAGGCCTGAGCCATTTCAATTTTGAAAATGACCATTGGTTTAATTAAAATAGATATAACAACAGATAGCATTTAACAAATCAATTTTGCTTCAGATATTAATTCCAGAAACGTTTCGCTGAGATATTTACCCTGAGCTAGGCCAGTTTCCAAAAGGTAAGAGACTTCATACATGTTGATTAATAAACTATAATTTTGTAGATGCTAAATGTATAGTGCTTTAATATTTTTATAATTATTAACGTGATGTAATTTATGTTCGCCTTATTTTTATTGATATTCATTCTGAACCTCAAGCAATTTCGCTAGATATATCGAAGGAATTTGACAGAGTTTGGCATGATAGATTGCTCAAGAAACTGCCATCCTTCGGACTGCCAGCGACTCTCTGCAGCTGGCTTGCTAGTTTCCATAAGAACAGATCTCTGCACGTTGCAGTTGATAGACACATCTCAGACACATTCACCATTAATGCGGGACTGTCTCAGGGCGCAATACTTTCACCAACTCTGTTCCTCATCTATATTAATGACCTGCTGACCAAAACCAATAATCCTGTTTACAGCTTTGAACATGACAGTTCCCTTATCTCCCAATTCAGATCAGAAAAACCTTTACCAGCGGCTGAGACTTATCACTGCAGACAGGAGCAGATTACAACAATTAATTGGTGTGCCGCACCTAAGCACACCCTAAAGCTGCTGGATTCCATTCAGAAGAGAGCTGTGCGTCTCGTTGGTGACCCGCAGTTTACCGAGGATCTGGATAGTCTGGAACACCGCAAACATGTGGCCGAAATATCCCTGTTTTACAGATATTTTTACGCCAGATGCTCCAAGGATTTGGCCCGCAACATACAGACGGCAAGAGCACCGTCTATAGATATTCTAATAAGTCCGCTCACTCGAGCGTGCCGCGGAAAATTTCCCTCCTGCCGGCGCCAATCCCTCACCCATCGACTACACGTCAATGTCACGGCTTAGCCGTGACTCAGTTTTCGCAAGTACTTTCGCGATCGGACGGTGTGAATTTATTTTTACGGAATAGATTTCGCACGATTTACGCTATACGCTATTTAAAAATATATATGGTAAGGGTAGTTTTTCTTATTGTACTATTGATGACTGTTGTGTAACTACACGTGATCTCTCCTTCATTCTCTCTTATGAAATTGATAAAGATTTATTCAATTTTTATGAGACGAAGTGAATGAAGCTAAAAGCTAACCGAAAGGTGATTGGATGACTAACCCAAACTAAGAAAATCTATTAAAATTGATTATAACATATCGGAACCGGTTCAAATGATTAAAATAAGTAAGGCTAAATGAAACTAACCAAAAGTTGATTGGATGACTAACCCAAACTAACCAAATATATTAAAATTTGTTATAGCGTATTGAAATCGGATCAAATGACTTAAATAAAATAAGACTATGTGAAAAACCGAGTTAATTAGACGACTAACCAAAACAAACCAAATGTATTAAAATTGATTATAACGTATCGGAACCGATTCAATGTCTCAAATAAGTTGAGACTAAGTGAAACTAACCGAAAGTTGATTGGACGACTAAACCAAACTAACCGAATCTATTAAAATTGATTATAACATAGCGGAACTGGTTGAATTCATTAAAATAAGTTGAGACAAAGTGAAACTAAGTGAAAGTTGATTCGGCGACTAACCCAAACTAACCAAATCTATTAAAATTGATTATAACGTATCGGTACCGGTTCAACTGTCTAAAATAAAATGAGACTAAGTGAAATTAACCGAAAGTTGATTCGTCGACTAACCCAATCTAACCAAATCTATTGAAATTGATTATAACCTATCGGAACCGGTTGATATGACTAAAATGAATTGAGACAAAGTGAAACTAACTGAAAGTTGATTCGACGATTAACCCAATCTAACCAAATCTATTAAAATTGTTTGTAACCTACCGGACCCGGTTGAAATGACTAAAATAAGTTAAGACAAAGTGTAACTATTTGAAAGTTGATCAGACGACTAACCAAAACTAACCAAATGTATTAAAATTGATTATAACGTATCGGAACCGGTTCAAATGTCTCAAGTAAGATGAGACTAAGTGAAACTAACCGGAAGTTGATTCGATGACTAACCCAAATTAAGTGAATCTACTAAAATTGATTATAAGCTAGCGGACCCGGTTGAATTCATTATAATAAATCGAGACAAAGTGAAACTAACTGAAAGTTGATTCGGCGACTAACCCAAACTAACCAAATCTATTAAAATTGGTTATAGCATATCGGATCCTGATCAAATGACTAAAATAAGTCGAGACAAAGTGAACTTAACCGAAAGTTGATTCGACGACTAACCCAATATAACCAAATCTATCAAAATTGATTGTAACCTACCGGAACCGGTTGAAATGACTAAAACAAGTTGAGACAAAGTGAAACTATCTGAAAGTTGATTAGACGACTAACCAAAACTAACCAAATGTATTAAAATTGATTATAACGTATCGGAACCGGTTCAAATATCTCAAGTAAGTTGAGACTAAGTGCAACTAACCGGAAGTTGATTCGACGACTAGCCCATACTAACCGAATCTATTAAAATTGATTAAAACCTAGCGGAACCGGTTGAATTCATTAAAATAAGTCGAGACAAAGTGAAACTAACTGAAAGTTGATTCGATGACTAACCCAATCTAACTAAATATATTAAAATTGGTGATAGCATATCGGAACCTGATCAAATGTCTAAAATAAGTTGAGACTAAGTGAAACTAACCGAAAGTTGATTAGACGACTAACCAAATGTATTAAAATTGATTATAACGTATCGGAACCGGTTCAAATGACTAAAATAAGTTGACTAATTGAATCTAACCGAAAGTTGATTAGACAACTAACCAAAACTAAACCAATGTATTAAAATTGATTAACGTATCGGAACCGGCTGATATAAATAAAATGAGTTGAATCTCGAGAAATATTCATTTCAATCACGTGTACTGTGCTACTCGCTACGCGCGCTTGTCTTCAGTATCCCAGATTAAGCAAAAATAATCGAAACTATCTTTAATGAATCAAACAAGCGCATTGAGACGGGCGCGCTACACGCTTGACCAACCCTGCCTAACACTAAACTAAAATTAACTCCAACTAACAAATATAACCAAAAAAATAAAAATAAAACATTGCACCGACGGGAATCGAACCCGGGCCGTAGTATCACAAGCACAGAAGCTGATCCTGAAACGCAACTGCGCATGATTGCAAATAGTTATACCGCAGACGCTAGACGCTTGTATAGAAACGCAAGGAATATAAGGAAATAAAATACCTATAGTCAGCAAGAGAAATAATCATGCGCCTCAAATCTTCTTCTCAACCTTTGATATAGATCAATGAATACTATCAATTTTTATTACCTTTGCCTCGCTTTAATAAGTTATATAAAATAATAATTTCAGGAATAATAGATATTATGTAGATATATATTTTAAATTCAGCACAACACAACTATTGACTAACATAAAATTGTCAAGCAGAAATGTAACATTTTAATTTAAAATCATATAGAATTAAAGAATAAATCTGTCAATACAGCCTTGTCTACAAACCTGCCATGTGCCGTCTGCGAGATTTCAATAAACACAAAACAATACATTGAAAGTCGGCTGAGAAAAGTAGTAGCAATTACAGCAGATATGTACAAGTCTTTAATGATTTTTTATAAAAAAAAGTAACGTATATATACGTGATAGAAGTGAATACTTCGTTATCGAGTCCCAACTTATTTTATTTTTTTGAGCCGGTTCCGGTAAGTTATAATCAATTTTAATGGATTTAGTTAGTTTTGATTAGTCGTCTAATCAACTTTCTGTTAGTTTCACTTAGTCTCAACTTATTTTAGTCATTTAAGTCGGTTCCGATACGTTATAATCAACTTGAATAGATTTGATTTGTCGTCTAATCAACCTTCGGTTAGTTTCACTTAGTCTCAACTTATTTTAGTCATTTGAGTCGATTTCGATACGTTATAACCAATTCAAATAGATTTGGTTAGGTTTGGTTAGTTGTCTAACCAACTTTCAGTTTTAGTTTCACTTAGTCTTAACATATTTTAGTCATTTGAGTCGGTTCCGATACTTATAATCAATTTTAATAGATTTGGTTAGTTTGGGTTAGTCTCAACTTATTTTAGTCATTTGATGCGGTTCCGATACGCTATAACCAATTTTAATAGATTTGGTTACTTTGGGTTAGTCGCCGAATCATCTTTCAGTTAGTTTCACTTAGTCTCATCTTATCGACATTTGAACTTTCGATACGTTATAATCAATTTTAATACATTTAGTTAGTCGTCTAATCAACATTCAGATCGTTATAATCAATTTTAATAGATTTGGTTAATTTGGGTTAGTCATCGAATCAATTTCCAGTTAGTTTCACTTAGTCGCAACTTATTTTAAACATTTGAACCGGTTCCGATACGATATAATCAAATTAGTTTTGGTTAGTCGTCTAATCAACTTTCGGTTAGTTTCACTGTCTCAACTTATTTTAGCCATTTGAGTCGGTTCTTGTCGCTATTTTCCTGTTATATTTTGTAACTTGTGTTCGTAATTAAACAATACCAGTTGTACCTACTCGTATTTTTATCCATATCGTAGATAATATTTCGGGTATTATTTACTTATTTATTATAATACTAAATAACTATTACAAAGTAGTATCATTAATGAGTTATAAATGAGACAGAGAATGTCAGTAATTGTTCATAACAAAGAAATAATCCAAACGTTAATACGTAATCATATTCATATAATTTATTCCTAATAGAACGCTCCCTGTATTAAAGTAATCGAGCGGCAGTTCATATTGATCGTACACCGTAGCTGCACCCATTCGTTTGCTGTACAGTGGCCGAGTGTGTTCAAGGTCAACGGCAGTATTTTCCACGGCACGCTGGAGTGAGCGGACTTATTAGAATATCTATAGACGGTGGCAAGAGTGCACCCGACTACAACTGGAAACACCTAGAACGAGAACGTTGCTTTACAACGACTCCTTTGTCTGGTGCACTGCATCACTGTAGAACTCACTCCCAGGTCATCTGTTTCCCCCTAATTATAACCTTCTTCGCATACGTACCGCTCGTCGAGTCGAGTGCAATAGGATCTCCTTTTAGTGTATGTCAGTGCCATAAAAAATATTAATTTTTCCCTGGAGTAAGATGACAACTTCTGCCTCTTCTCCCC
Organism: Pissodes strobi; assembly: GCA_016904865.1. Lineage (NCBI taxonomy): Eukaryota > Metazoa > Arthropoda > Insecta > Coleoptera > Curculionidae > Pissodes > Pissodes strobi. Next base: position 82,217 of record MU182412.1, on the reverse strand, counting down.
TACACCTTCTTGAGAGACTCGGATCCTCACCGCCTAAATCCTACCCACTAACCTAAACTATCCTATCCTACCCTGTTGCATGTGGGAGCTGATTGGAATATCTCTCAAAGTATATTCGGCATGTCGTAAAAGGCGACGCGACGGAAAGGAACCGAAATACTCTCGGTATAAGCAGTACCCTCTTGTTGGCAAACAGATTCTGATAGAAAAGTTAACAAGAATCGGGACACTCTCTTGCCTAGGGATGTGAAATGGTTCCTAAAGTCGGAAGGAAATGGGAGACTACTGCATTAAAGATCCGCTTGGATATCCCAAGAGAAACTCGTAGAATGAGTAAAGTTAGCAACAGTGAGGCCTCGGATGTAAGGCATCCAGGGAGGTCAGTGTGAAATTGGCGGCCTGACACAAGAAATGTGGCTCCTTGTGCGAAATTTACTACTGATGATGCCTTAAACATCGCCTGGCAACATGGAATGTCAGAGGTCTTTGAATGACTGGTAAGCTCAATATCCTTGAAAAAGACCTTACAAAGAGTAACCTTGCAAACGCTGGTCTATCTGAGAAGCATTATAGAGACGCAGGACATTTCACTTCCAACAATGACAATTTCATTTGCTTTTCGGATAATATCAATAAAAGTATCAATGGCGTTAGCTTTTGGTTGACAAAAGCTCATATCAAGACTGACCTCGGCTATAGGTGTGTCACGACAGAATTGTAACACTACGCCTAAACGCGACCCCTGCACCGATTAATATTGTGCAAATATATGCGCCTACCGCCAACTCAAATGACTACACTGTCAATTACAACGATCTTTGATTAGTTTGGGAATCTCTATCGAATCGTGAGATGGTTTTTGTTCTTGGACATTTTAACGCTTAAGTGGGCCAAACAGTAGAGGATGAACATTTTAGGGCGCACATTGGTGAAATGAAAGCAGCCAACGTTTGCTCCAATTTTGTATTACTCACAACTTCTCAATTGCCAACATCCACGATGTCTATGATGTGTGTCTGAAGACAGAAGGCTAGATAAGAGGGGTATGCGTCGTTTGAGAAGAATATTAAATTTAGCTTTATAATAGACTAGGCAAAAATGCGTTTATTATCTAAAGTCTTAAAGTTATTGTATGAGCGTGGGTTATTTTTAGTGCTTATAATGGGCTTCATTCATTCATTCCAAATATTTCCCCTTCAAAGAAGATGCCAGGTTGTTTCGGCCACCTTGGCAACTCTGCCATCAATTTATATGCTCTGTATCTCTATTGGCTTCTCCATGGGAATCAACAGATTGTACTTACACTCATAATCAAAATTGATAGAACTATGAAACAAAAATTAAAGAAATCTTGATGGTGAGTTACAACAGAACCCCAGGCGGAAGCCAAAAAGCTTCCAAATTATTTTAAACCAATGGCCATATACAGATTACAGTATGGGAGTTATTACTATTTTAGTACTAAATTTGATGGTATATGTATCGCAATTAATTAGACTTGGCACAGTTTTTTTAAATTCTTAAATGTCTACTTAGGTAGGTGTACCCTAGTTTAGGTACTAAATGCTATAAACTGATGAATTTACCTGTGCAATAAATAATTTCGTCAATTTCTTCCTGCGTTCCATCAATAAATACCACTTTACCCCTATCCAAAAGAGTTATACCTGGTTTAACAATTGATTTATTAGAAGAGGATCTGCCAAATAGTTTTTTCTTTCGGGAACTAAGGTATACCTGAAATTCAATAGATTATTATTAATTATCTGTATTATTATTTAGCAGATTAGCTTTATTTATAGCTTTGGATTGAAACTCAATAGATCATTATTAATTATATGAAATGTTATTTAGCAAAATTGCTTTATTTTCAGTTTTGAATACATCTACTGGCAATAACTTTATCGGTGTTGGTTTATTTGTTAATAATATCCTAAATAATTTGAAAAAAATTGTATGAGCTCGTTTCTTCTAAGGAAGATGCACATTTATTATTAAAAGCCCATTGCCGAAGAAATTAGGAATTTTTTACTTTTTTCATGACGGGCGCCATTTAACTGAAGCAGAAAACGGAGCTTTATTTTTTAACAAATTTTGTTTTGAATATAAGAAAAGATATGTTTATTTTCATTTTGTTGGAAATTAAGCATTTCCAAATGTTTTACAATTTTTGGGAGTGCTATACGTCGTTGAAGTTTGGGACACTTATTTAGTGACACCCTGTTTAGTCCTAAAAATGTTGTCTATTTTTAATAAAGATTTACTAATATTGTCTTTAAAGATTCAATTTCGCATTTCTTTGTTAGAAGTATTATTAAAGAACAGATAATTTTCTGATAAAAATAATAGACAAGTTTCGTTCTTATACTAAATGTTTCTGTCTTAGAACTCAGCACATAAGCCAAAACATAAAATTTCAATTATTATATAATTGATTTTTGGTAATCCAAGGCCAAGTTTGAGAAAAAAAGATCCTTTCAAATTTAAATTCAAAAATACTTTATTAGTCCAAAAAGTTTACAAATTTTTTTCGACAAATCATGAGAACATATAAATAAGTCCAAAATACATATAACCAGAAAGAAAGCCAAATGTACACCAAGAAAAGGTTCATTACCGGAAAATTTAAGAATACCAAATTGTAGAATGCTTTACTCAGGAGCAATTTCCTAAGTAAAAAGCGAAAGGATTTTAGAGTCTGTATTGATTTCAGGCTGCTTGGCAGGTGATATAATTTACGACCCTTATAATGAGAGATTTCTTAATTAAAGTAGTCCTTGGGATAGGTAGAGGTAAATTGAGGTTCTGACGAGTATTGTAAAGAGGAGAAGGACCCTGAAGCCTAAAACGATTTTTAAAAATAAAAGTAGTTGTCTCCAGAATAAAAAGCGATGTAAGAGTTAACATTTTTTGAGCCACAAAATGTGGCCTACAAGAATCTCCCTGACTTATGTTGACATTAAATCGAAGTGCCTTTTTCTGGAGAAGTAAGAGCATATTCAAAAATCTCTGATTGGAAACACCCCAAAATGGGATACCATATCTCAGGTGGGACTCAAAAAGGGCAAAATATGCACTTTGCGCTAGTTGTAGGCCCAACTCCTCCCTAACAACTCTAATAGCAAAACAGCCGGATGAAAGCTTCTTACTCAAGTTTAAAATATGGTCCTCAAAATTTAGCTCATCATCAATTAGACACTGAAGCATCTGGAAGAGGATCCCATTCAACAGCAGCTCCGCCACATCACACTTAAACCCAACAATGTGAGTCTTAGTCAAGTTTAAGCAAAGGCGATTTGAGTTAAACCATTCTTTAATAATCCTCAGATCATTCACTATAATTTCCCTCAGTCCCACCAGATTCCTATTCTGGCACAATATTGAGGTGTCGTCAGCAAAAATGGTAAGGAGTCCCGAGGTTTTAAGGTAGACAAGGTCATTGATGTATAACAAGAACATGATAGGACCCAAAACAGAGCTCTGCGGAACTCAGCGGTCAACTCCCAAGATAGAAGACCTTTCTCCTGAGATCACCACAGTCTGAGAACGCCCCTCAAGATAAGATCTAAACGAGGAGAGAGCCACACCCCGAAAGCAGTACCTCTGAAGCATTGCCAGCAGTATTCTGTGATGCACTTCAAAAATCTTCCTTTAATCCTACTTAAAGTCGCAGGGATATGTCGTGCTTTCAAATTTCTCTTGCGGAAATGGTCTCTTATAAAGCCTTGAAAAGCTTACTTGCCAAAAAGGGAACATATCCATTACAAAGTAATCACCTTGCAGCTGTCTTCGTTCAAACTTCAAAAAATATTTTTATAAAAGTTTTAAATAAATATTGTTGAAAAAACTGTGTTTCAGATACTTGTTTTTGCAAAGACCTAACTTTATTTTCGTAGGATTTGCAAGATGTTATTTATTTTACCATTCCACCATATAGCAATATTTCAATTTAAACAATTCGAAAAACTTCATTCATTCATTAGTCATTACATCACTAGTTATCTAAGAAACATATTACATCACTAGCGATGCAATGACTGTTATTAAACTTCATAGTCATCGACGCAACTTCTCAAAATCAGAATTATTACTTATGTTCGTCAAAGCATTGTTTCCCACTCGTCACTGTAATAACGCTCATAACGCACTTAAAAATTAAATAACTATTATTTAACATGAGTTACCTTTTCCGCAACTTCGGCTACTATTCTAGAAATATCTATTCCAGAAGGTCCACCCCCGATCACTAAAACTCTTTTATCTTTATACTTATCCGGTTTTCTGTAATCATGGCTATGAATGCTTTTATCAGAAAAATATTCCATTCCCTGTATCGAAGGATAAAATGGATCAAAATAATGCCCATTACATACCATCACTCCATCATAAGTATCGGTTGAAATTTCATTAGTTAAGAGGTTTCTTACTTGAACGGTCCATTTGTTGTCTGGTTTTGGGATAACCAGTTCTACCACATGATTTAGCTAAAAAATTTAGAAAGGTATTAATTTATTTCTTCTTGATCATTAATGATCTTAACATTAGCGTCTGTGATAAATGTTACCTTTCACCCCAACCAAAGGTATTAAGAATTAAATTCCGATAAACTTTGCTTATAAATAACACAATCTTGTGCATCTTCTTATATACATCTAGCACTTTTCTGTCCTAAACACTGAAACTCCTTAACGTGTTAACTTAAAAACTCACTGCTTGTTCGGGTTTGTAAGGTTAACATTTAAAGTGACGAAGTAAATATGTGTATAGAGGAGATTAGTGAAGATATTCACATTTTACAAGCGATTTAATAAAAAACTATCGATCTTGTACGTCTGCTTATATTCATTTAACATTTTTCTAAAATTTCTCTCCTAAACACTAATACTTCTTAACCTTAACTTAGGATTAAAAACTTAGCGCTTGTTTGCAACATCTTTTAAACATTTAAAGCGGCTGAGTAAATATAGTATAGAGAAGAATAGCGAAGATATTCACATTTTACAAGTGATTTAATAAAGAGATATGGATCTTGTACGTCTTCTTATATTCATCTAATATTTTTCTAAAGTTTCTCTCCTAAAGACTGACACTTCTTAACGTTAACTTAGATTTGAAAACTTAGCGCTTGTTTCCTCATACTTCAAACATTTAAAGCGACGGAGTAAATATTTGTATAGAGGAGAATAGTGAAGATATTCACATTTTACAAGTAATTTAATATAGGCATATGGAGCTTAGAGCAGTCCAAATTAGCAATTCGTCAATCGGTTTAGTGGTTCTCTGTTCGTATTCACTAATAGAATTGATGAAACCCTAATTTGCACTGCCCGAAGTAACCTATTGCTCCAGATTTCCTTACTAAATCACTTGAATGTCTTACTATTCTCCTCTATACACATATTTACGACAGGATTAGCGAAACGGTCGTCGAGTGCAAAAATTCTGAGCGTGCAAAGATTCTGCTTTGGTAGTGTGGATGAAAATCTGTTGTAGTATAAGCAAAGTTTATCTCAATTTCATTTCCAAACCCTTTATTTGTAGTGAAATATAGAGTTTAGAGTCTTATTGAGTATAGGCATTAACTCTTTTATACTCTATTTCGAAATGATGCGAAGTAATAAATCATTTTCTGATGGCTGATACATAGGCGTACATAATTACGTACATATACGTACATATTTTAAACGTTTACCTGTCCTAATACTCGGACTTTCCCAGCATTATATTTATCACCGTTAGGTTTTTTTATTACTATTGTAAACATTCAAATTTGACGATTTTTTGTATGCATACCCTAAAGTTTAAGTAATTGTAATTTTTCAGTTATATTTGTTCTTCCGAAGAAGACACAGTGTGTTTGTTTCATTTCATAGTTTCAATTAAAATGGCTAATTCAGTTTTCTCTCCAGTGAAACGAGCGAGCAAATGTCCATTTTCTGTTAACGAAAAGAATATTATTCTTAATGTATATGACGCCCTCAAACATCAAAATCCTCTGTATAGCGTTGATACTGTGGTGGAAATGTGTTCGCAAATGACGGGTGTTTCAAAAACGTCAATATATAAATTAAGGTGTGATATAGTGTTGGGTTAGTACAGTTTAGAGTTTAACTGAGTATAGGCATCAACTTCTCTCTTAATTCGATATCTACTTACTGTTCAATGCTTTAAGATCCTATTGACATGTGAATATAACTTAAGAAAGGCAGGAACAGCATTTATGAGATCAAGTTGCAGCAAAACTATTCATGTTTGGATACTAGACTTCGAAAGAATTTAAAAAAATGCATTTTAAATTGCAAGTTGAATGCAAATTAACGATTGTTGAATATTACTCCAACAATTATTAGACAATTTTAATGTTGAGAGAATGAGCGAAATGAAATAAGTTTAAGAAGAAATAATTTGAGATATTACAGTTCCAACGACACCGCAGAAAATCCACTCATCAACAATATTTGTTTTATAATTACTGACATTATCATCTTTTTCACTATCTGAAAACCTTGCTAGAAGCTCGACCAAAAACCAGCGGACTGTACCAAGAGCTTACCTTATTGAGTGTGACCAAGGCAGAAGTTAAGTTTCATCACCGTGAAATTCGCCGAATCCGCAAAACACATCAGACTTTTTTATCTGTCTTACCGAAAAGGGATTTACTCATCTTCTTGGAAAGTCGCTGGAGTGCAACCTGTTCCAAAAAGGGGTAAAAAAACCATGCCCTCAAACTATCGCCCAATTGCCTTGCTTTCAGTAATCTCCAAAGTCATGGAACGTGTAGTCAATCAGCAACTACTCAAGTACCTCGAGACCAACAGGTTAATTAGCAATAACCAATACGGCTTTCGCAAAGAGAGATCGAGAAGAGATATATTGGCATACGTCACTCATATATGGAGTAGGGCAATTGATAACTACAGAGAATATTAAGCGATTGCGTTGGATATTTCGAAGGCATTCGACAGAATTTGGCATCATGGATTGCTCAGTAAACAGTCCTTCGGACTGCCACTCTCCAGCTGGCTTGCCAGTATCCTTAAGAACCGAGCTCTGCATGTTGCTGTCGATGGACACATCACAGACACATTCACCATTAATCCGGGAGTGCCTCAGGGCGTAATACTTTCACCAACTCTGTTCCTCATCTACATTAATGACCTACCTGCTGACCGAAACCAATATCCCAATTTAGATCAGAAAAACTTTTACAAGCGAATGAGACTTATCACAGGAGCAGATTACAACAATTAATCAAGATTTGGAGAAAGTACGAACTTGGGGCGACAGAAATTTGGTCCAGTTCAATGCAGCAAAATCTCAAACAACCAGGTTTACCACGACAGTCAACACGGCAGGCGCTGACATCATTATGACAGGATCGACCATTCCTTCATCCTCGTGAATCGGACTACTGGGTGTCACGGTCAACAGCAATATGTCCTGGCATGGCCACGTTGCTAACATCGCAAAATCAGTCTCGCAGAAGCTTGGTGCGCTATTTCGCAACAAAAAAACTGTATACACCGCAGCAGCTACTCTTGCTCTATAAAGCACAAATAAGACCGTGCTTGGAATATTGCTCACACATCTGGGGTGCCGCACCGAAGCACACCCTAAAGTTTATTTATTTATTTATTTATTCACGGGCTAGCCCATTTTTACATATTACAATTTACAATTTAGTACAAGATGCTTTACAACATTAAATAAAATAAGTTAAATTAGATACCAAATTAAATCAAATACCACTTAAAAGATAATTTACAGAACACAAAGGCAATAATATTACTAACTATATGAAAAAATTATGATATATTAACATTATAGAGATACACATCATTCAAACATTGTTCAGGTGGCCCTCTTTAAGTCAGTTAGAAACCGGTTGTATGAAATGCCAAAGAGATCTATGTTAACGTTATTTGCTGTTCGTGTTATACGTGAGATAGGAGGGTTGTATCCATAATTGGTCCTGTGGAAGCACTGGGCAAATGTGTAAGCATTACGTGTGTCACGAGGAGCCACACGAAAATTTATCAGACTAATCAAGAGTGGGTCGTAGGACCTGTAATTTATAAGGTTATATAAGAGCTTTATGTCTATTGTCGTCGAAGTGCGGATAAGGTGCTGATATTGAGGTTTTTCTCCATGTCTGCGTAGATAATCTGATCAACTGGTATATTTTGTTTGAACGCTACATACCGAAGAAATTTATGCTGGATCTGTTCAATTATGTTTATATGTACCACGTAATGAGGGATGAGGGTTCCATACAGAAGAACAATACTCCAAGTGTGACCTAACCAACGAACAATAAAGTATTTTAAAGGTAGCACGTTTGACGAAACCCAACATCCGTAGGACACTATCACAAATATTATTAATATGGGGAGTGAAGGACAGACTGGTGTCCAAAGTTACAACCAAGTCACGAACTGTATCAACAACAGGAAGTACCTCATTTTGATGTTCATAGTTGAAAATAAGAGGGTCTCTGGAGCGGTAGAATCTCATGACCTGACACTTCTGAACATTCAGGTCCATACAATTAGAAACACACCATTCACCAAGCAGGTCAATCAGCCTCTGCAGTCGAGATGCGTCAGTTACTGAGGTTATTCTGGCAAAGATTTTTAGATCATCAGCGAATAAAAGACTGGACCCAGGTGGAAAGTGTCTGGTAATATCGTTTATAAAAATAATAAATAGTAGAGGCCCTAAATGAGACCCCCGTGGCACCCCTGATGTAATGTCCATCACCTTAGATAGAAAGTTTGACACGCGAACACAGAAAGACCTGCCATGGAGATAACAGGAAAGCCAGGCCAGAAGGCACCCATTCACTCCAACAGCCTGCAACTTAACCATCAGGACATGCTGATTGACTCTGTCGAAAGCTTTGGAGAAGTCGGTGTATATTGCATCGACCCTAACTCCCACTCTCCAGGGCACTCGACAGGAACTCCACAAACGAGACCAGATTCAACTCCGTTGACCTTCTTCTGGTGAAGCCGTACTGCTCAACACCAATGATCCCGCCCAACTGAGAGGTTAGACAGTCAGTCATGAGGCATTCAAAAAGTTTTAGTATACAACTAAGAATTGGTCTGTAGTTCTGAATGTTCGATTTGTTACCAGACTTATGAATTGGAATAACATAGCTCAACTTCCAATGATCAGGAAAGATTCCGGTTTCAAGCGATTTGATAAAAATGACATACAAAGGTCTGGCCAGTACAAAACTACACTCTTTGACGAGCCTCGGGGGGATTCCATTTGGGTCCGGGCCTTTATTAATATCGAGTGTGGAGAGTTTATTGTATATGCTTGAAATGGGAATGTGAAAGTTACTAAGGGTTAAGTCATTAAGGTGGTCCGGTTCCAAAGCAAAATTAGGATTAGATTTGGTTGAGAATACACTGGAAAAGTAAGAGGGAAAAATATTTACCACATCAGGACCTGAGGTTGACTTTTCCTCATTCAAGAACATCTTCTTAGGTAGCCTGGGGTCCTTTTTCTTTGCATTGATGAAATTCCAGAAACCCCTGACATCATCAAGCAAAGAGAGCTCCGTGTCAAAAACAAATTCAGAATAGCAGGATCTAGAGAGTGTTTTACACAGCGCTCTTAACTGAGAAAAGTAATTGTAGTCATTTTGAGAATTAGAGCCTTTGAATCTTCTATGAGCGGCTTTTTTGAGTGTTGCGAGTTGACGAAGTTGAGGGGAAAACCAACGGGGGAATTTAAATCTTTTTACAGGTACCCACAAATCAATTGCTGTGTATAATATTTCATAAAATCGTTGAGCATATTGTCCAGTGTTAGACCATTTAAAAGGTCATCCCACAGGACACAATTAAGACAATTAATAATGGATTGGAAGTCTGCATTCTTAAAATCATAATAACAACCGGTCTCGTGAAGACCAGGGGAGACTGGAACGCTTTTTCGTGGGATACGTATTTCCAGGGATGGATGATAGATAGGGATCCTCTGGTAACAAGATGTCTTTAGACCTAGATACAGATGTACCAGGGGCGTAGCGATAGGAGTATCTGAGGTATCAATGATACCGGGCCCACCACCCATGGGGGCCCCCCATGGCTCTTTACCTGGTACATTAGTCAAGATGTATTTTGCCAAAAATCCAAATAGGGCCCACCAATGTTTCAAAATCATTAATTCTATGAATCTGTTTGTCAAAAGTCAAAACGTATCTTATAAAACATAGAAATAGAAGTAATGGTTTTAATTTCTTCAAAAAAGGATGAGCGAGATGAAGCGAACAGTCTCGTTAAAACCTTATGTAATTTCGAGTTTGTTTTCTTTGTTGTCATGTTTTCAGATATATTTAAAGTTATTAATCTAGTTTCAAAGGCATTACACAGTCCTACCACCGATCTACAACAAGCCAATAGCATGTTAGAAAATATTCTTGAGGCACTTAAAACGATGAGACCAGCTTTATCTTTCGAGGAAACACGAAACAAATCTCAAAATCTGGCAAAAGAGTGGGACATTGTTCCTGAATTTAAACCAAAAGATTTAAAAAAGTTAATCGGTTTTATGAGGAATTGGTGGAGTACCAACGAATCACTGACTGTAAATCGCATTTTAAAATAAATATTTTTAATAGAGCTTTATATATTTTAATAAATCAATGCCAAAAACGATTTTCTGGCATAAATAGTTTATTGAATAGTTTCAGAGTATTATTACCAAAACATCTTATTAACTTCAGTGAAGATAATACAAAACATTATGCAGGGACTTCGTATGGTAGCGTGTTATCATACGGACTGGATTTAGCGGGGTCTCCAGATTATCGAGCCCGCACGTGCTTTTAAACGCCACCGTGTTATATTTTAATTACTGTGTATTAAGTCTGCTTTTTATCGATACGATAATCAGTAAAGACTGCTCGCCTAGCGCACTTACTTTTCTAGTCGCCGGGGACGTAACCCCGGCAACATCCCTCACCGCCCCTGCGATGACAGACAGGGAAGACGACGCCTCCTCTATCAGGTCAGAGGACGCCAGAAATGGCCCTCCTAGTGAGGAAGTAATAACAAGAACGGCGTACATTTACAAGCGTTTATGTAAAACAGCACCCGAATGCAAGATTTGCACCGAAATAGCCCCTTCTTTAGCGTCTATTTCAAACATGAATACGGAAGATATACTCCCTCATCTCCGAAAGGGCATAGATCACCTTCGAGTCAAACATGACTTACGACCCTCATCCTCAAAGAGAAACGTGAAGGCGAAAATCGACACCGGCCGAAATTCGCAAAAAAGACAAAAAACGTTAGACGATAGCTCGGACATGGAAATCGAACAAAACACCGATAAAGAAACTGAAGAAAAAAGTCCCAATGACCGTCTTACGGCAACGCCGGTAACCTTGGGCAAGGTCAGCGAAACCGCAGGAGAGCAGGCTGCTTCTGCGCTCCTGATACCCCGCACTGACAAGGATGGCTTTAAGATGCCCTTAAAGACCATCCCCTTCAAGAAGAATGTCAGGGAAGTGAAGCTGAACTTTGGCACCCCTACAGGGATAGAATTGAGCAACCAGTTCGAATCCCTGCCGGACCTGGAAGATGAAACGCAGAGTGCAAGTTCGTCTGCAAACACTGCAGATCGCAAGCCAGCAGTTACCCGCTCTCGCACTAGCGCACGCATCAAGGAAAAGGCGCAAACCGCCCTTAAAGTCAAGCCTGGCCCGCCACCCCCAGTCGTAATGGAGGGTGAAGCTTAAGGCCCATTCTGCTCTGCTAAACGACATGAAAAATATGCTCATACAAAAATCCACCATAAAGTATGCTAGAAACTCAACCATATTTTATTTTGAGCATGAAAAGGATTGGGCAACCTTCAAGAGGGTGATGGACACAGAAAATATTCGCTACCACTCTTACGCAGAGAAAAGCGAAAAGACGCGAGCGTACGTACTTCGAGGGCTTGATGGCGAAATACCGGTGAGCGAAATAAAAAGATACATAACAGACGAATATCACTACAATATTAAAAACGTATTCGCCATGAAGAAGACGCGTGAACCACTCTACTTAGTTGTAACGGAAGCCACAGTTACCCTTAAGAAAATCCAACAAGATATTCGTACAATCATGAATATAAGGGTAACTTGGGAAAACCGCCGCAATGTAAGGCCTATAATGCAGTGCAGAAGATGTCAGGGCCATGGGCATTCGATGTCTTACTGCACTAAAAATTTCAAGTGTAGCAAATGTGCCCTGGCGCACGAAATCACTTCGTGCACTAGTGATTTCACTGAATGCGCCAATTGTGGCGGACCACACAGGGCAATCGATCAAGAATGCCCTGTTTATATATATATATATATATAAATTAAATCAGCTTCAGGCTAACAAGCAACCACCGAAGCAGCCCCAACAATTCAAGCCAGCTCCCGCGCCCGCCACGCCGGCCTGGCAGGGGCGCGGGCCTTCAGCGAACCAAGGCCGGGGTATAAACAGAAGAGACCCCCCACCGAAGCCCCAACGCCAGCAATCGACGTCTAAAGCCCCTGAAGACTACGACAAGGCCTTCCCTAACACGCTCAAGGCCTCGCAACAGCGACAACCGAAATCCGCGCCACAAACAGGGATAAGTGGCAATGCTAGCAATGCTCACAACATAATCTCAAATCTAACGAATGTCGTAAATAAATTTAATTCACTTGTAAATTTGTCTGAACTGTATTTCGCGTTGGACGAGTTCAGCAGCATGCTGGAAACGTGCAACGGCGATAAGGTGAAAATTTTGCAGGGCACCCTGCAATTTTTCAGTACAGAAATTCACAAGTACAACATATAGATGGCTTGTTTTAAATGTCCACGCTTCATATTTTATCCTGGAATTGTAATGGTATCAGACGCAAACTCGATGAATTCAAGCATTTCATGTGCAAGTCCCATTTTCAGATTGCCTTCCTATTAGAATCGCGGCTAAGAGCACAAAGAATCCCGGATTCTTTGTGGCTAAGAGCCGACTTCAAGCTGAAAATTCGTGGCTACGCTATTGAACGTTTTGATCGGCCAAGCAGAGAAGGGGGAGGCGTGGTTTGCCTGATACACCGGACACTTCGATATAAAAGACGGACCCGAATAAGAACGGTCATTGAACATGTTGGCATCGAGCTCGAAGGTGGCCTGTGTATCAGCGGCGCGTACGCACCCCCTGATCTGCGTATTTCACAAGCGGACATTCTAGCCTTTTAGAGCCTGGCAAACGCTCAATACTTATAGGCGATTTAAATATTCGACACACTATGTTCGGTGATAACACATCGAACCAGAAAGGCCGCATTGCACGTAATCTGATAGAAGACAATCTGGAAGTCCAATACCTTCGAACTATTGAACCCACTTACTACAGTGAACGTAACACCCCTTCATTCTTGGATGTCGCATTTGTTCGAGGGGTGGCAGGCGCCGTACGACCTAAGGTCATAGGCGACCTCTGCTCTGATCACCTTCCAATCAAGATAAGCCTAGCAAACGCTAGGCGGCCGGTAGCTAATGAAATAGAAACGATTTCATATACAAATCTCAATTGGGGGATGTACTAATATGCTTGCCGCGAAGATCGTGCAGGACATATACGAGGGGTTCAATGAAGGGCATTGCACCGCCTTATTGCTTCTTGACATTGAGAGGGCGTTTGACCGGGTATGGCATAATGGCCTGTTTTACAAGCTCTTCATTAAACACGGCTTTCCGCTGCACTTGGTTGCATTGGTCGTGTCGTACCTGGTCGGGCGTTCCTTTTCGGTTCGAATCGACAATTCGGACTCAACTTTGAGGCCGATACAAGCTGGCGTCCCGCAGGGAACAGTGCTATCACCGCAGCTATTCAGTTATTACATAGCAGATCTTTCCTCCCACCCTCACTCATCCCTGGCATTATATGCCGATGATACCTCTATTCCCGTGCCCCTAGCGCGCAGGAGGCGACTGACAATATTGCGGCATACATGACGCTAATTAGTCAATTCCATAATGACTGGAAGATTAAATTGAACGCTTCCAAAACTGAACTGGCCATATTCACACGCAAATATACAAATATCGAAACCTTACCCATCCTTATAAATAACATCCCCATCCCTCCCAAATCCAAGGTCAAATACCTAGGAATCATGCTTGACAAAAGGCTTTCGTTTCTGGAGCACGTAGCCCATATACGAAACAAAAATCATATAATCTGCGAAAAGCTCAGACCCCTCATCAGGCATGGTTCCTTCCTTAGTCCCTCAAGTAAGATTACCCTCTACCGATCCATTACCCGCCCCTTCTTAATGTATGGCGCACCGGTTTGGAGCTCGATATCTGACTGGCAGATGAAAAAGCTGCAAGTCTTGCAGAATCGGCACCTAAGGGCTGCCCTTTCAGCGGGCTGGCGTACCAGGATCGTAGATCTGCACGCGATGTCCCGAATTGAGTATGTGAGGGAATATGTGGATAAACTCGCGTGCAGATTTTTCGAACACCAGTATCCGTGGCTCGCCGAAAACGGCCAACTTAGCCGACGCCAAGTTCGACCCCACTGTCAGAGCCAAACACGGATCCATACATAGGAGAACTACCTACTTCTACTTAGATCCCAGACCTCCCTGAATCCTATCCTTGAATTTTCTAACATACCACCCTCACCAACCCCCAGAAATCCTCCCTGCTCCTTCTCAAAATAATGAGAAGTAACAGGAGCACAGAACTACAAAAATTGTGTATATCACCGCTGGCCCGGGGCAGGCCCCTCCCACTATGTCCTAAAACATGGTGGGCGGGGCATGTCAAGGGACCTGCGACTCATATAAATATGGCCAGGTATATAGTGGCGACATCAGTCGCACACTGTAGCCCGACCGTCTCTGCGTTCCCTGCTCCGGCAAGCGTGACTTCACTATGTCGAGAATGCTGCGAATCATTACAATTTCTCCCCTCATTAAAGCTATTTAATAGCTTTAAACACGTATGAATGATGAATGAATGAGAGTATGAATGTGCGAGTGCTATAGTACCCAGTGAACCGTGACATGGGGTTTTTCAATGTGTCTTTTCCCCATATTTACCTTCCCTCATCCTCTCACTTCCTCAAAACAAGTCAACTAGTTTCCATTGCCATCTGTACGTAACATCTAACTGCATTTCTGTTGAAGGGCATCGCCCAAGTAACGTTGAGATTGAAAGCATTGCCACTTGCCTATTAAAACATGGCTGGGCAGTCTATCAGCCCACTTCACCGCGTTATGCAGGTTGCGAGGTCGTGAGCGCATCTCTGCGAAGATGCGAGCTCCTTGTCGGCCAAGTATGGCGCGTAGGTTAAGATTAAGCTATGTACAATAGGTTATAGGTGACGTTATACATTGTTAATGAACCAAAATGAAATGTTATTGATTGATTGATTATGCAAAACAAATTAGTACAAAGTATAGCGACGATTTAAGCAGTGATCTAGGGGAACAGCTCTGCATCCTTAAAACTGTGTCTCAAATCAGAACTATTAAAAATGTCTTCTACTAAAGAGCTTTTAGAGCTGTTATTTAAATTTGACAGCTTATCCTCTTCGTTTTTCGAGGTAATTACTGCAGCTCTTCCAAAATAAAACTAATAAAAAGCTACTTAAGAAGTACAATGCTACAAGAGCCATTATCATCTTTGGCTATTATCTCAATTGAAAAGGATGAAGCCACTTTTTAAAATCATCAAATGAGTTACAAAAATGTATTGACATTTTTGCGGATAAAAAAGCCAGAAAAATGTCATTTTAAATAAGTAGAGGTGCCAGCGCCATAATAACTTATTTTATATTTTCACATTCTTATTTTGTAAATAAAGTGATTATTTATATTTTTGTTTGTATTCCAAAAAATTGGTCATTTGGAAAACTCAATCTCGATGGTGCGTTTTTCAGTAGGGTGGGAGGGCCCTAGTCAAATGTTGATACCGGGCCCACTTAGGCCTCGCTACACCACTGAGATGTACTCTCCATATTTGAGAGTACCAGATCCAGAATGGAGTTCCTTGCATTAGGAATGGCATCAACTTGGAAAAAATTATAATATGAACACAGGTTGGATACTTGAAGTATGGTGTCTGTCTCAGTTAACGGACTGTGTATAGCGGGTGTGCAGAATGAACCACATGAGGTAAGTTAAAGTCCCCCACAATACACAGATCTGCATTAGGATAGAGTTCGGAAATTGAATCTAGGTAAGAGCAGTAGGTGGTATAGACGTCAACACGAGAGATTGGAGGAAAATCCACTGCACTTAAAATTAGCTCACGCTTACTAATCTTCAGGATAACAGAAACTGCTTCACAGCCCACATCTATGTCAACACATTTACTGTTGATTTCATTGTTCACCGCAATAAGTACACCACCCCCTCTGGTAAGGCCGGTAATGATGGAGCATCTATCTCTACGGTATACTTTATGGTTATTAAAACCAAGTTCAGCCACGTTTCTGTGAGGACAATTACATCAGAGGTAGAAACAGGTACAGCACGATGCAGCACACTCAGTTTGGTTCGTAAGCCTCTCACATTTTGATAATAAATAGTAAAGCAAGTATCACGAATCGATTGAGGGGTACAATGTTGGCTGGAAGAAGTTAGTTTTTTGCTTTTTTAGTAGAAATATGGGGAACCTCGCACACATAGGAAATTACTAAGTCCGTTTCCCCATTGGCTGTCCGGTCTTTCAGTTGGGCTCTAAGCGAGCTCAGATACTCCCTTTGATCACTGGGGAGATCGGCCTCAATGTAAATCCCATTTGATCTGTCAAGCTTCTGCTTACATTTTAGGACACAACTAACCTCATCCTGACCAGATAAAACCACCTTTAGTGCCCGATGGCCGTTTTTATTAGGCTTTCCAACTCGAGACACCTGTTTAACATGGACAGAACCCGCACCAATCTCCTCAATAAGACTGGAGACCCGCTGCAAGTCCTCACCAGACTTATCTAAGTTAAAAATCATTAGGTTACAAGCCCGTTGCTGTCTCTCATTTATTTCATTGATCAGTGAGGCCTCTTGTGGCCTGTTAGATGTAGATGCATCTGCCTGTGGTCCCGCATGAGATTTCTTTAAAGAGTCCAATGATTTTATCACATCATTTAATTGAGTCTGCATGTCACTCAAATGCTTGCGCATTTTTGGAACAGCTGCCAGGCCATCAAGACAATCCTGACAAAAAAAACTTCAATTGACGGCCATTTCGTATACCCATTACGCGAACTTCCGATGCGGTAAGGCCAGAGCAGGCACGGTGCAGCTTACGGTTGCAGGAATCACACCGAATTGCATCCTTCAGATCACCCAGGACGCTTTCACATTTAATACAATTCATTGTGAAGAAAATTTACAGCACTGGTTATTGTTTACAAAATGGACAGAATCAACCTCGAATTTAACTCTGGTCCAATCTCAGCAATCCTAATACATTTCAGATAAATTTTAAATGGATTATGGGTGGCACATCCAAAGCTATCCGGGACATGTAATAGAATTAATAATAATGAGTGAAATACAAGAAATAATTACAAAATTTAACAGACAAAATTTTGTAAACATGCAAACTATGTGAGGTTATAGAGTTGCTGAATTCCATTCAGAAGAGAGACGACCCACAGTTGACCCGAGATCTGTATAGTCTGGAACACCGCAGACATGTGGCCGAGATATCCCTGTTTTACAGATATATTCACAACAAATGTTCCCAGGATTTGGCTCGCCGCTAACGCAATTTACAAATGTGGCATTTCAGTGTTTTTCAAAGTTATACTTACCTTGACATGAGAAAGTAAATTGAAATGATCTGCGTATTGTTGAATATATTCAAGCACTTCTGACTGGGATATGAAGGACTGCTGTATCTTATCATTGTAACGAAACCCATCATATTCCATTAGCTCTTTTGGTAAATTTGTTCTGCAAAAAATACCATAAAATATTAATCAAAACATTTAGAAGGAATATCACAGCGGCAAATGCAAAATGTATTTGCCTTTATCAAGCCGGGTGAGATAGGATAACTGACTGGAATGATTGGTGCAGTTGCTCGACAGTTTATCACTGGCAATTAAGGCTATGCAGCAACGAAGAGTGGCAAATCTGAGCTGGGACACCGGCCAAATTTGTACAGGCAACTTACACTGAGTGGAATGAAGGGTTGGAAAATCTTGGAGCAGAGTACCGGCCATGGTTTAAAGTGATCGATGATCGGAGTTCAGAATCCGTAATAAACTGTAAGTCTCGTCCAGATTAGTCAACACAGCAAAAATGGAATCATTATCATTTAGCCATTTATGGTCTGTTGCTGAACGTACACTTCCTCAATTAATACCGACTCAATTGTTATTGCCTCAACACGTTTCCTCTCTATTCTATCGTGCGCTTCTGGAAGTCAATTGCAAATATTGATCATTCCTTGCTTTACTTTGACTTTAGTCGAAAATCATTAGTCTCCATCCGCCACCAGACATCTTCGTCTAGTTATAGTGCACCAATGTCTATGACTCCAGTTCATTGGTCAATGGTGACATTTAAATTTCGATCTCGGTTTTGTAATTAAAAAATTTTTTCTTTCCAAAGATCTCCGTGATTTAGTTTTTGAATGGAATTCTTAGTTAATGTAAGTTTTTCGGCTCCATATGCTATTATTGGTGAGACATATTGGATATAAAATTTCTTCGTTCTCAGGTTTATCCAAAGCCTATTCTGTCCCGTAATTTACAAGTCTGGTCGATATTTGCTCTTTGATATCATCCTAAAGGCTTGAAATATTATTCTATGGTTTTCTTTATAAATCCGAAACCAGTTCATTCCTTAGATTGGTAAAAATCAAATCGTAATTATCGTGGTGAATATTTTATGTAAATAATGTGAAACCAAGATATTATCACGTCATCTTCAGGTGCCTTATTGCTTTTCATTTCACGCATAGCATTTTTGACTTTATCTTTGAATATTTCTCGTATATCCCAAAATTATTGGTTTATAACTTTTTAACTGCTACCTTCAACACACTTTTTCTTCGATACGAGCAAAAACTGTTACCTGATATTATTCGTTTCAGTACCTCTTTTATCTTTAGGATATAAAGAGCTCTTTCTTGTCATATGTTTCCCCTAAATATCTTCATGTTTCTATTTTCTATATTACACTTTTTTCATTTAATTTTATTAAGCATTTCCTTGCCTGGCTGGATATGTGTTTATTAAAGTTTCATAATTGGTATTTGTTTTCTTCCACTTGTTTCAACAAATTTCTTTTCAGATTTATTAGGTTTTTGATACTGTTATCTTTTTTGTCAGGTTTGCTATAGTGTAATTTCACTCTGCGTTTGACTGCATATGAAGAGTTGATGCATTCTTGCATTCTGGACGTGCTCAATTTCTACAGCCTTTATTGTTTTCTCTGGCCTTTTTCCTTTCTGTGACACCGTTAATATAAGGAAAAAATACAAATGCAAACATAAATGTCATAAGTTTCTGAAATATATTCTCATTGCTTGCTTAGATAAATATTCTTCACTCTAAGATAAATATGTATTTAGTTCGTGTTTTTTTAATTTGAATTTAAATGCCTAGATAGCAAAAAAGTAAACATTGGCATTTAAAATGAAAGCGTTTAATAATTAATGAAAAAATTTACTTTAGAAAAAACTGCCTGTGTATCTGTTATCACGATACTTCCTTGAAATATTGATGCTATCGAGTTCTTTAATGGATAAAATCAAAGACAATCCACAGCTGTCTTTGATAAAATAGAACTGTTGGGGAGGTATTCTTACGGGTTAAAACTTGTTTAAGCATCCTAAAAGTCATTTGCACTAAAGCTATGGATTTCAAATTTGGAACGAAAATTCCTCAAATTAAAATGCAGATCGAGTTAATGAATAAAATCGAACCAGTGGCGGAGTATATTTAAGGGGCAATTCAAAATATCGTGAAACTATAATTATGCAGAATATAGAATATATCAAAAACTCGATGTACGAATCTTTCTTAAATGTGTGGTAAAAATACCGTTAAAGAATTGCAATTGTCTAATTGTCTACGACTACATTACATTCAGCTTCAGCAGGATTTTGCTTCTGCTGCAATACACTTCGTCCGGCCAGCATTTCCTTCACTAGCAATCTTACCTTAATCCTTAGTGAAGAAATAGGCTTTATGAATAAAATCCATTGTAGATTTAGAAATATCTACCTAAAGTCGAGCAGTGATGCAAATGGTCCGATAATTATCAGAAAGTACCACCACCTTGACTCTAGATATAATCAATGATGAGCCACTGTCAACAGCCTAATCTGTCATAATTTATCAACATTTTGCAGTAAATATTTGTTATTGGTTTTTGACTTTAAGCATGAAATTGATAGATGGCAGACCGATTCGCCAATTTTTTACATTCTGTCTCCTTTTCTCCTACTACTGCTAAAAAACGAAGTGCTGCATTACTGAAATATCCCGAACAGTAATGGCCCGAAAATATATAGCCAGACAGTACCTACAAATACCGAACTTGGCGGAGTGGCTTCGAAGATGCGATTTTTTCCGTATTTGTCCCAACCGTACAATTCCCGAAAGGTTTTACCCTAAACATCCCGAAATGCTAATACCGTATTTAGCTCGAACATGCATTTCCCGAAATACCTGATCGTGAATGCCCGAAAAGCAAAGACCGTATTTGGCCAGGACGTACTTATCCCGAAAGCAGTAATGTCACGTTGGGTTAGTTTGGGTTAAAACGCCAAAAAATAATAGGCGGGAAATGAGAATGTTGCGGTAGAAAACCTTGTTGAGGAAGTCAAAGAAGTAGCAGAAGATATTACCTAACACAAAGTATTTAATTTGTTGTCATATAGGTATTTTATTAGTATATTTCTGCAGTTTTCTGTTCTTTAATAGAGTTGTGAGTTAAAAAATTGTAGTATTTACTTTTATATTTTGACAAAAGCCCATTATGCGAAATGGGTCATTTTTTTACAAAGGGAGACAGTTTAGAAGTTGCAGCATGAAAATCAGGAATAGTTTCGTATTTTTTTTTAAATAGACAATAAATAATTTTTTTTTGTAAGAATTGTCTCAAATATGATGATTTTTTATATATTCCCTTATATTTTTATTGTTAGTAAATACTGAGGTCGAATCACCAGTGTTGCATCCTATAAGTACTTAATTATTTATTTCCATGAAGTCAGTATAATTGTTCTTTCTGAGTTGGTGGCCTGTAGATACCTACTCAAATAAATAATAAACTATTTTAACAAAAATACTTACGTAAGTCCTTCATACATCGACGAATGTAAAGGCAAACCATTTTCGTCAACAATATCTTCAATATAATTCCAAATTCCCCCAATACCTCCAGATTTTTCAAAAGCCACGCACTCAATGGCCTCATCGAGACAATGCTTAATAGCGGCAAGACCTGCTGGCCCACATAAATATTTTCTTATTTATTGGTGCTAATTTGTGTGTCTCGAGATCAGCATACTTATTATATCAAGCTCGTCTCGTAAATACACGCCGATAAAATCTCGCTTATCATTAAGTATAATAATATGTAAATGATGATTGTTTATACTTCAGTACCGGCGCAGCGGGATGAGGAGTAAGCATGTCTATAAATAAGAGCATTCTAAGGTTGTCCCAGAAGGTTCATAATTTTTCATTCAGAGCCTAAATATCCAGTGGCGGCTCGTGGGTCTATAAAGTGGGAGGACGCAGAGGTAGAACGGAGGCCAATGCCCGCTCTAGGCGACGGTAGAGGCTAATCCTGTTGGGGTGTCACGCCCAATTTTCGCCCAAGAGTCGTTAAAATCGTTAAAAAAATCATAAAGGTCGTAGGGTCCCTTGTGACCAATATGTTTATATTTTAGAATAAGAATAATTTGGGAAAAACGAATAAAAAACATAAACATGACGATAAATGTTATTTACATTAAATCAAACCAGTTTTTCCATAGATAGGTATAAAGGTTTCAAATAAAAATTATAATTATGTAATTGTAATAAGAATATAGTTTTTTCGTTTTTAAATATAAATAGGTATATAAAATATTTTAATAGTTTCATACTACATTTTTAATAATAATTAACAACAAACACGACCAACAGCATTAACAGCATCCTTCCCCGCTTGACCGTCTGTTAGGTATTAATTATATAGGTAAGTCCGAAAAACGCAAACGTAAATCGAACCGAATATGGAACTACTTGATTGACCCAAAATAACAAAATAAAGTGCATTTTTTATTCTTTACCGCCCGTCGGCCAGCTTCGACAATCGCAATTATTAATATTATTATTGGTATAATAGGAATAGGTGTATAATATTTTATGATTTTTTTTATGGAATTTTTGGGGGGCACGTGCTCCTATGCCCCCCGGCCGAGGCCGCCACTGTAAATATCGTAAGCAAGACTGGTTAAAATTGAACGCAAAATCATAATTAAACACTTATAAATAGCATTAGCATGAGTTAACCCCGTCTGATCAACCATATCCTTAGCACGGGACGGCTTCTCAAAAAGTGCGCCCGTGCACGCGCACTGCCTGCGAAAATAAATTAAATTTTCTTTCCTACATATAACCCAAACTAACTATAATTCGCGAATTTACTTATTTTTGAATCTCCACTGGTCGCAGAATACATTGTTTATAAGAGCGAAATCAAGGCTACGACGCGACGGCGACAATCGAAAAGGTGAGCGTCCGACGGGGACGGCCTCCGCCCGTAATCACATCTAGTCTTAGCGTCTCGACGGTACAGGGAGCCATGATCCGGAACTCCGCTGGTCAATGTTGTTTACACAATTTTTGACTTCACTCGGTTGTATAAGACTATTCGAGAAATGCGGTAATGTGAGAAGTTGGCTCAGGTGGCGAGTCTTGCGTCTAGAAAGCAAAGTAATGGGTTCGACGTCCGGCGCTTGCAAGTCTTTTTTTATTGGATTAGTCAGTTCTTGTTGGTTGCGCCCCGCAGCGAGCGGAGGGCATTGCATGAAGTGAAAATGTAAAATTACAAATGTAAACATTAAACAACGCTTATAGCACCAAAAGCTGTGACCATAGAAAAAATATATTATATTAAAAAAAAAAACGGCAGAAGTCGGGTTTAAGGCTCCCTGTATCGGCGAGACGCTAGTGTGTTCGGCGCTCTATTTAAATATATTTTCGTCATGCAAATAGGTCGGGAATGTTCGTTAAATCATCAGAAGTCATCAGATCCACACTTTCTAGCTTTATTTAATAATAATTTGTAATACTTCGTTTACTACGGACTACGGATTACTGAAGTCCAGCATTTTATTGGGAGCCGAGGTGAGTTTTTGGATTTTTTTTTTGACTCGAGGCATAATTGAAATTTTGCTATTAAAGAAATAATATAGTGACGATGCTGGTGCGTTTCTTTGAATTAAACTTAGTTAAGCATTAGTTTTATCGAACATTTTGTGGATAAGTCAATGTAACGAATGCCGTGTGGTTTGGTCAATGTAATGAATGCCGATTTACCCTAGTCCTTTACTTACTGTGTATTCGGCCTGTTCTTCATCTCCTGTTCATTATCTGTAACCGGGTTCGCAGTACCACTGTGTTGACATCCTATTTCGTCGTAAAATTATTTACCTATATACTTGGGCAACCGCCCATATTTCGCCACTTAGTTGAAGATCACTTTATGCCTCTTACCAGTACTTAATTCTATTCTCAGGTATATTAAATTTAATTAAATGAATGTAAGCCACATCAGTTTCGTTTAAAAATTAATAAAAACATTCGAGCTTGCGAAATTTTTGCGGGAGCACACAATTGAAAGGGAGCATTTTCTTATTAGAATTTATTCACATATTTTCTAATATGACCTCGTATCTAGAGGCCGCCAGACAATCCGTCTGTGCACCGTAAAATAAAATTTCACTGCTGTTATTATTTAGTCGCTGTGAAGTTTTTACCGTGTATCAACTTTCCTAGAATATTATATTTTATCTGAGAGCATGATAGATAAACCAGCCAGTCAGGCAATTATGGATTAGTGAGAAAATAAATCATTTAGCAATATTCTCTCCGCAGTGAATTAACTAAATAAAATACGTAGTATGCTAGCTCTAATTATTTTAATGGGATACTCATTTGATTATCGAATACATACAGCAATAAATGTTTCAAAATATACAGGCACTCTACGCCTTATGATCTAAAACTAAACTTACTATCTAACGCTAGCACTGAATTGTTTTACTGAAATACTCATGAAATTCTTGCAGACAGACAACAATAAATGTTTCCAAATATACAAGCACTCTACACATTATGATTTAAAACTAAACTTACTGTTAACGTTTAATGTTAACCCGGAACCTGCCATCCTAGCCTCCATTGCTTCCGTTTGACCACTTTCTCCCTCGACGGATGACGAATTTCAACAACGTTTTTTTACATTATTTTTCGAACCGACGACATGAATTTACTTAATTACTTAGTTATTTCCACGAGCCTCTAAACTGTGAGGCACTAATTTCGGTTTGGTCTCAACTAAGACCATAGTACAGACTAGAAAATTAAGGTTTAATTTTTAGAACTTTTTGAACTAATTCAGCATTACAACCGATTACAAATGAAATTTCTATTAAAATTTGTAATTGGCCATTACAACCTACAGCAAATGGAGGTTCAGGTAAGACTAAATTTTCTCCGGTCATTTCGCGTTTTTATAGCAGATTTTCGACGCGTTTGTTCCCCAAAAAAATCCGGAATCGGTACACCTGCAAGAAATGCACGTGTGAGGTAACGCAAATCTCAAAATTTTCGACGAAAACAACTGTTCGAGTTGTAACTAGTTCTTACATTCCCACCGCCCAAGAGTCCGAAATTTTTCATGCCAAGCTTTGGCTCATTACGGAATTTAGTTCACACATGTGGTTTAAAGTCCAAGCGGTATTTGAAACTTATAAGGTCACGACTTTTTGTCTTTCGTTTTAAATCGCTGGAATTGGGAAACATTTTATTATGCACGCCCCCTGGCCAATGATGCTCTGTTTAGACAAAAGTTGGGGGGGACCTGGGTTTTTTAGGCTTGCGTTTCATGTTGCTATTACTTGAAGCAAAGTTTACAGAATTAAAAATATAAGTTGATTCACTCCGCGCTATCGTCAAATTCCACTCCGCCCCACCCCGCCTGCCCGGTAGACTGGTGCCAGTCTATAGTGGAGAGCTAGGTAATTTAAGTTTATTTTAAATTTGTTTACGGTCCGGCGTATAGGGTGAGATTTCAAAAATAGCGGTTTGTTTTTGGTGGATTTCTGAGTAAAATGTCTAGTCGAAAATCGAAATATTTGTTCAGTAGTTGATTGTGAAAGACGAATGGCAGACAATATATCGCTCTTTATGTGCCCAAAAGGGTAGGTATGTATTAGTTTATTATAAGCTTTTATTTAACTTTACTTGTATGTTTGGGTCAAATCTTACAAGTTAAATTTGTCCTACTTCCCATCAATGTTCAATATTAATATCGATTTATAGTGAGTACAATAAGTATGTAATAAAAAGAAAACTTGCAGGTGTCGAGCCTGGAAAAGTGCGTAGAATTTATAGGATCCCACAAATATGCGAATGATACACCAATGTAATGTCATAGCCGTATTAGAATGTGTGGTTTGCATTTTAATGAAAACAGTTTTGCAAATTCTTCTAGGAGCTGTATACATTCATATGCTGTTCCATCAACCGTGTTACCAACTAAAAAAGGTAACTTTTAATCAGATTTTGTGCATTTGCAAAATAATGTAAGATGGGTGCAAAGCAAATATAGGTTTATCTAAAAGTCTATTACTTTAAATTTTGTGCTAATTAGTTATTGTGGTAAAATTAACGAAATATAGAAATTGCTAAAATGTAGACAATTATAGTTTTGCATGACTTTTTCCAAAATAATTTGTAAAGTTTTGCAAAACTATGATGTAGTTCATCCCCAAAATAAATTAAAATAAAGAATTTTGCAAGGGGTATTAAATTTCATTCTTGAAGTAAAAAATAATATATTTTACAAATTTTAGTTAAATATGCAATCGTATTTACTGTAATTTCTTTAAAATATGCTGAATAAGGCCTTTAATTCTGATCTTTTTTGTGACTTCACAAAATATATTTTTCAAAATTTTAATGAAAACATATTTCATTATTTAAATTCATCAATTTATTACTTACTAAGCGGGAAATTTTACTATATGTTGCCCAATAGCGTGTTGATCGAAGTAAATCGCGTCAAACTCGGCTTATTGCCTCAATACCCCATACATTTTTTTTACGTCCTCGGCTCGCCTTTGATATGACGATTTCATTGAATTGGCGCTTAGTGCACCAACTGATATTTTTAATTCTGTAAACTTTGCTTGAAGTTAGTTTTCATGCTACTAGAGAGTAGCATGATAACATGCAGTCGAAAATTTTTAAAGTACACTTCCGTGTTTTTAGAATCGGATCCCGTATTCGTGTGAAGTCAACCCTCATGTCGTTTATGAAAAGATATTACAATGATAAGTGGTTTTATTTTTAACCAAACTGTGTTAGTTGCGTTTCGTATTCTTTTATTATGCAAAATGGTTAACCCCTTTTTTTTCGCGATCCTGTCATTACTTCGTGAAAGTTAAACTTCAATTTGTTTTTAATTCTTGTTAAATAAAATAAAGTTATTCTTTTATTTGAACGTTTTCTCCCTGGTTTTAATTCGAGATTTAATTTAATTTTTGAACAATTAAAATAAAAAAATGTTTTAAACAATTTGTTGAACTAATTTTTAAAATAAATCAGGTGCCAGCCCTGATGGCCACACTATGATAAGGATAAACTAAGTAGATAATTCCGAATCCTTTCAAATTTTGTTTTTATTTAGTGTTTAATAGTAATTTACCGCAAATTATTTTGTTAACGTGAATTCAGTGGTATATAACTAGATAAGCAACAGGGATTGACCCGCAATTTCGACCATTTTTTACATGTAAATCTCCATAAGAAAAACGGAAAAGGTCCATCCTGGTCATTTTTGTTCCCAAGTCGTCGACTTGAGCTATGGCATATTTTGGGGCGTGGCACCCTACCGGCGGCTTAGATCCACCCCCAGGACTGAGAGAGGAGCTTATGAATGGATCGATTTGACTGGCCAGAGGATTTCAGCGACTTGGCCAATAGAAAATAGCGCTTATCACCTCGGACCAATCAGAATAATCGATTCATAAGCTCGGCGCGGCGTTCCCACGTTACACCTCTGGCCAACCGTAAACATGAAACTACAATAATATGCTTGACTACAACAGCTAAACAAATATTTGCAAGTTCGCCAATGATCTATTGGATAATATCGTTGGACTATGATTTTGGGGTTATAGGTTCGATCCCCACAAGACTCCGTGAATTTTATTAATTTAAAAATATTTAGGCATTACATTATTCCAAGGATGGTTCTCTGACGTCAGAAGAGGATCTATAGAGAGAGAGACCAAGCCCTTAAATTTGCTATTGGCCAAGTCGCTGAAATCCTCTGACCAATCAAATCGCTCGTTTCATAAGCTCCTCTCTCAGCCTTGGGGATGGAGCCAAGCCGCCGCCGGCAGGGCGCCACTCCCCAAAATATGCCATAGCTCAAGTCGACGACTTGGGAACACAAATGACCAGGATAGACGGACCTGCGATTTTCTTATGGAGATTTACATGTAAAAAATGGTCGAAATTGTGGGTCAATCCCTGTTGCTTATCTACTCATATATTTTCAAAAGCAGACCTCTAAATTTTAAAAACACGAAAATTCTCCAACACATAAACACAATCTGGTAAGTTTTTAGTTATTAGGAAATGTAAATATTGCGTGTTGTTTAAGTCCTAAGGCTTATGCAGAACAAATAAATATTTATAATGAAACGGTTAAGCAAAATCGGTTGGTGGTTCAAAAAATTATGTGGGACACGTAACCATTCCCTTTGTGGACATAATGAAAAGAGTGATTCGGTTAACAAAGGGGTGTTTTTAGAACTAGTAGATTATAGTAAAAATATTGATTAGGTTTAAGATAAACATCTAAGTAATTCGCGCGTTTGTTGCAACGTACTTTTGAAATATGCAGAGAACACAATTTGCAAAAAATTTAAAAAAGTTCTTTTCCTGCAGTAATGTCTGACGACACCACCGATATTTCATCATAGTGTTAAATGGTGTTTTCTTTCTCTTGGCGTCTTTATAAACATAAAATAAAAGTGTGTGTGTGTGTGTGATGAAAAAGATATTGAAAAATTTATTTTAGCCAATAACAGGCTAATGGAATTTCACTTTAAAAAACTAGGAAACGGCAGGGTCCAGGTGCTAACCACCGACAAAAATATGTACAACCCTTTTTGCCATCAAACTGATACATATTTTAACGTTTTCGAACTTCTTATGAATTTGTTTCGAGCTTTATTGATTTGTAGTTACAATAAACTGTTTTAATGGTTTACTCTTCTGGAATCGGTAAGTATCTACTTATTCTTTTTGAGGGCGCCAAATCCTTGTTTTTAACGATTTTAACGACTTTTGTGTAAAAATTGGGCGTGGCTCCCCACGCACACCACCCCCCCTCCCCATGCGCCCTCCTACTTTATAAACTCACGAGCCGCCACTGACCTAAGGGTGCTATCTTGAGCCCTGAGAGTAACATAGTTTTTACTGGTGTAGGCTAGCCTTCATCTCTTAGCTTAATGAATGCATTTTGATGTGATCCATGCACCCTTTCTGTGCTTTTGCTGCATGTATATTTTATTTATAAGCCTTGATATGTAAACAGCTCTGGTCTCTAATATTTTGCAAAAAATTTAAATAAAATGCACCTTTTTGTTTCTTTATCTTTGAAAATAAATTGTTTGTACGCTTAAAAAAACTACATTTTAATGCCGACCGTTTTGTTTTAATAACAACAAATAAACTCTAAAAGTCATAAACATAAACATCATAACGACATGAATATTACGTCAATATCTACGACAAAATGTAGCAATTCTAGGTTCCTTAGGTTAGTAAAAATAGGTTCAAAAACATGAAAACTATCTAAGTCAAATTAACTGATCATTTTCTGGATCAGCAATTACGGACTGTATCATGTCATATAAAATATACCCAACGGATGATTTTATTACAAAAAAATATCACATTTTTATCACTATCAAACATTGTTCAGGCAAATATAAAATATTATTTCTGCATCAATTAAGTTCTATAAATTGGCTATCACTTAATATTCTATACCGTTTATCAAGATTTCTGTAAAGAGTTATATGCTCGTAAAGTTTATGAATAACTGGCCTAACTTTTTTAACCTTCACTGTATTTGCTAGATCATCAAAATAACTCTGATGTAGCGACATTCCTATTTTGTGCACAAGATGTGATGGTACTGCCTTTCTGTGGACATCCTTGAGGATGTCCGCTATCATTTCATCTCTGCAGAATCTGGTGGGGTCTTTGATAAATTCAAGGAAAAACCTTACCTAAAACATTTTCTTTTAAAATACACACATATCCTAGATTCTGCTTGTGTTACTTGTATACCTGAATGTCAAAAGTTGGGAAGGGACAAACTTTAAAGGTTATTCCAATAAATCCCATAGTTGGATGTTCTACGTTGACGATATGTTTGTAGAGATATTTTATCCAATTATTCTCTACTTTTATGCCACACTCTGGAGTAAGAAAAGGGTAACAATATTGGTAACCTAAAAATAGAAATAACTTTACGACTAAAATATTAAAACAACAACGAATGTAAGATCTAGATTTGTACCTAATATACTGGTATACAATCATTATTAAAATAATACTATAAACGGACTTGGCGGTCATCGTTCGCTATCAGTTTCCTAATTACTTTTACATATTATTACATATTAAATTATTGTTTCTTTTCCTGTGGCACACCAGTAGTCAAGTTAGTGACACTGCCCTCTGGATACAAAAATGGCAGAACAATACATTAAGGATCAATCTAGATGAACTACCTTCATCTTACATTTGAGGCGAGTTCATCTACACAATTGAAATAGATGATTTGCCCTTTAACCACTCTTCTCTTCAATATACCTCCATCAATGATATCTAGTGCATCTTCGGCATTTGCTTCCTCTTCTGCTCTTTTTGGAAAACCGTGAATATGGATGTCTCCAATTTTTCCAACTTTAGTAGATCAGACTGCTTATCTTGGGAGGCATCTTTTTTCTTTCTTATGCATATACATACATATACACTTAACAACATAAAATCATCTACCCTTAGAGTTTCCCAACCTTACAGTTTATATTGAAGTCTGCCTCCACGTAAAAAAGCACGGTCTAGATGTCCGGGCTGCTTAACTATGATCTAAGTCTGCCTTTCCATAGTGATTCTGGAAGCCTAACATCACAGTATAGTTTAAAATATTAATTCCTTTATGTTAAAACTTTGTTTCTATTGGCCTTCGAAAGGTTTTCTATATCTGGCATTTGTTTGTTATTTATCTTGGAAGCCTAACTTGGCTTCTTCTTCATATGTCCGTATCTATGTTATTGAAAATGTACTCTCGTAAGTCCTAACTCATTTTCTGTTTTGTTTTCCTATTTTCACTAGTGTCTGAAAATAAATATGGTTGCTTGAAGTTCAAGTGGTCGAACTAATATTATGCAATTCTTCTACATCTAGAAGAATAGTTCTTAATAGTGCACGAGACAATCTTCTTAACCAAATCTAATAACTACAATTATTACGATTGCAATTGGTTTGTTCTGGAAGCTTTATGGTTCCTAACATTTGTTCGCCATGCGCTGAAGACTTTATCTTAATACAAGATCCGGAGGTTTTCGAAGATTTTAAGAGACATTCCAGATTACTCAACTCTTCATTGCCTTCCCTTTGAATTTTTTGAACGCCGACGGGTGCTTCCGCTCTTCCAATATTCTTTCCTGAGCTTTGGTGTCAACATTGTATTGTTGCTTAAATATATTTTGAATCCTGTCCGGCTGAAGTAACGTTTCCCTTAATTTTCGTTTTCCAAGTCTCCCGCCATTGTTTTGCGCATTACACCAACTCTCTTTCTTTTATTGTTCCACCTACCTCGGGGTCGTTCTTTTTTGATTTTCTATCCATTATACAATTAATATATTTTATTTGGTAGTTAGATATTCACCATATAGAATTTACTTGGTCCATAACATCTGTTCGTCATGGACTGAAGACGTCATCATCATCCTAATGCCAGATCCGGAAGTTTTCGAAGATTTTGCGAGTAATTTCAGATTGTTCATCTCTTCACTTCTATTGAATTTTTGAACATGGACTGATACATCAGCTCTTCTTTCTTTTCCTGATCTCTAGGCGTCAATATTCGAATATGATCGTATTGTTGCTTAGATATGTTCAGAATCCTGTCCGGCTGACGCATCGCTTCCCCTGGTCTTGTTTTTCCACGTCTACTTTCTTGTACCCACTCTAATCCAAACTATCTTCCTTTTACTGTTGCACCTACCTCTGGTCGTCCCTTTTGATTTTCTATATCTTATTCGGCAGTCACCATACTGACTTTACTTTTTGTTAGTTTTTATATATTTGTGGTACTGCAGAAGAGTTCATTGAATTCTACTGGTAACACACATTACTTATCATGTGGCATATATTGCCTTGGTTTAGTTGAGTATTGTCGAGGAAGATATGCACTTAATTGCTTGCAATTAATTCGTTACTTTTCTTAATATTCAAAATAAATCGTTCTTGATAGCGGCGATAATAAGGAGCAACAGTGGATAGAATCTAAAACTGAATTATCAGTATTATAATTATTAAATATTACCTGTGCAATAAATCACGTTATCAATATCTTCTTCAGATCCATCCTCAAATACTGCCTTATCCTTCTCAAACATTTTAACCAAAGGTTTGTGGATGACGTATTCCCTAGTCTTCAAAAAGACAGTATCGCCATAACTTATGTATACCTGAAAAAAACATGGATGTAATGATATAAAACATAGGATACAGTCGTACAACTCGGCGTGTCGGTAACCGGACATTTAGTACTTTCAGAACCTAAAAAAGTATGCGTAATGGCCACAAGAGGGGCATCAATATTTCCATTGCAGTCAATGGGTTCATATTGCAAATTATTTCTGTAAACTGTCCCGTAGTCACGAATTACGACGCATACCTTCACCACTCACCATCTAGGGGATAATCAATCATGTCTCAATTTTCAGTAAATTGTCTGTCCAGGATGGTTCATAAGACAAAAGACACAATTAATTAAAATAAATGACCTCAAAAAACTTACTTTGTCAGCTACTTCCCCAACAAGTCTTGCAATATCAATTCCCGATGGTCCAGCACCAATTATTAACACTCTTTTGCCCTTATAGTTGTCCGGTTTTCTATAGTAATGGCTGTGAATAGCTTTACATCCTAAAAGTTCCATTCCGGGCACTTCAGGTAACTTCGGGACAGAGTAGTTACCATTACAAACCATTACACAGTCAAATGTATGTTCTGTCGTTTCATTTGTTTCAAGGTTTTTCTCTTTGAGTTTCCATTTCTGGTCAGGAAGAGGACTTACTTCTAGGATGTGGTGTAAAAACTAAAATTTAAACAATGTTGAAGGATGAGAAATAATAATATGTAAACTGCGCTGCCTCAATGAAATGTGATATATGATAGTTGAGGGTCATATGTTGTTGGATGCTTAAATTTCGGTTATGTTTTCCGTAAAATTTCATAAAACATTTTAAGGTCCATTCTGGTTCCCACTCCACTGTAGTTGGTGGTGCCAAGAACTTTGATGACGGAAACAAACTGAGCTGGTTCGCAAATGACCGGAAGTAGAACCAGAATGGTATTACTTGTGGGATCTTACATACAAAAATACTGTAATTATTTGTCATCTATTATAGTTATAAATAAAACTTTTCTTCGGTTTCACATTAAATGGATGGTGGATAGAAGAGAATGGTTTACCTTTATATGAGGATATAATTTGTAATGTTCAGCAAACTGTTCCATATAATTTACAACTGATTTTTGATCAATGTAAGATTTTTCAACTCCCTGGTAAGGAAAATCTTGGTATTCCATAAGCTCCTTTGGAAGATTTGTCCTGAAACAGTATTTCTGATGTAAGTTTAACTGAAAGTGAAAATGAAGCAGGGAATAACTTTTTTTTCATACTGCATAAATAATAATTTTACTAAAGTAGTGTGTTAACGAGAGTGAGTCCTCACGGAGGAGGTAATTACCTTATCCTCCGTGAGGGCTCTCTCTCTTTTGCTTACTGAGGAGTCTTTCTCATCATGTAATTAATACATTTCCCATCCTTATCTACATATATGTTGACCTTGCCCCTGACCCTGACTTTTCCCCTCCCCTCTTAAATAAACATAATAAAACCAGCAGTTCTGTATGTTTCTTCACTTCACAGTTTAGTTTTCAATGGAAGAACTCAAATTAAGAAATCGAGTACTCAAGAGGGTCAATTCAGAAATAGTTAGTTCGGAAACAGTTAGTTCAAAAAAGAAAAAAAGTGAAGTGCATTTGAAAGAGGAATGCCCTATTTGTTTTAGTTCTTTGGAAAAAGAAAACATTTGCACACCAAATTGGTGTGAACACAAATTTTGTTTAGATTGCTTGACAGAATGGTTAAAAACGAAGGATGTTTGTCCATTGTGTAGAAGTCATTGTGATTACATTAATATAAAATATACTAATCAAAAAAGAGCTATTGTGAAAGAAACTAAATCAATTGTAGATATTTTTGAAACTATTCTAGATGGTGATAATAATGAAGAAGATAATGAACTAGTTTATATCATTCCCAGAACATCAATGTGATAATAAGAAGGAATTTTCTGTTTATAAGAAACATTGATACTTACGATCATTTAGTCGCTGTTAGTTATATACATTAACAGTTATGGATGAGGCTGTGAAAAAGTTACATGAAGAATTTAACCAATTAACTTCAGATAATTATTATAATGCTATGCATAGCAGACCAGAACATGTTGACTTTTATTGTGAGTTTGCGGAACATTATTCGAAAGGTGCGTCCGCTTGTGCTCAATACTTCGAAAATTTCAATGTATTGCTGTTTGTAGTTGAACTGAAACAATTGGGATTTTTTGTTGAAGTGGTTAGTTTGAAGAAATATATAGGAGATCCAACTATATTAGATGTGATAAAATTGGCAGAAGAAGAATTGGGAGAACTTCAATTTGAAGTATTTGTGTAAGATATGGAGAACTTTGTGTTAGAACTTTATGAAAACTTTTTGATGTCGGAAGCCTGTTCGCGGTTTTATGCGCTTGCGGGAAATGATGCTGAAGCTCAAGATATACTGTGGTATGAGAACTATATGCAACATGCTGAGTTTTGTAAAAAAGGTGTACAAGTGTGTAGCGAGTTCTTAAAGAACAAAGACAGAGTAAAGTTTGTATTGGAACTTAATATGTTAAAATTATATTATAAGAATATATGTGTGTATTAGGAAATTTAAATGTGAGAAATGAAATGTATTTAATAAAACAAAGTTAAATAAAATTATTTTACTTTATTCATTCATAAAAAAATTATTATAAATATAAAACACATTTGAAAGCGCACACATAGATGGTGACTTTGAATGATAAAAACATTTAGGTGTTGAAGCAATTAAAATTGGTTGTTCATCTAATTCAATTATTGGTTTGCTGGAATATTTTCTTAGGTAATCTGCTTTTTCGTTTCCTTTAACGTAAACAAATTGCGCTTGTTCAGTCAATTTTTTTACAATTGTTGAAAAGTGGTGTAGTGGAGTATAACCGATATTCCAATTAATGCAGTGGTGATTTTTCATTAACCATACAGCTTGCTTGTGCGCTTCAGGAGAAAGAGAATTCAAAGAAAATGGTCGCTTGAAAACTAATTTTTTCTCCATCGTAGGCAGCTAATTCTTTAGGTAGAAATTTATTCTTTTCATCTTTGAACGCTTGAATATCCAAAATTAATCTCATATTTTTAAAGTTGCAAATTTTTTAAACACAAAATTTTTATTGGAATATGATTCAATACGTTTTTTCAGTTCTTCTACATTTTTAATGAAAATGTCTAATTTCTTGAACATATTGTAAGATCATTACTTACCTGCTTGGAGTGTTTCAAGAGGGTGGGGGTGAAATGTAATATTAAAAGCAACTTGAAAATTAAAGTTGTTTAACAAGTTTAGTGAGTGGGTTGTAAGTGAAAACTTTATCATGTAATATTAAACAATACGCTGAAGTATCTTTTTCTAAATCTTTGTTTAGTTCAAATTCTACTCTCATTACTACAGGTCCAGCTTGTAAAGATTCCTTTTGATGTGAGCAATTTATATAAGCAATAGGAGCTTTTGATTTAAAATCGCTTGGGTCAAATAAAGGTTCTTCGGTTTTTGCATAGTAAGAAGATCGAAATTGGGAATACATTTCATATAATATAGCATATTTATTATTACTTATGTCCAGGAGAAGATCATTATAGGGGTATCTTTCAGAATTCAAAAAAACTTTAATATTTCTCAAGTTTATATCATTAAATTCACTCATATTTGATATTTTCGAATCTCTCTTCTCCTGTTGGAACGCAACTATAACATGACGAGGAGTTTCAACTCTAGTAGATGTCTTAACAGGCCAATTGTGTCTGGATGTTTTCAACAGTTCCGGATATTCAACTAATTCCCAACTTCTAAATGCAATAACTAAATCTGTTCCCTTATCAATAATTTTTGTTAATGATAATTCTTGAGGGATTGCTACTGAAATATGTGGTATATTCCAAGTTAGTTTGTGAAGAGTAATTTTTGGTATTTCACTTGGATCGGTAGTTATAATAGCATTATTGTCAGTGTTATCTCGCACAATTATTAGCTCCTGTTTTGCGTTTAATATAACTTTCCTATAGTCTTCAAAGAAACCCATTAACATTTTAAGAGGAATGCAAACATTAAATGAACCAGTTTTTTCATCAACTAATGTATTTGCTATCTTTGGTGACCATCCTGCATTTTTTAATTTGTCAGATTCATTTGCATTATATGAGGTAACCTTTTAGAGTGGATGTTAAACCAACATCCCTTATAGAATCTATCGTAACCCCATTCAACTGATATCTCATTTCTCTAAAGAGAAATGCTATCCCATTCTTTACAAGAGATAGTGTTTTAGAAACTGTTCCATCTGCTTTAGATAATTTTCCCTCTATGTAAAGAAAACTTGCGCAGGGAAGAGTATACTTTTCAATTTCATGAACGGGAATTAGTATTTCATCATTGTTGCTTAATTTTGTTGGCAAATATGGCTCATAAGAATGCAACTCTGAGTGAGTAATAGAATTGTCAATATAAAGTTTTTCGCTAACATTAAGTATACTCATTTCAAAAGTTTAAGTCCAAGTGATTTAAGAAATTGTTTGTTTGTACTTGTTAATCTATTAGCGTTGACTCGACTACTAAACTTAACTTTATTATGTTTAGCTTTATATGTTTTTTGAATTTGTTGAATATTGGCTGTTGATTGAATATTGTTTCTATTATAAAAAATAACCATTATGAATTTAGTTTTTTTACATGTAATCTTAGTGAAACAGTTTCTTTTCGAAAATTAACAACATCGAGATTCTGATCTAATATTTTAACAGTAATTTTGTCTATTGCTTTCACTATTACCGGAAAAATATTTTGAGGACTTTCAATTATTTTAAATCCTGGCGAAACGTTAGGGAAAAATTGATGTATAATATGGACAGGTCTTCCGTTCAGATAGGAACCTTCAGCAATACTGCAATCTATACATAAGGAATTAACTTTTATAATTTCAGCTGGATTGTCTGATAATTTACTTTTTCCATCACCTTTAATAGTTTGGTTTTTAAATCCTAAAATTTTTCCAATAGTTCCATCTTTAAATGTAATATCAGCCGTAGATTTAATTTCAGATTGTAAAGTGTTATGATTAGCATATAAGTGAAAAGATATTCCTTTTTTATCAAAAATATTTTGTAGAAATTTATTTATATCGCCTATTTCATAACTACCAGCAGGTATTTCAACATAATCGTTTGAATTCCCGTAATACAGTTTGTTATTAGTTTCATCAATGTTGGGAATGGCATTAAAAGTTTCAAAATTTGTTAGTCCTATAACATAATCTGAGTCTTCATCTAAGTAAATTGGTGGATTAAATGATGCAAAAAGTTCACTACTTTGTGCAGAAAGAGCTATTGTAAATGACATGTCAGTTCCCACAACCTCTTTAAAATAAAGAATAGTTCATAATTACATGTTTATATAAAGAAATTGTAGACAAAGTTGCCCACAAATTGATGAATCATATGATTGATAGGAATCATGATTATAAAAGATGTCATTTTTGCTACCATCGCTAAAGAAGTATGATATTATTTCTGCAGGTGGTCTTAAACCTCCAAAACTATCAAAATAAATAATTTGTTTACCGTGCTTTACATAAGCTGTCCAATGAGTTCCTGGACCATATTGATCATCCAAATTAATAATAGCACATTCAACTTTATTTATAACTTTTGGTAGTTTATTACGCATAAATATTCCTCGAAAATTAGGGATTTTCAAAAGCCTCACATATTTTTTTAACTCAAAATTTGAAAGTGGTTTGCGAGGTAGCATATTTAACAGTTTTTTGCATAGGGTTTCAAATATAATCCACAACCTTGCTTATAAGGTCGCAAAAAGAGACCTTTACCAACTGACATTTGCTCTATAGCCTTATTATGTCTTTTTTGTTCTTCAAGTTTATTTTTTGCACTTTTAACCGCATTTATTGATGAAGCAATTCCTGCAGCTCCTCCACTTAGTGCTCCCAATGCAGAGAGTCCTGCAAATATTGGAATTAGCGGTAACAAACCACCGAATTTTGGAATTGGGATAATTCTTTTAGCAGGTTGTTTTACCTTTACGTTTCCTTTACTGATAGATGCTAGAGCATCTTCAGCCGCAATTCGTAAATTTTTGTATTTTCTTCCCAATATCCCCCTTTTCGCCCTTCGTAACGCTGACTGAAATGAGATAGTCCTGGTAGTTCTTTTTCGTTTTTTCAATTTTATTCCTTTGCCTTTTTTTATTCCTTTTCCTCTCTTTTGAATACCCATACCTAACTTAGACTTAGTTTTCATAATACCCGCTATTCCTAGTGCGGCTAATCGTTCGCCTAAAGAAGCGTCACTCGATTTAAATCTTTGAAAAGCTCTTTCCGCTAATAACTGATCTGCCCTGTTGCGATTCTTCAAGTCGGGAAATTTATAATAAGCAATATCGTGTTCTTTGCAAGCTTCGTCTAAAGGATTTTTATTCTTATCTCCTCGCTCAAGACGTTTAACAAGTTTTGTTCCTGGACCACAATATTTGTATGATGGAATGTGTAATTCAAAAGGTAGTTTATTAATAAGACTGTTTAGTGAACCACCTTTCAACACGAGCATTAAGCTTTTAATAGAGCTAGATGTAACATATCCCATTATATATATAATATGAAGTTTACAGTTCCTTTCTTCATTGAAACAGTTAGAGCTTGCTCAACACTGATCTAATGCAGATCGAAAAGCAACAGTTTTCTTTACCGATAAAAAGTCATGATCTAGATATAATAAATTTTAGAAAGCATGGTGTCTTGTTTGGAGGTTCATGTAAAAGAGCAATAGTTGTAGGACCCTCTGGATGTGGGAAAACTAATGTAATTATTGCCCTATTAACTTCCGAAAATGGGTTAAGATTTGGAAATGTGTATATTTACTCAAAATCATTATATCAATCAAAATACGAGTTTTTAAGAAATCTATTAAACTCAATTAAAGAAATAGGATATTTTGAATCATCTCGTGAAGAAGATATATTACCACCGAATGAAATTAAACCTAATTCTATAATCATATTTGATGACATTGTTTGTTGTGATCAGAATATTATGAGAGATTACTTCTGTTTCGGTAGACATAAAAATACTGATTGTTTTTATTTAAGCCAAACATATTCAGCTGTTCCTAAACAATTAATTAGAGAAAATACCAATTTGTTAATAATATTTAAACAAGATGGTACAAATTTAAAACATATTTATGATGATCATGTAAATACCGATATGTCTTATCAACAATTTAAAGACTTATGTGGTATTTGTTGGCGATCAGATTATGATTTTGTAGTTATTGATAAAGATTGCAACATGAAATCTGGTCGTTATCGAAAGGGATTTGATAACTATTAAATTTTAGAAAATATATATAACCATCATTTCAATTAAGTTAATATTAGTTCATAATCTAAACTATATCTATAAACATGAACGAGAAAATTGCAAAAGAACTAGTGAAAGCTCGTAAAGCCGTAAAGCGAAAATATCAAGCCCTAAAGTCAGATATAGCAGAATCAAAAATTCGCCAAGAAAAAGAGTTAAAGCCCATTACTCAACCTTTGCAGGAATTAATTAAAACTATAAAATCGGAACCATTAATAAAACGGGAAATATCTTCACCTTCGTTCTTTCCAACTCTTCAACATTCTAAATTTTCACCTATCAAACAACAACCAACAAGAAGACAGACAAACATATATAAAAAATATCTCCCCACTGAAATACCATCATTTTTGCAAGATGAAGAAATATATGAGAAGAATGATGATAGTGATAATGATGATGTTTTTTTACCCAGCCCTAGTCGCAGATTGAGTTCTACAATGACATCTCAAGCAAGAGGGCGTACTTCTAGTCCAAACGAGTCCACTATAATCGAACCAACTGACGAAGAAGTTAGACAAGACATCCTTGAATTAACTAGAACTCCTGCTTATGAGGAATATCTTGAGGCATTTCATCCGCTCGTAAGAACATTTGTTGATTTGGCAATTAAGGGTAGACGAGATGTGGATAACACTCACGGTCTAACTCATGACCCTGTAGCGGAAAAATGGAAATAGTTTAATTGATTTTGAAAAAGAAAATTTGAAAGTTAAAAATTTAACCTACAAAGGAACTCCCGGATTGTATGAGCTCATTTTTTTCCAAGATCCAAAGGGTTATACATCAAAAGATCTTGAAAATTATATGGATATTTTAAAAAGAACAAACGCTTATAGAAGAAATTATGATGCGAATGAACAGATACAGGGAACTACCGATCCGAAATATCTAACAATAATTAAACCATATTTAATTGAAAAAAAAATACTGAAACAATCGAGCAAATCGACTACATCCAGCATTTCAAGCGTTTCAAGTCTAAGCAGATTAAGACCACCTCAAACACGTCAGAGAACAACAAAAACAAGATCTACAAAAGGAGGAACGTTGTTAAATTTATCAAATAAAAAAATTGATTATGTCTATTATGATGATGTAAACGAACTAGTGGAAAGATTAAAATTACTAGTTTCTTCGCAAATGGCAGGTCATACGGGCCACCAAAATGAGATTATATCAATATTGGAAGAACTTCGAGAAGCAAAAATAATTGTATAAAAGGTAATTAATTGCAAAGAAACAATTATTATGTTATAGTCCATGAAGGTAAAATGTCGATTGATAAATTCGGATCACACATACTTTTCAAAGATCAAAATAAATTATTAGAATATAGAAATGCTCCTTCTTCTTCTTCTTCATCTTCTGAGATCTTAAATATTGTGGATATTAATAAAGTAAAATTGTATTATAACATTGTTTTACCTTTTATAGGAAAATGGGATTCCATTAATAATCAATATGAATTACTTCAAGATGGAAAAAATACATATGTTTTCCCATTCAAAGAGGGATATATAGAGAAAGTTGAATATCCAAAAGAAGATGTTGCTCTTCATATAAACGGTAAAGCAGTAAAATATGGAACGAAAACCAAAATTATATTAGGTGATATAATCAGTTTCCACAACGCTAAAAAATCGATAACATATTTGCCTTTGTTTTATGGAGAACTTGTAATAAAATGTCCAATTATAATAGAACAATAAACATTCTTAATTTACAACTATGACTGTTAACTTTAAAGAAGAAATTGTTACTGAACTTCATAAGCCAAGCAGAAAATATTACAAACGTCGGAGGGTTATAGTCAAAGGTTTAAATGATTTATGGCAAGCTGATTTAGTCGAAATGATACCTTATTGGAAATTGAATAGAGGATATCGTTACATGTTGGTAGTAATTAATGTATTCTCAAAATATGTTTGGATAGAACCAATTAAATCAAAATCAGGAAAAGAAGTTACTCAAGCTATGAGAAAAATTTTGGAAACTGTTGAAAATGTTCCAAAACACCTTCAAACTGATATGGGAAAAGAATTCTTTAACAAAGACTTTCAAAAGTTAATGACTGATTTTAGCATAAATCATTATAACACTTATTCTAATTTAAAAGCCAGTGTGGTGGAAAGAGTGAACAGAACTATAAAAAATTTAATGTGGAAAAAATTTAGTTTGCGTGGAAAGTACAAATGGATTGATATTTTAGATGAAATAGTTCAGAAATATAATAACACAAAACATTCGACAATCAATAAAAAGCCAGTTGAAGTTAACAAAAATAATGAAAAAGACATTTTAAGATCATCTTTTACTCGTGCAAAAACAATCGATCCAAAGTTTCCAAAATTTAGGGTTGGTGATTGCGGATAAGCAAGCAGCGAGAAGCATTTTCCAAGAGTTACACGCCGAATTGGTCAAATGAAATATTTAGCATAAAAAAGTTAAAGTTACAAATCCTACTACATATTTGCTTCAAGATGAAAAGAACCAAGAAATTGCAGGAGGGTTTTATGGAGAAGAGTTGCAGAATGTTAAACATCCAGATGTCTATTTGGTAGAAAAAGTATTAAGAAAAAAAGGAAATAAAGTATATGTTAAATGGCTTGGATTGGATAAATCACACAATTCATGGATTCTTAAAAGAGATGTATTATAATTTAATGGTTGTACCTTAAACGTATTTTAATTAAAATTTTTATATATTTTTTTTATCAAATAAAACAAATGTTAGTATTGAAATATTTTATTAAAAATCAATTTAAATTTAAACATTAAACCTTTCATTAAAAATCTTGTTCCTATGTTCCTTACTCAGAAATATGTCCAAAACATTTTGACATTGCACAATTCTTCTATCAAATCGAAGTCTGTCTGCATAAAATTTCTGATATTCAGATATTCGCGCTTGCCTGTAAGCAAAGGACCACACCACCATCCAATATAGTTTATTTTTATCTTCACAAATATTGACCGATTTCTTCATAATATTTCTTCGTTGAAAGATTATTTTTTAATTTTTCTTCCAATTGTTCCGGATACAACAAAAGCATTTCCAGCATCACACATACATTTTCACTGTTGACATTCTGATTTGGATTTAGCACTTCATATATGTCGGATAGAATGTTTCTTGATTGTGTGCAAAGGCTAGTTTGAAACAATTTGAAATACTTCTCAAATTCTTGTTTGTTAATTATTTGAATTCTATAATCCACAATCTCAATGAGCGACCATAAGGTGTCAACAGAACTGCATGAAAGATAAACATAATTTCCATGCAATTTTTGAATTTTTAAGATGAGGCAATCATTATATTTATGAAAGCTTAAAGTAATGTTACCACACATCAACGATTGTGTATCTGAATTAGAAGAATAAAAATAATTAGCTATCACTCCCTGGTATTTCAACAGAGCTTTCCATTCATCTTCATTTAGACTCACATAAAATCCGTTTCTGCTTCCAATAAGAATTCTTGGTGAAAAATCACTTAAACTTATTCCAACAGCTATGAACTTGGACGAAGAATTATTTAAATAATACACTTTAGAATTTAGAAGTTTTTCACTAATTTTTATACATGAATCGTCTTTCTTAAACACATTATTAGTATTAGTGCTATACTCATTTACTTTACTGAAATTAGTATACATGTTTATTATTAAGTGTGATCTGGTAAACTGAACTGTTTCGAGATAGTCTTTGATGATATAATATGATCCCCACCAGTTATCATCCCCACTCTTTTATCAGAAATTTTAAGGTTGTTCGCTTTAATTGTATTCTTATTATTCTGTTTTGAATTTATAATACATAAGTCCTAACACTGTTATGAGAGAAAGTAAACCTACTGTTAATACTACATTAATAATATAAGATATATAACACTTGGAATTTTCTTGCTCGTTAAAAAGGGTGTTGTTTAAATATGTAAGATTTGTTGATTTTATAGGGTTTTCTCTATGTATCAATTCGGAACATTCATCATTTTTACGTTTGATGATCCAATTTGTGTCATAAATGGTATTGTTTACATAATAATATAAAATTTTGAAGAAATTGCTATTAATGTTCATCTGCTGCATTTTAAAGGAAAATGCTTGGCTGCTATTATTAATTTTTTCAATTCTCATATGATAACATGATTGCGGTAATTCATAATCCGATGTATTTTTGAAACAAACTAAACTATGTGTCACTTTATATGGAATATGCACATATAAAGTATTTCTTGTAATGTAATATAACAAAATATATGGGGTAAGAGACATGATTAAAACACCTTAAAATTTTAATTCTATATTCTAATAAACAAGAAGAGACAACTCTATTACAGTATCATCGACTGAATGATGACATTTACAATAATTCAAATTATAAATAGCAAAAAAAGGGATAATGAAATTTAAAACATAACAATTACAATATTTTGGATGCCATGATGACATTCGCAACAGTCAAAATTATAAACGAGAAAAAGAAAATGTTTGTATTAAATTTTGTCATAACAACATCTTGGTCTTCACATTTCTTCATCTTACAAAGCCACAAACATTCAGCTAAGTCACACTTGTTGTGAAGTCTATGATGCTCTTCAATAGGACAATCATCAATCGTCCATTCAAAAATTTCAGCACCACAGTAAAAACATTTGCAAATATCAGCAATTAACAAATAATAAAAACCTGCACGAGCTAAAACTTCGGGCCTTAATTTTCCCTTCCA
The DNA here is from genome assembly GCA_016904865.1 of Pissodes strobi. NCBI lineage: Eukaryota > Metazoa > Arthropoda > Insecta > Coleoptera > Curculionidae > Pissodes > Pissodes strobi. The sequence continues at coordinate 38,134 of MU182412.1, read as the reverse complement.
TTTATTAAATGTTGAAAGTCTTTTTTCATAACTTCTATATGAAATATTATCAATTTCTTTATCACAACTTTCTAAACACATGCTTTGGTAGTTAGGCTACCTTTAAGTAATACAAAGCTTTTTCCTATCTTAAATACAATCCAACAACCTTGAAAAATCGTTTAGAAGAGAGGGAACATTGTTTTATAATAATTCTTTATGCTCATCTGCCCATTGATAAAAAGGAATATCATGATGACCCCATGAAAGTGTATCAAAGCTGTCCGGAATTTTATATCTTTTGTCGTCTGAAGAAGTTAGAGCTAATTTATTCACCAATTCAGTAAACATATTATGTAAACGAGATCGAAAGGTATACATAGTGCAAAACGTTTTTGAATTATTTTCAACTACATCTTTGTAATGAATATATGTTAACTGATTTTTGATACTACTTTTTTTTAACCCCTTTTGCTCTTTTAAGCAAACCACTTTCTGTTTTAATGCAATATGCTTTCACTCCGGTTCCATAAAAACTTTCAATAGGTTCACCAGCATATTCATCTTTAAATTTTCCAACCACAGATTTAGTAATTGGCATATTATGACAATTGCCGATTTGATAATTTGAAGTATCAAATCTATCTATATTACCCTTTATGTCATCATAAACATTTTCGGTTTGAATTTCTAAAATGAAGGAGTCTGTATCAGTATACAAGAGTTTAACTTTTTCACCGTATGAAGGTTTAAGAAAATTGTAAAAGAAATCATACATTAAAGTTTTTGATATATCCAATATGGAAAATCCCACATAAATAGGTTTATTATATTCAACTAAAACTTTTTGCATTTGAACCGCAACTAAATTTTCTGAAAATATGGTTAAGTCTTTGAAGTAAGGTTTTGCAATAAGATTTTCTGCGCCATCTTTTCTACTGTTTTTTGCCCATTCAGTAACCAACCTAATATCAGTCCTTTTGTCAACATTTTCCATTGTTTTTTCAAATTTGTTTTTAGATTCATTTCTTAACTTGGTGTTTAAATCAATATATTTTTTTAGCCATGGTGATTGATTAAACTTTAAAGCTCTATATATTTTAACGATCTCTATGCCATTTTCAATGCATTGTTTCAATAAAGAATAATGAAGAACATATTTTTCCATATTATTTAAATTTGGAATTAACTTTGACCATTTTGAATTAGGAGGTTTGTAATTTTCAGGACAGAATGGAAATTCATTATGTTGATCATGTAATATATTTGGATATTTTAAATCAACTTCAAATACATATCCTGATTCTGCAGTGTCAGAAATATTCATTATGTTTAAATTTTCAATTTCATCGTTTTTTAACCAAATGAAATTATTTGTTGGAAGATATTGTGACATTGCATAACCGTATAAGTTTGTTGCATCAAGATACAAAATATATTTGCTTGGTTCTGATGGATCATAATTTGAGAGAAATATATTATTTGCTTCAGATTTTCTACTTATACAGGTACTGACTCCTCCACGAACATTACTTTTAAAAAAATGTAACATATCAGGATCGGTTAACAATTCTAATTCTACCCCAGTGTAACGTAAACATGCATCAAAACTTAAACCGGGAAAAGTGTAATAATGAGCAGGATCTAATTTATAAGTATTAATACATGTTTTTCTAAAATTTTCGAAAACATCTGCAAGGAGTAACACATCAGATTTTAAATAAATGTCAGAATATTCCCAATCGAATTGCATTGAAACAAATTAAATACAATGTTGGCTCTCTCATACTCTCTTTCGGAAATATGTTCATCTGTTAGATCATTATAAAAGTTTTCCTTATCAGGCAAATTTACCTCATCTAGTTTCGAGTAGTTGTCGATATATTTATATGGAAAAACTCCTTTTTGACGAATATATTTAAATTGTTCTTTGTCATTAAAGTATTTTGATACTTCTTTACATTGAAGATCAAGCGTTTCAGATAGATTTGCCAAAGAATATGGTAAAAATTGAAATGAATCTATAAATCTAATATGAAAATATTTTTTTTTAAGGTATTTGATTTTCTATCGAAATAGGAGCCAACTTCAATATGTTTTTCAAATGAAATATGTTTTTCTTTATTTTGAGCTATTACAGATAATTGTTCATTATTTTGACATATATTCTTAATAAACAAATGGGAATCATAATTCCTCAAATTATGTAATATTACAGGAATAAAATTTGGTTGTTTGTAATTTAAATTACAGATGGAATGTGCAGGACCTCTATATTTTCCAGTGATATGACAATGATCAGCAACTTTATCATTATCAATATATTTGTCACAAATATGACACTCATTAGTGTAGTTCAAATGTATTTTATCTAATTCAGATAATTTATTCATTTTTTTATGAACTTTAAGATATTTGCTGTATAAATTACAAATATCTCTCTCTAAAAAATTTATAAAGATTTGGGCACTATTAGGTCCTCTATATAGTTCAAATTTGGAAAAACTATCATCAAAGGAACATTTAATATAATAAGCAAATGAATATGGAAGGTGTTCACATTTTTTAATTGTGTATGATGCAGAATTATCTAATTCGACTTCCATGTCTGAATTATTATCATCATTATTTAATAGAGGCTTAAGAATACATTCGAAGTCAGCATATACAACGAAAGGAACTTCCATCTGTTTTTGAATGTTAATAAATTTAAGAATATTTCCGGGAGAATTATTTCCAAATTTATCGGCTTTGATTTCTGTTGATGGTAAATTAATTCTAACAAAATCACAATCAAAATTGTTGTGTCTAACTAAGTATTCTTTAGTGCCAAAATATTGTAAACAACCATCACAAAGATGTATTTTGCCATTATGATTAGAAACTTGCTTTGAAATTAATTTAGACAAATCGGAAATGTAAGAGTAATGAAAATTTCCATCATCATCACTAATTAATAACAAGTTCACATGAACTACTTTCTTATTTTTTGTATAGTGGAGGGGACCAATTATTTGATATTCAAATTTAAAATCTTTTTCAAATTGTTCGAGGCCATACACATTAATTGAAATTTCATTTTGTGATTCAAATTTTGGAATGTCTTTTAAAGTAACTGGAAAGTTTATACCTGTTACGTTCAACAGTGTTGTGAAATGTGGGTATGATGTAACTTCACAGGCCAGTCCTGTAGGAGGATGAATTGCTGCAACAATGGACCACGCGAAGCAGCAGTTATCGTTGTTCCTAGGATTTATAACTGCATGCTTCATCCTTATTTCTTCAGGTAATGGAATGTGTGCTGACGCGCGAAGGGGATTATATTTGTTGATGTTCACTTCCAAATGCAGAATTTTCACTAGTATCCATCCTGAAAAGAATAAAAAATAAAATAAATACAATTTTAAAAATTAATATTTTTAAAATGATAATTTTTTTAAAATTGGCCATATTTTTAGAATATTTTCAACAAAAGAAAATAATTTACCTGAATCACGTTGTGCTAGTTCATCAGATTTTCGGTCTATGGTTTGCAACATGTCTTCCAAGATCAATGAGAGTGTTGTGCTGCTACATATAATATGGAATGGTGTGTTAAACGATTTTACTTCATACTCCTCATTGGTCGGATTGAAATATAACCCAAACAATTCCAAATTTAATTTTAGCGTTATTAGCCTTTTTAATTCGGCTTCTATTACAGTTACAATTTTATTCAAAATTGTATTAAAAAAACTTTTAATGTTGACTTCAAATTGATCTGCCGAAATCCTGTACGATATTATTCGTTTTTGAAACGCAGATTTAATAATTTGGATTCCATCTTTACTTCTGATTATCGCATTGTCTTTGTGGCTGTTTGTTCTCAAATGACTTGCCCACATATTTCGCCTCACAGCTTTTTTACATTCCTTGCAGTATTTATCATCTGAAAAAAAAAAAAACGAAGTAGATGTTAGTTTAAACATTAAAACTTAGAACGAAGAAAATTACAGTTTACACATTTAAACCACGAAAATAAAAATTAAATAGCACATATCAAAAAATCTTACCATTGGTAGAAGTGGATGCCATTTCTGTTGTCTTTCCACAAACTTGTCGAATGTGACGCATAAGATTATCTTTGCGGTTGAAGTTTCGTTTACATATAAAACATTGGAATTGCATTTTGAAAATCTTAAAAATAAAAATGTCTCTTCTTGTGAAGCTGCTTTTACATTCGGCTGGGAAATGATGAAAAGGTTTGAAACTCATTGTTTTAAATAAAGGGATTTTGGGAAGGTTTAGATTGTTATCGATGGAATTTACCAACTCCTCAAAATTGTTTGTAATCCAATGCTGTCTTTACATTCAACAGGTGAAATAATGAACATTGTTAAAATTCATTGCTTTAAATTAAAGGAATTAAGGGAATGGATGGATGGTTAAGGGATGGCATTTACCAACTCATCAAAACTGTTTTTTATTCGACTCCACTTCTCCTGATCTTCTTTATTAAAATATTTCAAGAATCTAAAGAATAGCCCAAAGTTTTTAATTTTGAAATAATTTTTTTGTTTTTTGAATTAAAATTTCTTTTGTACAATAAACGATTTATTTTTTACATTAAAAAATGTTTTGTCTGTTTTAGAAAATGTATTATTTGTCTGTGTTTGTTTCGTTTGTTGCATCTGTGTTGCGAGGCCATATGGTTTATTTTGAATTATAAAAAATGTATCGTCTGTTTGAAAAACTATCGTCTGCGTATCTTGTTCCGTCTGCGTCTCTTTTGTATTGTTAAATTGTTCTGTTTGGGTTTGTTTACAATTATTACAATTTTGAATAGAAGGAGGTGGAGAATTCATACTATTCCATGAAATGTCGCTAAACTGATCATTTCGTAACATAAAATTTTGAACTGGAATGAATTCATCAGTATTTTCAGAGTTATCAATAGAAAATTTAAAATTATTTGCTGCAATATTTGTTAGTGACGAAGTAGAAGCTAGAAGTGGACTTTTCTGTTGGTCATAACTTACAAAATCGTTATCGTTAGAGCCATTAGGAATATTTTGCCCGCAGGAAACTGATAAATTACTTAAGGTAGATTTTGAAGAGAAATAGTTTGATTGGTTATTTAATAAGAGAGATTTGAGAATGGTAGAACTTTTTACTGCGGGACTTTCTTGACTACAAGGTATCATATCATCATCACTAAATCTATTGTCTGATATGTTTAAATTAGTACTTTCAATGTTATTTGATTGTTCATCGATTCGCGAACAAGAAGGTCCTGCTAAAGTTGGATCAAACGATCTATTTAGTGGCAGTTCCACATTATCAGATGGAATTCCTAATAAATCTTTAAATGTT
>MU182412.1:7943-32403 GCA_016904865.1 Pissodes strobi | reverse complement strand
GGGTTGGGGAAGATGAGTATGGTGTTATAAAACAGTTGCCATAATAAGTTTGATATTCATAGTGTTACCATCTACATAAGTTTTAATTTTATATTTATACGTAATTTTATTTTATTTTATTCTCATAGTGTTTATAGTGTGTATTTAATTTATTATGGACAACAATAATGCGTTTTGGCATGGGCGTTTTCTGCGAATGGAAGGCAGAAACGTCAGGATTGTTGCGGGCTTTCCCGTGGGGTTAAACCCACAACAACCCCTCGAGCAGCCGCAACAACCCCTCGAGCAACCTGAACATCTCGGCGAGCAGCCGCAACAAGCCGTCGGGCAGCCGCAAGACGTCGAGCAGTTGCAACAAGCGGTTGAGCAGCTACAACAACAACTGCAACAAACCGTCCAGCAGCTGCGACAAGCTGTCGACCAGCTACAACAACTGCAACAAGCCGTTGTGCAGCTGCAGCATCAACATCAACAGCCGCAACAACCACCCCAGCAACCACCCCAACAACATTTCAACAATGTTAGGAGGAGACTGTTTCTGGATGCTGTGTCCTCCGATGAGGACTCCGATGTGGACTTTGAGGCGGCGACACTTCGGTGGCAGTTGCGGCCACCTGTTCAGGATGCTTCATGTTCAACAACCGACCCCGACCTATAGATTTTAAACAATTTAGTGCCCCATAAACATTTAGTGCCCCCAAATCAATTAGTGCCAGTAGAGACGATTTTAGGATTAATATTTAATTAAATTAGTGCATAAGTAAGTACATAATATGGTAAATTTTAAGGTAATAAATTATTTTTTTCAAAATTTTCAAGTAATCTACTTTTTAAACAACATTCTATTAGAAAACTAATTGCTTAAAGTACACAAAAGGTCAAATTTTAGCTAATAAATATTTTTAAATTTTCAAGTAATCTACTTAACGTTTTATTAAAAACGCATTACTTAATTATTAGATTAGTACACAAGCAAGAAAATAAAATAGCCATTTTTCGTTGATAAATAATTTAAAATTCATATTAATCTTTTATCATCTATAAATATGAGATAATCGGATTTTATGTATAAATATATATATTTGTAGTATTATACCAAATGTGCATATCGTAAACAGTATTTAAAAATATTAGAATTATTATTTTAATAAATTAATATGTGAGCAAGCAAATGAAATAGCGTTTTCGTTAATAAATTATTAAACCTCATATTTAATATTTTATTATCAATTAATGGTTATTGGAAGTATACACCAAATATGTCCTTCGTAAACAGTAAATAAAATATTTACTAGTAGTTAATTTTTATAGTTAATGTAAAAAAATTTAAATAGCTTTCTCTAATATGTTAATATAGAAAAATGATCGTTCACACTCAATTTTGTGAGCCAGTTTGTCTTTAATATATAAATAAAAATATTTAAATTATTTTGTGAAATTTATTGTTGTTTTTTTAAATAACTACTATTTTATTTTAATACTAGTTAAATTAAATTCAAAATTTGTATAGTTGGTTATTTTTATAGTTAATATAAGAAAACGATTGAAATAAGCTTATCTAATACGATATTATAGGAATATGAGTGTTTGCATCAATATCAAAAACTTCATTAGTAACATTACAATAGGTTAAATAAAGGATATTTAAATTATTTTGCCAAATTTTATTGTTGTTTTTCAAATAACTACTATGTCATTTTAATAATAGTTAAACGGAATTCAAAATTTGTATGGGTTATTTTTTTTATATAGTTAATCCAAGAAAGCGATTAAAATAAGCTTATCTAATACGATACTATAGGAATATGAGTGTTTGCATCATTATCAAAAAATTCATTAGTAACATTACAATAGGATGAATTAAAATATTTAAATTATTTTGCCAAATTTTATTGTTGGTTTTCAAATAACTACTATGCCATTTTAATAATAGTTAAATGGAATTCAAAATTTGTACATGTTATTTTTTTATAGTAAATACAAGAAAACGATTAAAATAAGCTTATCTAATACGGTACTATAGGAATATGAGTGTTTGCATCAATGTCAAAAACTCCATTAGTAACATTACAATATACACAAGCGTTTGGTATGGTTATGTGATACAATGATCTGGAACAAATTATACATTTCAAATCATTAATTGAATATTCCATTTTCCTCTTATAATGGGTCTTAACATGTTTATGAATAGTAGAATTTTGAAAAAAAACTGAGATGAAGTGAAAAACAAAAATAACACAATATATGATCTTCTCTATCCGGAAATGTTGTTACAACAGCATAACTCTGCGTTATGCAAAACACTCGGTTGAAAAAACCAATCTCATTATAGTTTTCAAGGAACACCACATTTCCATTAGCATATTCATCTTCTGCATCCGTTTCCATTTCTTCTGGATTGGATGGTTCTGCTACGATTTGCATAAAATTGTTGACATCATGGTCACCTATAGATTGAAATTTTTCGATGTCTCTTGAACCTAAATCTCTAACATTTAGAAAGTCCAAAACTCTCTGGATGTTTACATCATCCCTAATATCATCCATTTTGTATTGCTAATATCAAAACTTCTTTCTTCACTAAAAGCACTTATAATTGCCAGACAAATTTCTATAGACTGTTCGTCTATGGGATTTTTGTTATTTACTTTAATTTTTTCACCACTTGCTTTTTGGAACCACTATTTCTTTTTCGTTTTCTTGTATTCACCATTGTGTACAAATTTTGAATTAAAGTTTTGAACCCTAAGCTGCTACTTTTATAATAGCTGTTTAAGTGGGGAATAAAAGCTTAAGGTTACGAACAAAATGTATCAAGGTTATACCAAAGGCAACACCTTGTTTCATGGTGGGAGAACGTCCTCGGTAGGCGGAGTGTCGACATGTATCAAGGTTACACCGAGGCGAAATTGAACAAGGTTACATTACAGAGTGAATCAACACCCAGACTTATGTGTATCTTAATAGTAGAACTAACACTTTACAGGACGGCACAAACTTATTTCATGATGAGAGAGACTCCTCAAAACCCAACGAGAGAGAGCCCTTACGGAGGAGGTAATTACCTCCTCCGTGAGGACTCACTCTCGTTAACACACTACTTACTAATTTTCCAGAATACATTGAAGTAAAAAAATATGCAAAATTCTGTAATAAATAATAAAGTTTAAGTTTAATTATTGCAAATTCGTTTTATTGACATAAGATTTAGCTTTGATAGCAGGCTTGTTTTTATTTCTGTAGTAATGCTCCCATACATATGATTTAGATGTATGACAAGCAGAGTAAGGCAAAAGTGAATAACACCAAATACTCCATATGCCGTTCATAAAACGGCAAGCATGAGCTAGTATCGCAATCAACAAGGTAATTTTTCTTTATAAAAGTATATTTTAATATTTTTTCAACCTTATGAAATACAATTACCGTTTAACTCAAAAAGAGTCTACTTTGCCCTATAAGCTTAATACCTACCAATTCATTATCATGAACAATATATCGTAATTATTGAACAACACAAAATTCGCATCTGAATAGGCAATTAAGCTATGTCTAATTACAAATTATATTAGTATGTTGACTTCTAAAGTAACGTGTAGATGATCAATAATATTGCCAATATTCGCTTCATTATTGAAGCACGTATCAATATGCTTCATAACGCATCAATATTCTCACCAATATTCATTCTGGCAAAAATATTCAGGCACTAAGGTCGGGGCTGTGGTGTTTTTGTTGTGAATTTGGATTTTCTAACAATGACTCTTTCACTGTGCGAACAAAAAAAATCAAAGAGAAAGAGAAAAAGACGCTAGACCAAAGAGTGGTACAGGCAAGAATTATTTGAGTTCTACAGAACCGGACAAAATTATCTTCAACTTCTACAAAAATTATCTTCAAATGGCTCAAGAAGGCTTTCACACTTTATTAGGGGTAGTTAGACCCAATATCCAGAAAAAACAGATATGCACAAAGCTATCCCTGCAAGCCATAGACTTTCTATAACATTGAGATGCCTAGCGTCTGGAATGGACTTGGAAGACATGAAGTTTATGTGGGTATCTCAAAAACTAGTCATGGACACTTAAACAGGACCTCAAGAAAAACAGTATATCAAAATTTCATCAAATCTGACCAGGCGCCAAAATCTCATAAGGTGTGTACGGAGTCCTTTACGATAATACGTTTTTTCGTTTACGAAATTTCGAATTTTTTCTAAAACCCTGTAAATTTCAGGATTTTTCTAGTAGCCCTTACTCTATTTTATATGAGCAGATTTTGTTGGTTACCATCCTAGGTCTAGCTTCTTTGTAATGAGGATATTACTATTTCATAGTGACCAGGGGTGACGTACTCATAATCGGTAGGTAAACATTCATGACTTGCTGAATCTCGTTGATCAAGATCATCATCAAGTAATATATACAGGAACATAAGCATACTTTCTAACGTAGTTCTATAAAATAATTGCTCTGACGAGATTGAAATACATCATTATAGAAATCTGCGAAGCAATAACACAAGCACTGAGATGCAACATTCAGGTACGTATTAATTTTTCATTATTCTTCCAGACAATAAGCAAATAAGCACAAGTACAATTAGACTGCAAAGTATATAGGCACTTTTTACTAAAGAGACGTAAACAGGATTCTTCTTCATATCAGTCCTAACATCGCTGTCGATGTATAGTGATTTATATGGCTGTCACCCGGGATTATCTAAATTCCTCCGGCGCTGCTGGACGGTCCTTCTCTAGCGGTTCCGGTCATTCGCTTGCCGTGTTGCGGACGCAAAACTCGAATTCATGAGCTTTTTCACCACTTCAGTCCAACGGGTCGGTGATCGCCCGCGTTTTCTCTTCCCTTCAGGTCGTCCCTGTACCATTAGGTTTTCCATGGTATCGTGGCATGCGATAGTCCGAAAAACTTATCGTCAATGACGAGAGCCTCTGGACTGGCTTGACTTCGTTCAAGATGGAAATGTCTGTCCTTCTGGCCGTCCATGGGATCCGCAGCATTCTCCGCCAAACCCACATCTCGAAGGCATCAATCCGCCGTCGATCGGCTGCGCGAACGGTCTATCTTTCCGAAGCGTAAGAAAAAATCGGAGAAATCATCGTATTAACCACTTTGATTTTCGTGGCTCTCGTTATATTGCGATCTTTCCCTAATTTGGACAATTGTGTCATGGCGGATCGAGCAATTTCGATGCGTCGCGTCATCTAATTTGAAGCTCGCATGAGCGGGATTTATGCAGTTTCGCTTCTATATAGATGAATTTATCCACCACTTTGAAGCGGCCTATTCTTACCGGTTGATTCTGATGTTCATTGTCGCGGTCAACAATCATAATTTTGGTTTTATTAATGTTTATTTTTAGACCAAAGTCTAAACTCACGACTTCAAGTATTTGAATGTGAAGGTTGTATCGTCTGCGAAACGAAGGTTGGAAAATCTTGCAAAGTATTTATTTGTCAAGAGAAGTTATTATAAAATTATTAGATTTTTAGCTCAAAATGAGACTTTTGAAAAAAATTTCCTGTAGTTTCCACATCAGCATCCTGCACATGCTCCAGACGGGTGGTTGCTGAATGAATTTCTGGAATTCTTTTTTGTATGTACTATAGGGACCTATAGATAGGTGCTGACAAGGGGTCTCTCACTTTAAAAAAAGATGTACATGTAATGCCAAAATATCATTTTAAGCGCGACTGCCAGGGAATGCCCAGTGACTTTAGGGACTGCCGTAAAATTTTATAGGCTGCTAGAGACTGCCTAAAATGTTTAGGAACTGCTTGTGACTGCCTAAGACTGCTTGCGACTGCCAAAGACTTTTCAAGCCTACTAGGAATTGACAACAAAAGAAAATACAATAAATAATTATTTCTTTATGCCCTGGTCAAGGCCCTAGTGTTCTCCCATTTCTTTTTATTTGTGTTTTAGCGAAATTTTTAGGTATTATTAAGAAACTAAATAAGTAGGAACAAATTAAAATTAGGAATAATCTAAGCAACCAAATTCGTATATTTAAATACCCCATTTATCGAAAATAATGGACATTTTTGAAAAACAAACTAAAATGTAAGCAGGTGTAATATTTCGTATAATTATTAGGTATTTAGAATGGCGGATTAACTTGTCTCCATTTGCTAAACACTGTATCACCCATGGTTATGGGATCCTCATACGCGACTTCGCTTCGAATATATAGGTAAATAAATGCATAAAATATAAAAATTCTTAAAATATCCTATTAAAAAATATAATATAAAAATTCTTACAATGTCCTCTTAAAAAATATAATTATAACATGTAGATTGTACAACTATTATTTGCCCTTACGTCACGGTTAGTGACGTTATAAAAATTTCAGCGATTAACCAACATCTCTTTCTTGAGTAAAATAATTAAAAAGTTTGAAAATAAGAGCTCGTTCTTTCTAATTAAACCGACGATTCATTTTAAAAATGATTTATTCCGCGGTTTAAAAAAAATCCGTCGTTTGACACCACGTTTGACACTAGTCGATACCTGTCAAATGACATTTTTCCCAAGATTTTACCATTGATGTAGAAAATACGTCCATGGTGTAAAGAGAGATGCCAAGCTATGACGTAATGGCAAATAATGGTTGTACAAATTTTATAATCTAGTACATTTATATTTTAAAAGTAATTAGACACTCTTTTTAAGGTTTTGTATTTTCCTATAGTATTAAGTTCCATTTGTTCCTGGCGTTTCAGTTTAAAGGGATAGTTTCCAACAATATTAATTGGTCCATACAAAATAAATTCTTATTTTACAATCTGAATACCATCTTTTACTGGCCATATGAAGTCGTCAAGTTCTTTCTTAAGAAATTTCATTTTATATTTATTGCTTGGTAAAATTTCGACAATACGGCCAATATACTAGGTATCATCGTAAAAACACCAGCATAGTACTCTTCTTGCTTTATGGTATTACAAGTAGTAGTGTTTTGATTTTCTGTTAACTCAACATCTGAAAATTATTCATTTTCAAATTCACTCAACGGTTCATCTGTGGTAAAATCTTCAGAACTTTCCTCACTGCTTCTGTCTCTATTTTTCTTTCTTAGAATTTTAATTTTTGGTTCGTTTTTTTTTGTTTGGCAGTTTTTTTCAGAAGTTCTACATTTGCTTGGGGGTACTTAGTGACTTACATCTGAACTGAGAAGTCTATCACTAGAGAGCCTACCATGATGCATTTAAGAATATACCAACATAAAGTACTACATACATACAGTATACCTATCAATATCTTTGAAAATTTCAGCATCTTTTTGTACAGGGTGACTCGAATTCGAGTCTATGTAGGGGAAACTCGAGAACCGTAAGAGATACAGTGTCCGTCAAATTAGGGTAAAATTGCGTATTTAGGTGTCTAACAATATGCCGTTTAGAAAGTTTTAAAATTCCGAATATTTTCGGATATATCCGGAAAAAACCGAAATATTTATTGAAAAATTGCTTTATTTTTTTCCTGAGCTTATTTAAAAACGAATTTCAAATTGAATTGCACTTTTGCATTGCCACTTTTTCAGCTCTATCCAATGGTGGTATTCAGTTTGAAATCCGTCGTTTCAACTTCATTAGCTTTTTTTTTAAATACGAACTTTATTTTTCATTTATCGTTTTTCAAATGACATTGATGTTATAAATATAAATATGTGTTTTTAATTTTTTTTGGTATTTTTTTTAAATTATATATTTATTTTTTTTAAGTTATTTACTTTGCTTTGGGGTAAAAACTAAATGAACTTGTTTATTTAATTTTACTATATTTTATTTTCATTAAAAATAAAGGTTTTAATTTTCCACTAAACACAAAAAAAAAATATTTTTAAAAAATGTAAAAATTTCAAAGGTAACAAACTATTTAAATTTACGTGAAAGCAAAATAGGTAATTTGAAAAAAAAATAAAAATAAAAACACATACATATTACCTAATATCATCTGAAAAATGATAAAAAAAATAAATTTCGTATTTAAAAAAGGAAGTTGATGATGACCCCTTGAAGACGAAACGTCGGATTCCAAACTGAATATCACCATTGGATAGAGCAGAAAAAGTGGCAATGCGAAAACGCAATCCTATTTGAAATCCATTTTTAAATAAGCTCAGGAAAAAAATAAAACGATTTTTCAATATTTCGGGTTTTTTTTCGGATATCTGGAAATACTCGGAATTTTAAAACTTTCTAAACGGCATATTGTTACGCATCTAAATGCGCAATTTTGCCTTAATTTGACCGACACTGTATCTCTTACGGTTTTCGAGTTCCCCATACATAGATTTGAATTCGAGTCACCCTGTACATCATCATGATCTTCAATATTTGGTTCTATTGCAATATTTTCTTCAAATGGTTTAATGATTGGTTCTTCGGAAAATTGGGTAGCAGGCTCGGTAGTAGGTGGAAAAGATACAGTGGATGATGCATGCAGTTCACCTTCATGTCCTAGATTAACTCCCAACTCACTGATGTCACACAATGCGTCTTCTTTAGCTTTTTCTAAAACTATTTTTATGCTTTTGATTGAAAGAATGTCTGTTGTTTTCATAATATTTACTCCATGGTGAGTATTTCATTTTTCGCGCGGAAAAATAAAATTGTTACCTACCGTCCAAATATGTATAAATTATATTTTAAACGTCAAAAGCGTACTAACAAAATCTCAATATAAACTCAAAAAATAGTCACACGTCATTCACAACCATCACCAAATAATTGGCCTAATAGACAATTGAATGGCGCGCAAACTGCAATACTGCTTACTTGCCTACAGCAAAGCAAATAAACACCCTGCTCAGCAGCCAACAAGGCCTATTGGCTGTCGAGGCCCTTGCGTTACGTGGTTCTTGACCATTTCTTTTAACAAAACTTGCCGATCGCCTGCTAAATTCCAAGCGACTGCCGCCGACTGCTACTGATTTGCTAGGGAATGCCTTAGGACTGCTGCGACTGCGAAAGAATGCCCAGGGACTACCAGTGAATGTTAAGACGACTGCCTATGACTGCCACTAATTACTAGTTGACTGCGCTGGGACTGCCTGCGACTGCCAAGAAAATGTACATGTAATGCCAGTAGTGAAAGACCCCTTGGGTGCTGATGATACGTAAGGCGAAGGTGACAAGATGGATTGCAATAGCGTTAAAAACCGCACTTCATACATTGTTAATGTACCCAATTCTGCTTCAAAGAGGATGTCATTAATATTTTTTTTCTGCAAAACGTCTTTGATCTGGAGACGATCTGCTTAGTTTGATAGCCCATTCCCTAGCTAGTATTTTCGATCCAGCTTCAGGTTTTTTGAAATATATAGTAGCTAAACGAACTAGTTCCTCTGTACAGTCTTGTGAAGATTGTTTCTTTTTCTTTGATGGAGGAGGAGATGTAGGCGATTGTTCATCAGTCTGGCTCTGCAACATAAGGGAAAAAGCAGTAAGAATAAAAAAAATCATATTAATAAAAGAAACATATTGACCAATAATTAATGCATTACAGAACAGTTCCTCAAATAGTATTTATAAGTTTAGATTTGTAATGGAAATCTGGATCTGTAATGGAAGTTAGAATTTCTTAATTGTTTGTGAAGCAAAGTAGTGACAGTTTTTTTTAGGCACCCAAGACTGTAGAGGATTGGATTCAGGTACCCTAGGAGCTTGAAGAACAATGAAACTTTCATAACTGTATAGGTAGTGTGGATGGCAAACATGCACCGATATATCCCCCCCCCCAATCCAACTCTTACTACTACAACTATAAAGGATTTTACACAATTGTGCTAACAACACCTGCTATTGGGTGGGTATTGATTGAGCTCATTTAAATTGGGAATACAAAATATCAGTTCATAATGTGTGATGTTGGCTCAAATGGAAGAATATCAGACCGTGGAATTTTAAATAACACGATATTTTGGAAAAAGTCTTCTCAAAAACGATTAAGCATTCCTGATCCACGAGAATTACTGGGCACAAATAAAAAGTTGTCTTTGGTGTTTGTTGGAGCTGAAGCTTTGCAGCCATGATGAACGAAAAACGTATGTTTGTTTATCTATGGATTGTCCAGAACTCGAAGGATTGTTGAAAATAGATTCGGAATTTTAGCATCAAAGTTCAAAGTATTCCAACGAGCCGTTAAATTCAAACCGAATAAAGTTTGAACTATAGTGATGGCGTGTTGTCATCTGCACAACTACTTGTGTGAAAGAAATAGTGGGTAACACCTACGACGCGAGGATGTTGTTTAATTATGAAAATACTGCAAGTGGCACAATCAACAGTTGATACAACTTCAAAGAAACAGAGGCAGGCAATTCAGCAGTTGAGGCAAAGAAAATAAGGGATGACTTTCCTAGTTAACTAACTGGCAATATAACTTTTCACAATAGCATCAAATAAAGTTTGTTAGCGATCTTGAATCGGCATTTCTTAAGTTTGTATCTAGCTATTATGTTAATATGGAAGAATACGTACTTGAAGCTTTTATACTCACCTGCGGCCTTTGAGTTTCTGCTATCTTCAACTGATCTTTAATTACAATAAAATCGTTGTAGTACCAAGCACACCAAGGGTTGGGTTGGATTGTGGAATAACATCAGCATCAACAATTTTTTTAATTTGGTTTCTTTGTTTTAGTTAAAATAATCTTTTGGTATCGCACATCCCAATTATTGTAGATAATCACGATATGCTGCTATAACAGGGTTGTGATGTGTTAGCAGGGAGCTCGGTGGGTCTGCTGGTGGTCTCACAAGCATCTGAAGGAATATTGACAATAAACCTTCTAGACCTTCAAACGGTTGTTCAATTGATAGGACGCTTCAATACAGTCCTAGACGATGAATCTTTCAATCAATATGGTCCTCCGTCAATATCCAAGCGAATATTGACAATATTCTTGATCGTTTAGGGTCCCCTCAAGACACTCTATATAATTTTCATTTAAAATATTTCTTGCTGAAGTTGAAATGGTACTCAACGGTTTTTCAAACAGAAAAGGCACACTTAAGTATAATAATAATTTATTTACAATCGTGAGGTAAGTAGCTACTTATCACACTGATTTAAGTGTGGCAAGTAATGGTAATATGACAATAAAACAGGGTTTTATATTATTCAAGTTGTTATTATTTAAAAAAAAATGACTAATAATAGCAAATAATAAAATACTCAAATTTGATAAACGGGAAATAAACCTTTTCTCAAGAAATAATTATAGATTTACCTAACCACCTGATATTTGATTATTGATTACTTATCAACATGTTGGTGGATTATTGATTTAATGACTGTCGAATTCAAGTTACAACTTTTTTTAAACTTATAGGGTATAACACGATTGTAAATAAAATATCGTAAGCGATACGTGTGTTAGGTGACTTTATCGCACTTGTTTGATTTACAACACAGGTCTTCGACTCGCGCAGTGCGATAAAGTCTTTTTTACTACACTTTGTAGCTTATTATTCTATTCGTATGCGAAGTGCTGACAGATCAATCAAAAATCATACATAGGCAGTACTTCGGTAAAAGAGAAATTTTGAGTGATATTTGGTATAAGTATTTTCGTTCAATTTAAAATTCTTGTAAAAACAAAAGAAAACTCCTTATATACTGGTAAATTAGATAATTTGACTTCATGGTTGCACAGTACGGATTTAACTATTTATTAAATAAAGCTCTACTTACAATAATCCTTGATACATAGAAGAATGTATCGGTAGTCCATATTGTTCCACATCAGTGAGATCCGTGTAATTCCAGGTTCCCCCAATTTTGTCAGTTTGCTCAAAAGCGACACAGTCATGGCCTTGTTCCAGAGAATGTCGAAGGGCTGCCAAACCGGCTGCTCCAGCACCGATTATTCCAACCTTCATACTTAATTTCTAGACCTAAAATTGCTATAGATAGAAAGACACCAATATTTTGCCAATTGAACGATGTTTGTTTAAAACTGGCGAAATGAAGCAAAACTATACAATAAAAGTGTTCAAGAAATAACTAGGTATAGGTATTTATTTGTATACTAAAAATAAAATCCGTTATCTGTATAAGTATTACCATATTAGATAATGTATATGATGTAAATGTCAGTTTTCATGTGAAATTAAAATGAAATAACGTACAGAAGGAGAAAAACGTGATTTTTAACAAACCATATAAACAGGCTTATTGACACATATTAGGATTCCTAGTTTATTAATTATATGATTATATGCTATATAGCATTCTCAAAATTTGCTTTATATATTACCTGCGAGAATTATGGATATACTTTCCAAGTTTGCCGGGAGTGTATTTAATATTTTGATAAAGCAATATTAAGTAGAGTTATAATTAATTAACTTGCACCGATGCGATGCTAGAAAAAACAGAGTAACTAAAATATTTTTACATATTATCATTCCTAAACAGGTACCGTAAATTGAAGTTTTAATCCTTTTGATAACAATTAGACGAGTCCTAAGACAATGCGTGGAATAAATCATTTTGCATGACAGGCGAAATACTAGACGTTACGGTTTCATTACGTATCATTACTAACTATCTATAAAATATTAAATAACAAATTTTAGAATCCAAAAATTGTATTGAAATTTAATTTGTTATTTCATATACTATCATCAATTCATGCTAGAACTCGAACATCAAATACTCCCCTAGACTATGGAGTGTGAATAGTTGAGAAAACCTTCAGGTCGTCAGTGAAAGGAAGGCTGTTACTGTTCAATTCCTCAGATGTCATTAATGAATAACGAAAATAGCAAGGGGGCTAGGTTGCCGCCTTGACGGGTTCCGTTGGTAGCCTCGAAGGTTGGGGATCTACGTCCTCTATGCTGGCGGTTTGAAAAATATAAAGATATATAAGTGCAAAGTCCCAGTCGAAACCAAAAACAGCTAGCATCCTCAAACTACCGAGTGATCAATGAATAACGAAAATAGCAAGGGGGCTAGGTTGATGTCTTGAGGGGCTCCGTTGGTAGTCTCGAAGGTTGAGGATTTATGCCCTCAATGTAGGCGGTTTGAAAAATATGAAGCGATATAGATAAGTGCAGAGTCCCTAGTCGAAACCAAAAGCAGCCAGCCTCCTCAAGACTACCGAGTGAGCAATGAATTACGAAAATAGCAAGGAAGCTTGCTTGCTGCATTGAGGGGCTCCGTTGGTAGCCTAGAAGATTGAGGATCTATCTCCTCTATGATGGCGGATTGAAAAATATGAAGAGAAATAAGTGCAAAGTCCCTAGTAGAAACCAGCCATGCAGCCATCTTCCTCAAGACTACCGAGTGAGCAAGTCAATAAAAGACCATTGAGTAGTCGGTGTATACTGTGTCACATTGCAGTTGGAAATTTAGAGCGCTATTGGTATATTGATTGCATAAAACAAGCTAGGTTATTAACAGTACCTCTTGAAGAAGATCCAGCAATCCGGAAACTGACCTTTATGGGCATAAATAAAATTTTCTCGGGAAAGGATTCTAAATATGCTTGCTCCAACACATTCGTAAACGTAAATAACTTTTCATCAACACTCACACTCACAAACGCCCAATCACACTCAGGGATGCTATTGTAGAACAGGAATATAGCCCTCTGCATGAGTTATAGGTCTGATGGAAAGCTTGCTTTCGGTGAAGTAAGTCACTTTTTTCCAACAGAGAAACAAATTAGCTAACCATTGTGGTCGGAGACAGCCAAACTCATAAACGTCCGCTGAGTGGAGCTCCGCCACGAAGATGTTAGCTAAGCAGTTATTTCCCAGAGATGGTAGAAAGATTGTCCCTCGTAGGTTAAAACTTCCAAGAATACCTCGGATTCTGGAATTGTTAGTATTCTCAGTATAAAAATTGATATTAAAGTCACTTGCTAGAGCAACCCACCCGTGTGTACCTAATTGGTTCAATATTCCATTTAAATAAGATAGAAAGGTGTCAAAGTGCCCGTTTAAGCTACTACATACTGTTAAAATATTTATGTAATTATTTTTTAAGTAAACACAGCAAGACACATTTCAGAGTTAAACATTACGTTAAAATTTACATTTATACAATCAATGTATTCCATAACAAAAAAAAATGTACCTACCTGCTCCTATGGTTTCTGCATGCCCTTGCCAAAGAAGCTCTACTTTTCAACGTAGAGACTTTCTGACTTAGGCCGTCTTTAAGTCAGTGGCGTCTTATATAAATATATTTGATTTTAATTTTCTGTTTGATTATTAGTAGACTTAATAATTGAATCGTTTTTTTTATATGCTTCAATATTGGCTCGATTTAACTTTCGGTGTTATCACTTATTTGCTTATAAGCCCAATATCACTAGCTTTTATTATTCTTTACTTGTTTAATAATAAGCTCTGTAATGAATCGCGTTGATCTATTTTCTTATTATTCTGATTTGACTTAACATTTTCTGATTTTATTGTTCGTTTATTCCATTAGTAGATTTCTGGCGGCCACCGCTGATTTTGTTATTTTAAATTGCTTAATTTTCTTTCGTTGTGCATAGCTTATGCCATAATAAGCTCCACTTTTCAACGTAGGGACTTTCTGACTTAAGCCGTTTTTAAGTCAGTGGTGCCTTATATAAATATTTTGTAGTTAAATTTTTCTATTCGATTATTAGTAGACTCAATAATTGAACCGTTTTTTTATTTGTTTCAATACTGGCTCGATTTAACTTTCGGTGATCACTTATTTACTTCGAAGTAAGCTAATGATTGATTTATCACTAGCTTTATTCGCCGTATCTCTTAATTATTGGATATTTGTTTAATAATAAGTCCTGTAATTGAATCGCGTTGATCTATTTTTTTTGTATTATTCTGATTTGACTTCACTTTTTCTGATTTTATTGTTCATTCATTTCATTACTAAATTTATGGCGGCACCCGCTGATTTTTTTACTTTAAAGGCTTAATTTTCTTTCGTTGTGTGCAGCTTATGTCAAAGCGAGCTCCATTTTTAAACGTAGGGACTTTCTGAGTTGAGTCGTCTTTAAGTCAGTGGCGCCTTATAGAAATAACCATAGAAATAGGACTCCTATTTCTATGGAAATAACCCACTCCTATTCTCCGACTTATTGAGCTTGTCTAATTGGTAATAAATGTCACCCCTCCATAACTTTCTTATTTTTAAAGATAAAGAGCTGAAATACTGAATTGTAGGGAATCATCTGAATTTTTTTTTACCAATAATGAAAATATAATACAGGGTGTAAAGCGCACCGAATCAAACTTATAGTTTTTTTAAATGGAACACCCTGTACATGACTACATATTCGGATTCAACGTAAAATCTTGAGCAGATTTCTTATAACATGCCCTATACCGTTGATTGAAGATCAACGCCTATACCTAAGGTCAACTGTTGAAAAGTGGCTTTTTACCAAGTTTAAATTATAACGGCAAGAAAATGTTTGCAGCTGGGTAAAAATCAATTTCACATTCCTATCTTAACTTTTCAAGAGCTATCCGGTACTAAGACACCTTTAACCAGCAGGTAAGGTTAAGGGTTAAGAAGAAAGTCTCATACTTAAATTAATTTAGTTATTATTATGTTATATTTATCCAACTTGCCCTTGATTTTAAATAAAACAAGAACATTGACACCGACGTTATTCTCAATTCACTTTGTTAACCTATATGTATGTTTAAGTATTAAAATGCCTTATTCAGATAATGAAAAACTCGAAATTTATGAACTTTATATTAGAAATGGTTATAATGCCAAACTTGCCGTACGAGAATACCGAAAACTTTATGAAGGAGTAAGGAGAATGGAGAATTCCCACCAATAAAACATTTTCAAGAGTTTATCAGAAAGTTTCAAATGTAGCATATTTTAAACGAAAGATGAGAGCAATACAAATAAATGAACAACAAGAAAATGACGAATTAGAGATCCTTTTGTATTTTCAAGGTATTTTTTTTATGCAATTTAAACCTAATTATCAATAATTATACGTCAGGTACGTATTTGTGAAATTTAAATGTGATTTTAATGTGTGATGTAGATTTGTGTTGTTCATTTGTCTTCATGGATATGTCATTTTCCACTGGCAAGTAAGTGAAAGAAGTCCACCATTTTCCTTGCTTTCTACTCATAAAAAATCACAAAAAATCATCATTCTTAATTTATACCTTTAATTAACTACTTTAAAATTCTAACAAATTTTGTAACCGAACATAACAATGTTAATTTTATTATTTTCTTTACCAAAAAATTCAGCAGCAGTCTTTGACTCTCTTCTTTTACTTACTTTTCAGGTAACACTGATGATGGCTTATGCCAATAGCGCGCTCTGTTACGCCATTTATAGAAGTCCTTTTCAATTAAAAATTTTTGCATGGAATACAAAGATTGCTTCATTACTATGTTTCGTACATGCACACAGCCTTTACTCTTCATTTAACTATATTTGGTGATTATTACAAATTACAATATATTCCCATTCAGGAGCCAAATACAATTTCAAATAAATCTTTAATTTTCAATTTACAAAAACATGTTTCTGTTCCTACAATGTTATATTTTTATAGATTTTGGCAACAAATACCCATAACGAAAAGTCGGTAGTATTTTGTCTGTACCGCAACAGGATATTTTTGACTATTTTTGTCATGATTTGTATAATCATGTCACGTCAGACCCATAGCTGGGGTGGTGGGAAGGGAGTAACACTGTTATTATAATTAAATAATCCTCAATTGCCACCCTGTTATAAAAAGTGAACATTCTGATATAAATACTATATTTTCTAGACACATAAATGATGATTTTGCGTCCCCGTATACCAACTGTTTTTGTGGTCAATAAAGGAAGAGATATCTATGACCAGGGATGGGCAACTATCACTCCTCCTTTTACACCACCATATAAAAAGGCCAAGCGCCTCACTCTTATGAGTTCAAAATTACTCCTACTTAAAGGCCTTCCTTTAAGAAGACGACAGGCATTTTTCTAAGAACTAATTAGATGTGTCTCTTCGGCAACCTTGTTTTCGCCCATCTTCATGATCATATAAAGTTATCTAAATATGTATGTATGTACTCAATGCCTGTTTTATGCTTATTATACTGAATCTAATTTGCAGAAGCATGCTACCTACACCCATCTACTCATCTACATTTTATAAATTCAATACAATGCGACAAAATACCTGATACAAAAGGTGGCAAAACCGTTGCTGTCGTAGCTCGCTTCTTCACACGAAGATTTTCGATAACCAATTTTATGTAGGTACAGTTAAAAATCAAAGGTATTAGCAAGAAACCTAACTGCTAACGGTAAAAGGGAATAAATTCGCACCGAAACGGCATTGTATCTGAGTCGTGTACTTCAGAATGTGAAATTAATGCAAGAAAACAGCTAGAAGTGCCTGTTTCCGAGTTCGTATTTCAAATTATCATTGCATCTGACATGAACAACACCTGCCCGGATGCGAGGTGTGATACGTGCTTCTTTGGTCGTAACATGCATGCTCGGGAGTGCTTTTGATTCGTTTTATAAATAAACGCAGTACTTTAGAGTGACCTTATTAAGCCTATGTTGAATTGACTTTTCAAATGACTTTCCTTCATTATAAGGGTTGCATCACCATTAATCATCAGTGTTGAAATGAAAGAGCAAGACGCATTACGAGAAGTTACAAGCAAGTACTATTGTATTTCCTTTCTTATGAGTACGACTATACAATAACCATTCGCTGTCCATTGCAGGTTAATATTTTTAAATGGTGACACTGAAATTGCGGCCTACCTTTGTTTAGTTCTCTTATCTATGGCCTAGGTCTAGGACGAGCGGCTAAACATAAAAACCAATGTAGTTGACAATGGCCTTTGGCGTTTGCGTTTAATCGTTTTTTCCTCACCCCAAGACTGTGAAACAGTTGGAGAAATAGCATACGAATAGTCCTTCTATGTCCCATGACATCGTTTTGTTAAACGTTAGAAGTCTTAATGCTTTGAAATCTAACCTTTTTCATATTAATTATGCAATAAAATATGTATCTGTTATATTTGTTGTCGAAACGTGGGCTAATCAGAATACCATTAATTTAATGGTTATCGAACGGTATGCGATACTGCCGCAATACTTTTGTCCATCGTGGTGCGGCGATTTGGGCTAGAACTGATATAAACTTCTCCATTGTTGATCTAAAGGATTTTTGTTCAAAAAAACTATTGAAATATGTGGTGTTTCATACCATCATGCGTCTAGTAAAAGCTTATTTATCTTTGTGTTTTATAAGACACCAAGTGGAAATTTATTTATTATGTTTGTTTTTTCAACAGACTCCGAGAACTGAACCGTTTGTCCAACATGAAACACACTACACAAGTACACAGTCCTAATAGCTCATCACTTTTCGAAAAATCAGTCGATGAGATGCCACTGTGTGGAACTGTCTGGCGTCTATTTCTTCAAATCAAAAAATAAATTCCTGGCTTCAAACAAATTATACAAGTACAAGTACAAACGTCACGGGAACGCGTATTTAATCAACACAACTGCTTATTCGGCGGTAAAGCGTTCGGAACTTAACCTCTAGCCTAGAGGTTAAGTTGCATTTGACCCCGAATCTTTCGTATGTAAACCGAGAAGCAATTGGAGATCTTACTTATCGAAGCTCGGAGTGGTCGGATAGACGGGAAAGAGGCGTATTAAGAAAATGTTGGGCGCATATTGTCACGCAATATTTTTATCCCGTGACGCCATGCCTTGTTGGCGTGCAGGAGAGTAGCTCAGATCTGGAATCGCTCTACGTCAGGTGAGAAGAGATGATACAAAAGCACTTCGGATAAACAATAACAACGTATATTGGTCAAACTTAACGAGAAAAGATTAACAATGTTTATCGGTCAGAAATGTTGTTGTAACCCAAGTACTAAGGTGCGCAAGCTTTCTCGATTGAGGTATATTTATGAATTGTTTATGTCTTTGGTCAATGTTTTATAAATGTAGTTTTTCTTAAGAGTTGGTGTTGTGTTTCATTTATAGTTAGATTGGATTAGTATCACTTTAGATTTCCACTTAGAGTTTGCACTTAAGCTTTGCACTTGAACTTCACTGATTTTTTACTTTGAAAATTATCTTTTAATAAATCCCCTGTAGATTCGACTTGTAATACTGAGGGAAGACGACCCCTGAGTCCGCGGGCAATATGCTCGAGCAAGACGACTCAGGAAGGGAAATTGAGTCCGCGGGCAATATACTCGAGCAAGACGACTCAGGATTAGGTGAGATACAAAGTCTAATGAACTGAAGGTTCGCCAGCGTATTTATATCATAATATCTGCTGAGCGTTGCATGTTTAAGGTTGATAATCACTCGCGTTGCCTGTTCGCGTTGTTTATAGTTTGCCTGCAATGTTTATATAATAATTTCCAAGTTCAAGTTCAAACTTAGGACAGGGTGATATTTATTTAGTAGTTTATGCATCTTAGTACCTCACAATTTTCCAGATAAATTTTTGGTTAAATATTCCGCATTAATTTATAGCGATTGATGAAGTAGTTGTAGAAATATAGTATTAAGTTTAAATTTTTATTGAACAAGTATGTCATGTTTCCCGTTTAACAAGTTAATAAGAAAGTTCAAGTTAAGTTTGCAATTAAGATTTATTGTTTTCGTTCCGTTTAATTTTTGCTATTTGCGTTCATATTTAATTTTTCTTTTATGATTGAACTTTCTAATCAGATCTGGGTGGAAGTTGTTAATTTATAAAAAAATTTTTTTAAGAAAAGCATAACAGCTGATAAAAACCCGCCAAAGCCTGTCCCAAGCCAGGTTGCAAAAAGGTGAGGGGGTGGAGTAACAACCTCGTTAAAAAGCCAGGGTTCATTTGGCCCGGATGATAGCACCCTGGCACAGGGCTCCTGCCAGGACACGGCGAAGCCGCTGCCTTGTGGTTTGGATGTTGGCTCATCAAAGGCTAGAGGAAGAAACCCTTAGGCAAAAATCACCTGGCCCTCCAGGTTGGGGGTTGAGGCATCAGGCCAACCCCCTGGTACTAGTCAAAAGAAATATATTGTTAAAGAAACCAGTTTTCATCCTCGGAACTTCGGACGGAACAATAAAAGAAGACAAACGCAAAGGAAACGGACTATGAATTATGGAACCTGGAATGTGCAGGGTATCTCCCAGAAAATGATCGAAATATTGTTTGAGATTAAAGAACAAAACTTGGATCTAGTGGTGTTAACAGAAACAAACAAAAAAGGAGAGGGATCAGAAAGGCTAGGAGACTATGATCACTTCTTCAGTGGTGTAGGAAAAGACAAACGGACCCAACAGGGAGTTTCGATCATGATAAGGAAAAGACTACGAAAATTCATAACATCGTGGGAAGCCATCAGCGAATGTATTATAAAGATGAACTTAACACTATATAGCCACAAAGTAACAGTAGTGGGAGTCTATGCAATAAACGACGACTTTGTGGTCTCTGGGAAGGATGAGTTCTTCGAACAACTTAACCGAGTAATAACAACAGTTGGAAACGCAAGAGAAATAACCTTGCTTGGAGACCTAAACGGCAGAACCGGAAAGAAACAACAGGACAAGACCATTGGCCCGTTCGGCGAAGAAGTGGCTAACGATAATGGAATGCGACTAATAACAGTGTGCGAGCAGAACGAGCTACGATTCCTTAATGGATTTTACCCACATCGTATGATTCACAAATATACATGGACCCAGGAAAGGCGAAATCTGAAAACTATAACAGACTATAATATAGCTTGACAGAAGACAAAGATTAAGGTACAGGACGTTAGAGTCTATAGAGGTGCAACATGTGGAAGTGATCACTACCTGGTGAAGGTGAGAATAACATTCCCAGTGCAACAAATAGTAAAAACAACAAAAGAAACATGCGGTGAAAAAATGAAGGAAATCAGATACAATCTGGACAGCCTAGACCATGACAGCACAATAGCACTATATAAGGGAAGGCTAGACTCTAAACTAAGGGACCAAGAAATAGGAGATACAGAACATCAAACAATTAAAGACTGTATTCATGAAGAGCACTGGGATACCAAGAAAGAAAACAACAAGGGAAACCTTACTGGTGGGATGAAGATATTGAAAGGGATATTAAGGAGAAGAGAGACAAATACAGGAACTTCTTAAACTCAAAATCCAATGAAGACAAAACAAAATACAAGAAAGCCCAAGCAAAAGTACGGAGAAAGATAACCCAGAAAAAGAACGTAACATGGGAAACCAAGTGTATCAGGGCCAACGCTTTTCTGGGAGGGCAGAAGAGTACAGAGAGCTGGAGAATTATAAAGTCCCTAAGACAAGAAAAGAAAAGAGATATAATTACGCCGATTTCACTACAGCAGTGGGATAAGTATTTCCCTAAATTACTACAGGAAGACAGGGCCGAGTTCCAAGAACAGCAACAACAAAATGTCCAAGTAATAGCATCCCCAATTAGAATAACTGTAAACGATGTCAAAACAATATGCAAATCTTTAAAAAATGAAAAAGCGCCAGGGCCTGGAAATATCGCGGCAGAATTAATCAAAAATGGAACTAACAAACTGTATCAACACCTTGCAATCCTATTTCAAAAGTGCATAAATGGAATGGCTGTACCCAAAGAATGGAAAACATCATTAATATCAACAATCCATAAGAAGGGAAAGCGAGACGATTGCAATAACTATAGAGGTATCGCTGTAACAAGTACTTAAAGCCGAGTATACGGAATAATTGTAAAGGGAAAGATTGAGCTGGAATATCGTGATATGGAGGCTGAAGAACAGGCAGGATTTCGAGCGGGAAGACCCACTACAGACCATGTCTTTTGCATCTCTCAGCTGATAGAAAAAAAGCTTGTATTCAACCAGGAAATACGTCTCCTATATGTGGACCTTAAAAAAGCCTATGATAGTGCCCCCCAAAACCAGCTATGGCATGCTTTCGAACAAACAAATATTAGTGCGACCCTCATAAAAGCGGTGAAAGACCTCTACGATGAGAGTAAAGCACAGGTCAAAATGGGAATGTAAATCTCAAATGGATTCAGAACCAATAAAGGACTTAAGCAGAAATGCTGCCTGTCACCCACCTTATTCAAAAGATGGTCAATGTATCAAAAAGTGCCAAATTTATTCATACCTGGAAATAAAAATCACGAACGAAGGAACACTGGACAGAGCAATCAAGGAAAGAAACATTCAAGGAAGGAAAGCCACAGCTATGATGAATGGAATATTTTGGAATCAACATGTATCAAAAACAAATAAGCAGAGAATATTTAACACGATAATAAAAAGTATTGTCACGTACGGTAGTGAGGTTTGGCAGATTAAAGAAAGAAATGAAGGACAACTAAGGGCCACGGAAATGGATTTCTGGAGGCGTGCAGCGGGAAAATAAAAAATGGATAGAGTTACCAACGAAAGGATAAAACAAATTATGGGGGTTTCACATGATAGTATAAGGATTACACAACTCAAGTGGTATGGCCACGTACAAAGGATGTCCGAAGAACGACACCCCAGGGAAGACGAAAGCGAGGAAGACCAAGAAAAAGTTGGAGAGAGGGGATAGATAGGGAGATCAGGTTGAGAGAACTGGGGGACGACCTCTGGCAGGACCGAGATCAGCGGAAGACGTAGAAGAACGTTGAAAACCGAATTTTATATATAACAGCTGATAATATCTGGTGAAATTTGGCAACTTTCAAATTTGCAGAATTTAGTGAAATCTGAGAGCGTTTTCAATGCTCAGCTGGAGAATTTCTCATTTTTCGCTTGGCAACACTGCTTATGTCACCGAGACCAGAGGAAAAAAACTAAGAGCCGAGACTTTTCGCAAGAGTCTACGTGGACTTTTATGTATTTCGTTGCGAAGCTTCGCGCAAGTTTATCATATGATTCCTATGAAACGTTGACTATTGTTTCACTTTACGATTGGCCCTCCGCTCGCTTCGCTCGCTCCCGGGTGCAACCAAACAAAATTAACCCAAAATTAAAACTATAAGCAAACATAACCTTAAAAAAATTAAAAACATCTCTCGCCACTGACAGGAATCGAACCCGGGCCGTCGTACCACTGAACCACCAGGTTTGCTGAAAGCAACTTACCGAAAATTGAAAGCTTCTTGCCATATATGTGTCAAAAGCTGAGCATGTGCGAAGGTTCGCAACGAAATCCATTAATGTCCACGTAGACACTTCTAAACCATTTGGTCTGTATGCAAAACTGAAAGCCTCAAGCTCCAGAAATAGGTGGAGGAGCGGAAAACTAGTCGGTTTTCAACAGCCCCTCATATTGGATAAGGTTGGGTTAATCTCCGTCAGGGCAGTAGCCAAACTAGATATTACTATTTTCACAATCAATTAGAACAAAAGAAGGCAACCAACTTAACGCATGATTGTAACGATGTTACTTTGAATATTAAGTAGCATTAATATAAATGGAATATGTCACTTGGCTACTACTAGTCTAGGGAGAGCACACCCGTCCCATCCACCTGTCCACCCTTACGCTTCGCGCCATGTCTTCGAGATGCAACTAGGTGTTTGTAAGTCCGCAGATGGTCTAGAGGTCTGAATGGTTAACCTTCATTTCGGCGACCCGGGTTCAAACTCCGTCGGTTTTTTTTTATATATTTTTTAAGGTAATATTTCAAAACAGTTATTTTCTTGATTTTAGGTATGTCTTAGGTTAGTTTTGGTTAGCACTTGGTTAGTTTCCTTAATTCCTTTTCTTGAGCCGCCGGCGAGCGAAGCGAGCGGAGGGCCATGCGTGAAGTGAAAAAATGTCAGGGTGGACGGGTGGATGGGACGGGTGTGCTCTCCCTAGACTAGTAGTAGCCAAGTGACATGTTCCATCTATATTAATGCTACTTAATATTCAATGTAACAACGTTCCAATCATGCGTTAGGTTGGTTGCCTTCTTTTGTTCTAATTGATTGTGAAAATAGTAATAACTGCTCCTTAGACACAAGTACTCTTGGGTACGCCCTCCATACCTACCACTAGATTGAAAAGACTAGGCAAAGAAAATGTAGGATGCAGGGGAAAATATATGAAGATAATATGCAAATAAATTATACGGATTTATGTGGCGCCACCATTGTCATATTTTGCGAGCTTCGAACCATGTCATTACTAGCAGGTTACATTTAATGTCGCTTTGATATCTGTCAATTAAGCATATGCACACTAATGAAATGAATCAAGATAAACAATTTGCCAAGAAGAGAATGGAATGGCAACTAACCATATGTGGAATAATTGTACATTTGGTTGTTGTATTTGCAATTAGTGATCTATATTTTTCGAGTTACATTGACCATGACCTAAAGTCTAATGGACCTGCAACTGATAAACCCCCGGCCAAACGATTGGTACTATTTCTTGCAGACGGATTAGAATATGAAGCAGTTTTTGAAGCAACCT
>MU182411.1:346912-362580 GCA_016904865.1 Pissodes strobi | reverse complement strand
TTTCTATGTACTGTTTTATTGGATTTTTTTAAAAATATTTTAAACATTGTGTATCTTACTTTAAGGTTTGTTTATTTTTGCTTTAATTTTTGTTTCAAAAATGTGTTTTAGATTTTGTGGGCCTTTTTTGGCAAACCATGTTTTGTGACGTTGCTATGTCATTGTAATATGATTGAGTCGGCAATAAAGGATATTATTATTATTATTATTATTATTATATATTATTATTTATTATTACGGTGAACTAGTAGAGAAAATCAGTAAGTACAGATACTTAGGAACAACTGTCAATGAAGTTAATTAGTAAACTGAAGAAATTAAATCAAGAATTGGACAAGCCAGAACCATATTTAACAGAACGAGAAATGTGTTATGCAGAAGAGATCTTAACTTACAACTTAGAGTCAGAATTTTGAGATGCTACGTTTTCTCGGTGTTGCTATATGGGATGGAATCCCGAACGTTAAAGAAAAATATAAGTGATCGACTGGAAGCATTTGAGATGTGGTCATATAGAAGGATCTTAAGAATAAGTTGGGTAGATATGGACAAAGGAGGAGGTACTGGGAAGAATGAGAAAGGAAAAGGAAATATTGAACACAATTAAAATAAGGAAGCTGCAATATCTGGGCCACGTGATGAGGGGAGAGACATATGTATTGTTGCGGAATATTATGCAGGGAAAGATACAGGAAAAAAGAAGCAGAGGAAGAAGACGCATTTCCTGGTTAAATAACCTGGGAAATGGTACAACTGTAGTTCCATTGAGTTGTTTAGAGCTGCAGCATCAAAAGTGGGAATAGCTATGATGATAGCCAACCTTCTAAGAGGAGATGGTACTTGAAGAAGAAGAACAATTTAAGTCAAAAATTGTAAAGAACTTTAATAATTTTATAAAAAATATCATATTTCAAAAACGAATCATATCTCATGAAAACGGTCATCAGTTTCGAATTTAGAAGGTCCGAAAAAGTATTGGATCAGCAAACGTAATTTTTCCCGAAAATTAAAAAAATCGATATAAAATTTTCGTTACCTTCCTTCAAAAACTTGAAAAATTTTAATTTTAACAAAAATGTGTTTTCTAACTAACTTGATAGCGTAGATGACGGAAAAATCATTGGGTTTTCTCTAGACGGTCAGGATTTCCAGTTTTTCACAGAAATTTCTCGAAAAAGTTGTTAAAAACTGCAGACCCTAGGAAAATCGCGATTCAAAAATATATCCAAATAAGATAGCAAACTACAGTTTCCACTATCCATTAGAGAAAGGATGACCCTATAAACGCTAAAATTATCAAGATCCACTAATATTTTTTATGTCTTCTATATGAGTCCAAATTTGAGTTAAAAATTGCAAAAAAAAAACTGTAAGGTAAGGTGGGGTATTAAGGCACAGCTAAAATATTTAAATTTCTGAAATGAAGAAGGCACTTAATCAAAATTTTCTTTTAGTAAAATAAACATTTATTCTTCTACTTTCAAAATAATCCATCAAACTAATTTAAAAAAAAAAAAAAACATTTTTTAAAAAAAGTGAGCCTTATTTAAAACCATGCTCGAAATAAAGCCCGCAGCCGTTTTGTTTTGGGAATGTACCCCCTCCCAACACACAAAGTCTTCTTCTTCTTCTTTGGTGAATCCGATGCAATCTTTATGTACCTATACTCGACAGACCTTGCAGTGCCCAGCACCGTATGGTTTTTAGCCTGGCATTAGTTGGTCTCGTGTTCCTCTCCCAGGTACAAATCCAGCTTGTTCTGGGGGTATTTGGGGCAGTAGGTAGATATTTCAGTTTTTCCTCGATGACATACAATAATACTTTGAAAGCATGGTTAATGAGGATGATAGCTCTATAGTTGCCGCATTAATATTTTGGTTCTTTCTTGTGAATAGGAATATATATTGATTTTCTCCATTCCTCTGGCCACTTGCCAGTCTCCCATACTTTAACACGTATTTCGTGGAGTAGCAGAGTCCCTTTTTCGTCGATGTTCTGTAGCATTTCACTATTTATCTACTTAATTACCACAAAAACTATGCATCGAGATGCTGAAAGTAAGACTACATCGAAATCTGACATAAAATCGAAGAAACCGCACCTAAACAACAAAAAAGTTCCAAAATTTCCGATCCCGACTTATTTTTCTTGATTCAAACCGTTTTCCAAGAGCTTTCACGCAATTAAATGTATAAATCATTCCTTAAAATTTCCTATAATGGATCAAAAGCAGAGCTGAATGAATGAAATATGGAAAACTTGAGAATTGTTTACGATTTTCTGCATGTTTCCATGTAACATCGATTTTCTCGTATTTCCCGGTGTCGTACGGAAACTTGTTATGGAACTTTTTTATAGCAGAGATATCGAAGTTTTCGAATCTGATATTGTTTATTTGAAAATGGCTCTGCGCTGGCTGGCATCTACGATTAAATTAGATTTTTCAAACTAAAAATCAAAAAAATCACAATTCCCTATTTTTATCGTATTGATGCGATTTTTTTGGTGTGTCGTACCTTCCTCTTTAATGTACGGATGTTATTTTCATGAATGTGGAATTTTCCCAAAAATTTTATAGTTAGAACCAACCTAGGTAAATCCTTATGATTACCAAGTTATAAGACAAATTTGACTTATTACATATGAAAAGGGAATTCTTCCTTTTTTAAATCGAAATGAATCACATGATAATAATGCTCAATGCTTTTCAAAGAACGATTGCTAAATGCACTTCAGATTCATTCCCACGTTAAACTGATGTCCAACCGCTTATAAATATCCTTTCAAGATTAATTTATGTGTAAGGCCCGCCGCTGGAAGTCGATCGCGCGAAATATGGGCTTTGGTTTTCGCAATTTGTTCTACGCTGTTGAGCAATAAAGTGATCGCGAACTGATGCTTAAACATATTATTATACATTTGAAATACCTATACTAGGAAATAAGGGAGAACCTTCAAAAACGAATAATTATAAAACGATTTGAAGAACACTAAAGAAAAAATGCATGAAGTGTTCATTTATAATTGGAACGGAATTATCTCATAGCTGATACATAAGATTTTAATTCTGTTGACAAAAGCATTGTAGTCTAATTGAAACATTATCATTAAATGTCACTCATCCGTTTAAGCGCTGTTCTATGCGACCTGAAAATTTATGACTAAGCATGCCACCGTTGCCCTGCGTGTTTATAGATGTTCAAGACGCATTTGATACTAACTCTTATATATTTTAGAATTGGGATTTTCTGAGGGTCTGTCCTTTTTTCTCGTGAAATTTTTGTGGCGGTTAGTTAGTAAACACATATTCATTGACATTAAAATTTTTCGATTTTCTGATCCGATAATGATACTTTCGAACCTACTGAATTCGAAATTGATAACCATTTTCTACTTTCGAAATAAGAATTTTTGAAATAAAATTATTAGTTTTTAAAATTTTTTAACTTAAATTGGAGCGCCTACAGAAGACATAAAATATGTTATAAAAACTTGAAAATTTCAAGATTTATACTCATTCCTTCTCTATTGAATAGTGAAAATCGGAGTTTTTAATTTTCGGGACAAATTTAATTTTCTAATTCGATAGTTATACTTTCGGACCTGCTGAATTCGAAAAAGATCACCGTTTTCTTGAGAAACGATTAGTTTTCGAAATATGATTTTTTAAATTATTACAGTTTTTTACAATTTTTAACTCAAATTTGGAAGTCTATAGAAGCCAAAAATTATTAGAGGAATTTGATAATTTTAGTATTTATAGGGTCATCCTATCTCTAATTAATAGTGAAAACTGCAGTTTGCTATCTTATTCGGTTATATTTTTAAATCGCGATTTTCCGAGGGTCTGCAGTTTTTAACAATTTTTCGCGAAATTTTTATGAAAAACTGGAAATCCTGACCGTCTAGAGAAAAACCAATGATTTTTCCGTCATCTACGCTATCAAGTTAGTTAGTAAACACATTTTCGTTGAAATTGATTTTTTTCGATTTTTTGAAGGGAGGTACGAAAATTTTATATCGAGTGTAGCCTTTTTTTATTTTCGGGAAAAATTACGTTTTCTCATTCAATGCCCATACTTTTTCACCTGCTGAATTCGGAAATGATCACCGTTATCTTGAGAAACTATTAGTTTTCGAAATATGATTTTTTTTCATAAAATTATTAAGGCCCAGCCTGAAATAAGACCCACCGCCCATTTCTTATAATTTCAGTGACATCTGTAGGCCGACAAATTAACTATCATCATCATCATCATCATCCAGCCTTCTGCGTCCAAAGTTGAACATAGGCCTCCCCTAAATTATTCCAGTTGTGTCGGTTCTGAGCTTCTTGTAGCCTGCAGTTACCAGCGATTCTTTTGACATCGTCTGCCCGTCATGTAGATGGTCTGCCTGTACTCCTTTTGTCAGTTCATGGTCTCCACTCTATCATTTTTCTGGTCCACCGCCAATCAGTCATTCTGGCCACATGGGCGGCCCAGTTCCACTTAAACCATGCTATGTGCTCGATAACATCCGTGACGCCTATCCTTCTTCTTATTTCATTTCTGACTCTATCTCTGAGAGTCAGTCCCAGTAGCGACCTTTCCATTCTTCTTTGGGCTACTCTGAGTTTGGTTGCTGTGGCCTGGGTTAAGGAGAGTGTTTCGGCACCGTAAGTCATGACTGGGAACACGCATTGGTCGAAGTTCTTCTTTTTTAGGTGATTTGATATGTTGCTCTTGAAGATGTCTGATAGAGCTCCAAATGCAGCCCATGCCAAGGTAATTATTCTTTGCAGTTCAGTGGTTTGGTTATCTCTGGTAATTTGGCTTTCATGACCTATGAAGTATTTATATGTGTGGACTAGTATTATTTCGTTACCACCGACCTTGGTATCAAATTTGTCATGAGTTGCATCTTTCCAAAGTTCATGTTTAAACCGACTTCTTTGTAAACGGCATCTAACTCAGTAATCATAATTCTAATCTCTCCCAAGTTGTCTGTTATTAGAACTATGTCGTCAGCAAATCGCAGGTGGGAGAGCATTTCGCCGTCAATGTAGATGCCTTTGGTGCCCCAGTCTAACTGCTTGAAAGCATGTTCCAGGACTGCCGTAAAAAGTTTGGGAGATAACGTGTCCCCTCGTCTAATTCCTCTTTCGACTTTTATATATTTTGTATCTTTATGCAGTCTTACAGTCATGATAGCATCGCTGTATATGTCTTTAATCAGTTTAGAGTACCGATAGTCTATACGGCTTTCCTCCAGCGCTTTCATTACACTGTTTATTTCGATCGTATCGAATGCTTTGCGGAAGTCGACGAAGGCCAGGACCAGGGGTCGGTTGTATTCGATGGATTTTTCTATAAGGCCTTTTATACAGTGGAGATGGTCGTTAGTGCCAAAGTTTGTCCTAAAACCCGCCTGTTCCCTAGGTTGATAAAAGTCCAATTTTCTTTCTAATCGATTTGCTATTATTCTTGTGAATATCTTGTAGATGTGGTTTAACAGGCTTATGGGTCGGTAGTGTTCAAGATCTGTTGGATTACCCTTCTTGTGTATTAAAATGGTTAGCGCATTGTGCCATCTGTAGGTGATTCGCCTTGGTGCAGACATAAGTTGAACAGTTCCTTTATTGTCTCTAAAAGTCTGTCCCCTCCAATCTTTACGGCTTCACCCGGAGCTTTATTTCTTTTCATTTTCTTTAGTGCTTTTCTTATTTCATCTGTTGTTATATCTGGCATTTCTTCCGATCCTTGGTTAATAACTACTCTTTGTCCAGAGTTATCTAAGTTTTCTGTTTATTGCTCACAAAGTTTTGTCGACTCTTGTACAATTCTGTATAGAATTCCTCTACTACCCTTAATAATTCTTCTCTGTTGGTGGTCATAGTTCCATTTTTGTCTTTTAATTTGATTATTACTTTTTTGCCATTGTTTAATTTTCTCCTTAGAACTTTGAGACTTTTATTATCTTCGATCGTGTGTTGGATTTGTTCACTTTTGTGCTTTCTTGCTTATCTCTCTAAGTTCGTGGTGTTCTTATCGCTTTGCATTTTTCTCCTCTCTTCCATTAATGCTTGTGTTTGAGAACTTAGTCTATTGGTATTTGATTTCTTTTGGCAATTAACTTTCTGGCTTTCCTCTATAGCTTCCAGTATAATGTCATTTAAGATGTTGACATCTTGGTCTGTGTTTTTCTTGCTTTCGAGGATAGTGTTGATGTGTTCTTGGAATGTGTCCAAGGTATGTATTTTAAATAACCAAGTTTCTCTTTTACTGACTTAAAGAGACGTGCCTAGAATAGTTCGATATCGATTCGCCATTAGACGTCACTCTCAACTGTTTTCAAACGGAAAGTGGTGATATAATATCGCAGCCTTATTAAACCTAGTAAATAGACGCGATCAACTCAATTATTGTTAGTGTCACCCTTTGGTTATACTATCAAGGTAAGCGACTTGTGTGTGAAACAGTTTTAAATTACCAAAGTGTATGAATGGCATAATCTCAAACTCAAAAACTACACATCGAGAAATAAGGCCCACTTGGTGGACTGGACGCGGGCCTTATTTCCAAACGGGATAATTTTTAATGTTAATTGCTTATTTTTATTTTAAGTTTGTTTTCAGACAAATAATAGGTAAAATATGTAGAGGTTTGCGCGCGAATCGGACAGAAGAAGGTTTACTGATGCAAGGGAAATCTCAAAGATACGTTGACTCCCACTGTGGAATAACAAGAAGAACTTTGAGAAATCATATAAAAACAGGGAGAGCGAAAAGAAAATTGACAAAACACAAAAAACAACCACAACTAAAAATTAACACGAAACGGTCGATTCAAGAAAATGACGCGGGTGATTCTTGGCTTTGCGCAGCTTGCAATGAAGATTTTCAAGCAGATATGAGGAACATGTTTCTGCGATGCTCTGTTTCCTGGATTACAGCAAGGCTTTCGACACAGTACAGTGGAGCTAGCTGTGAAGTATCTTGAACGAAATGGGAGTACCCAAGCATAGTACCCATCTTATAAAGTCACTGTACGATAGCAATATGGGACAGGTAAGGGTAGAGGGTGAACACTCGGAATATTTTAAAGTGGGAAAAGGTATCTGACAAGGTTCTTTCCCTAATACCTTGTAACTACTACGATGAATGGATCATTAAAATGGGCTTGGAAAACTGGGAGTGTGGAGTCTCTGTTGGAGGAAAAAGATATCGAATCTGCGATACGCCGACGATGCACTTATAATGACCAAGGACGAACCAGAAATGTATGAACTTTTACACGACATCGAAATAAGCGATGATGTTATCTACCTCTGCGCACGCATAACCAGCAAAGGAGGGGTCTGATTCCGAAACAACGCGTAGAATTGGAATGGCCAAGGAAGCTTTGGGCAGGCTGGTAAAATTATGGAACGACCACAACATTCACAAAAAAGAAAACAAAACTAATGAAAGCACTAGTCTTCCCGTGAGGGGTTAGTTGGATCCTCCATCCTCCAAAATCCAACGCCAAACTGGTGAAAGGCAGCAGTTTCATCAAAATCAGAGTCTTGGCACGAGAAGAATGACTTCGTAGTGGTAGACAATGAAAACTGGAGAGCGGGGCTATAGTAGGAGAATAGTCTCCACACTGCGGTACAAAAAAGGAACATAACTCTTATTGTACTATTTTCTTCCAAATTATCCTCATGGCTGTCAAAAATAGACAAAGGGTCCTCAGTCCGGGGCACCCCTTAAATGGGGAGAAGGTGCTAAGAATCCCCCCGTCTACACAAAATAACAATAATGACAAGATTAAATTCTACAACAAAATAGTACGCATTGCAACATGGAACGTAAGCAGCTTATACATGGCAGGGAAACTTGCAAACGTTGAAAGAGAGATGAGTAGAATCAACAATCAACATAGATATCCTAGGTCTCAGTGAGGTCAGATGGCCTGGAACGCGCGGGCAAAATAAAAACTCGGCGGATACATTTACTATTCTGGAGGGACTGATATTAATCATAGATATGGTATTGCGATTCTTGTCACAGACGAAATCGAGAAAGCTGTCCTGGCTATGTATGCGACCGGGTCATGTTACTAAGGCTTCAAACGTCTCACCGCATAATGAACATCCTACAAGTATATGCACCCACCAATGACAAAATCAGAGGCAGAAATAGAAGAATTTTATAACAAAGTGGATGAACTAATGAAACTGACTAAGAAGGGTGAGATCACAATCGTTATGGGAGATTTAAATGCCAAAATTGGAACAGGCGCGGAAGGCGAATCTGTTGGAGCATATGGTCTTGGCGAGAGAAATTCTGGAGGTGATAGGCTTGTACAGTTCTGTAATGAAAATAATCTCTTCGTATCCAACACCTTTTTCAAACAACATCCTAGACGATTGTATACATGGGTCTCGCCTGCAGGCAATCAAGGCAGAATAGTACGGAATCAGATATATTATATAATGATGCATCTCGAGCTAAAAAAGTATGTAAAACCGGTAAAAACCTATCCCATAGCAGATGTTAACAGCGACCATAATACGGTAGTCATGGATTTCAGAATGAAGCGTTTCAAGATAGTAAAACACGAAACCACAAATAAACAAGTAGATATTGAAAAACTGAACGACTCGGAAATTCATGAAGAAATAGGGCTGAAACTGGAAAAACAACTGAAGGAGATAAACTCAAGAATGCAACTGGACACAGAAACCATATGAAAGACGCACTAATAAAGATTCAAGAACAGGAGATCAGCTTTAAGGAAAATATTAAAAGGAAGGAAAGGATGACGGATGAAATTTTAGAACTTATATGACACAGAGAAGGGTGGCCAAATCCACACCGTTAAAATATAAAGAACTCAATAAAGTTATAAGGAAGAACTGCAGAGAGGCAAAGGAAAAATGGCTGGCGGAGAAATGTACAGAGATCGAAGAGCTACAACAGAAACATGACTCGTTTAATGTACATAAGAAAGTTAGGGAGGTAGCTGAAGTAGGAAGAAGGCGCCAAATAAGAATTCTCAGAGGTACCAACAACGAAATCATAATTGATGTCGAAGAGAAACTACAAAAATGGAAGAGCTACGTAGAAGAGCTTTTTGATGATGACAGACATGAGATTCCCAGGGTAGTAATCCAACATGGAGAAGACGGACCAGCTATTACAAAGAGTGAAGTCATCCACGCGATAAAGACTCAGAAAAACAGCAAGGCTACGGGAGCAGACAAGGTGCATATGGAAGTATTTAAAACCATTGCTAGCCAAGAAGGCAAAGGACTGGACTTATGCTAGAACTATTCAATACCATATACAGAACGGGAAAGATCCCTCCCAGCTGGCTCAAGTCTACTTTTGTAACGATTCCGAAGAAAACAAACGCATCACAATGCGATGACTATCGCATGATTAGTCTAATGCCACATATCCTTAAAGTTTTTCTGAGAATAATCCACACTCGAATATACAAGAAATGCGAAGGACAAATAAGCGACTCTCAATTCGGATTCCAGAACGGATTAGGCACTCGAGAAGCCCTTTTTTCCTTAAATGTTTTAGCACAAAGGTGCAGAGATATGAACATAGTTGTCTACGCTTGCTTTATTGACTGTCGAAAGGCATTCGATCGTGTCAAGCTTCAAAAGATGGTGGAAATATTATCTGTAACCGGGATTGACAAAAGATATATTACATTGATAGCGAATCTCTACTGGAACCAGATTGCCGAAGTAAGAATAGACGGAGGAACATCTGACACTGTGTCAATACGAAGAGGCGTACGACAGGGCTATATATTGTCACCACTCCTATTCAACATCTATTCGGAGGCAATTTTCAAAGAAGCTTTAGCGGAGGACATGGGAGGTATCAAAATAAATGACGTATGTATCACCAATATCAGATACGCAGACGACACCGTAGTCCTTGCCGATAACATATCAGACCTACAAAATATGATGAATAGAATAACTGAATATAGTAAGCATCATGGATTGGACATGAATATATCAAAGACCAAACTGCTAGTCTTCTCCAAGAGACCCCCTGCTGAAACAATTTTGATCAACGGCAATCAGATTGAACAAGTCTCGTGTTTTAAATATCTGGGTACCATAGTAAACGCGTGGTGCGATCCGAAATGAGAGATCCGTTCCAGAATCGAACAAGCCAGGAAAACATTCATAAACATGGAAATATTTTTTAATAGTCCTGATCTGAGTTTGGAGCTCAGGGTTCGCATGATTAGATGTTATGTCTTCAGTGTGTTGCTGTACGGATGTGAATGCTGGACCCTGGACCCTGCAACTGAAAAGAAAATTGAGGCGTTTGAAATGTACTTATATCGCCGTATGCTTCGCATCTCATGGGTCCAGCGAATTACGAACGAAGAAGTGCTTAAACGAATGAAGAAGCCGAAAGAACTAATGGCCCTCATTAAAGAAAGAAAAACTACATACATAGGCCACATTATATTATAGACTAATAATTGAAGGAAATATTCAAGGGAAAAGATCTATTGGTAGACGTCAGAACTCCTGGTTGAAAGACCTCAGAAGATGGTTTGGGTGCACTTCCATTGAAATCTTTCGAGCTGCTGTGTCCAGAACAATGTTTGCTATGTGGATCGCCAACCTTCGAAACAAGAAGAAGTCTTCCCGATAGCAACTTATGGGTCAAAATCGTGGACTATAAACGCCACTTGTCGCAGGAGAATAGAGGCCTTCGAAATGACGAACTACCGGAGAATGCGAAGAATACCCTGCACAGCACACAGAACGAATATCTCCTAGAAATAAAAGGTCATGATCGACTTCTACCAACCACACAACGTCGGATGCTTAAATGTTTCGGACACATTATACGAAAGTACGGGATGGAGACGCTAATGATCCAAGGAAAGGTTGACGGCAAAAGACTGAGGAGCAGATCTCTTGTAAGGTTCATAGACCAAATAAAGGACTTCACGCATATTATGTCAGTTTCAGAAGTAATGCGAGCAGTAGAAGACAGAGGATAATGACGAATACTGACACACCATAACCATCAGGGCCGGATTACCCACTAGGCTAACTAGGCTATTGCCTAGGGGCGCACAGGCAGTGGGGGCGCCGCGGACCTGGCGGCGGCGGCGGTCCGGGGCGGCACGACGACCGATACCGTTAAATATCCCAATGTCCAAATTTCTCGCCTTGTTGGTGATAATATTCTGATTTTACTATAAAACTTTTGTTATATCGATGTAGTAGGCAATTGATGCAAAAAATACTGTAGAAATCTTTGTCGGCGTGACACTCCGAGTTCCGAACGCCAAAAAACTTTAGTGCTTCTATTTTAAGAACAAAACAAAAATCGGTATATCCTTTCAAGGGCGTCGCCAGCCTGTGAGCTAGGGGGGGAGGGAAATCCGAAATTTAGACAGTAAAATCAAGGTCGAAAAGAAATTTTTAAATGTGTGTTAGGTTAATATACCAAATATCTTCTAGTGCTTAGGATGGGGCAACTGCCCCCCTCCCAACGCCCATTTGTCCTTTCAAATCAATCGAATCACTGCAAAGAAAGCGGATACTGGCACTGAAAGCAGACGCTGCACGCGCCCACTTTACTTTTATAAAATAAATAAATAATTTTCCAACAAAAAGCCGCACACCACTAGCCCCTACCCAACCCTAACACAAAAGAGCTAGGCAGTCGGGACTTTAGGCACCGAACATTAACAATAGACTCGGACTAGAAGCACCGAATATTAACAAGAGACTAGAAGGTTCACTCTCAGCCGGCACTCTTGATGTAGCGCTTACAAAGGCGAGACGCCATACTTTAGTCCAGACGTGGTAAAACGTGGGACGAGGCCTGAGCGGTTAACCAGCCTTTCATCAGGTTCTGCGACGGGACAAGAAGGGAAATGCCGGGGGCGGGGCTTAAAGTGAACCTTCTAGTCTATTGTTAATGTTCGGTGCTAGAAGGTTCACTCTAGACCCCGCTGCCAGTATTTTTCTCGTTGCCCCGTTGCGGAACATGATGAAATGCTGGTTAACCGTTCAGGCTTCGTGCCACGTTCCACCCCGTCTGGTCTAAAGGCTGGCATCTCGCCTTTGTAAGCGCTACATCAAAAGTGCCGACTGAGAGTGGACCTTCTAGTCTCTTGTTAATGTACGGTGCTTTAGGAATAACTTGACGCTGTTGTCAAATTTATGCAGATAGAATATTTATATTTTTAAATTCTATTAGATGTAGCATGCAGTCATGAGAACGATATCACAAAACAAGTGTTTTCTTAAATCTTCGAAAAACAACTCCAAGGAAGCAATAGCGCAACAGCGTAAAAACACTAAATAGAGTGAAAAACCACATGAGAAGCCCTTTAAGCCAACAAAAGGTGACGGATCTATCTATTTTAGCCCTTGAATCGGAACTGGTCCAAACATTAGACTTTTGTCACATAATAATTAATGGATATGCTCCAATGAAATGTCGAAAAATAAACTAGTATTTTTTTTCAATAAGTTTAATAAAAATTAAGAGACAATTTTTATTAGTACAGTAATAGAAAAGTATTAAAAAACATAAACATGAAGGGGAGGGGGTGCGATAGTCGACTAGCCTAGGGCTCCTTGACCCATTAATCCGGCCCTGATAACCATGTATAAGTCACGACGGACGTTCGGGATCGAACTTGGAGAGATAGACAAGTAGATTTATTTGCCTTACTCAAACTAACCCGAACTTGATGAGATAGACAAGTAGATTTATTTGCGTGAAATCTCATTTGAACGATTTGAAGATGGGAAAATGAGCTGGAGGTAATTTCCGCTTTATGAGAGATTTCGAGCTAAATTTTTTACTTGTATTCTAAATAAATTATGTGAATAAAGCACACCCTATTAAGTATTATGCTATTTCTTATACGGTTTTTGATGCTCTCTGAAGTTTTCAGCTCTGTCCTGTGGTCTTAGCGCTCACCCTTTTTTGTGTAACGGGCTTTGTGGGAATGGTACGCGTATTTAATTGAAATGCGTCCAATATTTTTAGTACTAGTCGTATATGCTTATATGATCCTTGTCCTCTTCGATACCTAACCCTTGTCCAGTTTCGATACCTAAAAAATATCGAAGGCAAGGTAGAAATTTAATAATTGTATTCCCTTGGTACGATAAACAACACCTGATGGGGCCATAATCAGAGATTTAACAAAAGCCAAGTGTTGGGGAAATTTATCTTCGATGGCTTACTCAATCATAACTTTGAAAATCCCCTTGTCGTTTGTTAAGACAATGCTTTCGCATTTATTTATGCACGGCAATAATATTAATAACTATTTTTCCTTTTGGTAAACATAAAAAGATTAATTAGGTTACTCGAGGCGGTTCCCTATAAACGTAATTAAAAATGAATATATTTAAAGTGTTTTAATCCGTTTCAAGCAGCCGTCTGTGTTTAGGTTACCGTCATAAACAGACGCTATTAAAACGTATACTGACAAACGCCACTATGTAACGCTGGTAAATAACTTTTTTCCCGATGAAGGATGATATGTTTGATTACTTAAAAGCACCGATTAAGTCTTTTATCTTCGGTAAATAAACATAAAAGAGCCCAAAAGCAAAGTCGGATTATTTTGATGAGACGTAAACACTTAGGAGAACTAGAAACCATCAAAGATACAGCTACTATCAATAAATATTTTAATTCCTTTGAAAACGCAAATAGATAAGCAAATGTTCCGCGTTTCCTGTCGCTAAAAGGCAGCAGTAGATTTCTTTCTCTTGCCGGATTCTTTTGATAGACTACAAACGACTCTCAACGGTTCACTGATTGATTAGAATAACTTCCTTCAAACACCTTCCGCAGCTATAAAAAAAAATACTGAAAAAACTTAAAACACTGATGTCTCGGTAAAGAAGCCATTAAAAATCTTTTGAGTTTGTAATGCTGAATACGGTTCTACGCCCTCCCTGTTATTTCAAGTCTCCCCTTGCGCGTGTCAATAGCCTTTCGAAAGTAAAATATTTATTTTCCAAATTACACTAGACAGTTTATGACAGATCTAATATGAATAAAATTTTTAAAATCCTTCAGGATCAAACTATAAAAATGTAGAAGGGTCATTATGCATAATTTTGTACGGCCGGACGTAAAATTGCGGCACTTTTACTCCCTAGAGAGCGTACTTTATTAATACCACACACGGTGGCAAAACTTTTTTTACATTTTTGTAAGGTTATGTTTGTAAAACGTTTTTTCATCATTTTGGGCATGCCGGGGGTTAGTTTTGGTTAGTAACAAGCGAAGCGAGCGGAGGGCCTTGCAAAAAACGCACTATTCATTATATAATGGTACATTCTGCTTAAATGCTGCCGGGGACGGATATCATACTCATTTATACTACCGTATTTTAATGAAATTCCTTATGGCACCGATTTTTCATTAAAATACGAGTTTATAACTAACCAAAATACAACACCACAGCAATATTCGGTTAATACCAAAGATTGTCATGATCAGGGCATATTTAATATGGGGCAATTTTGACAGTTCACAATTAAAAGTTAAAGTAATTAATTAATGTTCATTATTATAACTGGTCGTACAAAGAATGATGCATGCAATTCACATTTAATAGCTATTAAGTCGCTTGCATTCATTACGACACACGCCAACGGGTTGTGTCTTAAT
Organism: Pissodes strobi; assembly: GCA_016904865.1. Taxonomy (NCBI): domain Eukaryota; kingdom Metazoa; phylum Arthropoda; class Insecta; order Coleoptera; family Curculionidae; genus Pissodes; species Pissodes strobi. The sequence goes on along the minus strand of MU182411.1, from coordinate 347,909 downwards.
AATTGGCATTAAATGCTCATTACCTAATATGCTATTTTCTACTTTTGTGCTTTAATGAGATTCATTATGATATAGTATTTTCATTAAGATACGAGCCTATAAACAATCCGAATGTAACATCGCAGAAATATTCAGTCAATAACGAAGACTCCTCATGGCTATGCCATTGAAAATCGACCAATTTTGAAAGTTAATAGTTAGTATTTACTTAATAAATTTTGAAAGGTGAAGAACATAATTTTCATTAATATGACTGGTCGTAAAAAAGTGCATGCATGTCACATTTAATAGCTATTAAGACACTCGTATTCATTACCACACTTGCCTACAGCTCGGGTCGTAATTCTCATGCGCGTGTCTTTATAGCTAGCATTACAAGCTCATTGCATAACATAATATTTTTTACTCGTGTACTTTAATGACATTCATTATGTTACAGATATTGTTTATAACTTATCAAAACGCAGCAACACAGCAAAATTCGGTTAATACCAAATTATAACATACTTAATATGTAAAAAACTTTGACAATTCATAGTTACTATTTCCTTAGTAAATTTTAAAAGCCAAAGTAATTAATTTTCATTATTACATCTGGTCACAGAAAAAAAGCGGCATGCAACTCACATTTAATAGCTATTAAGACACTCGCATTCATTACGACACTCACCAACGGCTTGGGTCGTAATTCTCATATTCGTATCTTAATAGCTGGCATTAAATGCTCAATACCTAATAGACTATTTTCTACTTTTGTGCTTTAATGGGATTCATTATGATACAGTTTTTAAAGTGAATTTTCTTTAGCGAGGGTAAAGTCAGAAAAAATGAAGGCAAAGTCAGAAAAAATGAAACGCTTATCAAGGTTGAAACGGTTATCAAAGTAAAACTCTCCTTTAATTAAGCATGTTCCAGTACAGCTAGTGGGTTGAAATTTTCAGGACATGTAGCCGAGGTAAAATAAGGATCCTGGATGAAAACTAGACCCCCCCCCCCC
>MU182411.1:313280-336676 GCA_016904865.1 Pissodes strobi | reverse complement strand
CAGCATCGATTTTCCTTTCTTCGTCCATTACTTCGGACCTTTTTCTTATAAATTAGTTGAGTGTCTCTTCGTTGCTTGTCTCTGATAGAGCATGAAAAGATGTCCGATTTGACAAAGGTCAGCAACGTAAAAAAACAATATTTATCTAATATAATTTATTTAAAATCCGGTTCGTTAAACGTTATTTTGGTATAAGATTATAGGAGCTGTTTGATTTACCTTTATTATATCTACAGGGCTTTCGCGGTGATTTAAGGTCCATTTGTAAACTCGTAAAGTTCGTAATGTTGAGGTTGGATAGTTCATAGTTGGTGAGGTTCAGAGTTCATTTTATGGCAGAAGTTGGGAAAGTTCATATTTGATTGGTTAAAACTCATAACCAATAGAATTTCGGACATTAAAAATTTGTATAGTCCTGGTGAACGAGATTGTACAAAAATGGATAATTTTGAATTATTTATATAAGTAGCACTACTGATGCATCAATATGCTCAACTTTACTCCATTTTTCAGATTCGGCCATTTTCACAAAAAAGTAACAAATAACAATAAAAACAAAAACAGCTGTGCGACTTCAAATGTCAAATCGGCTATTGACAGCGATCACGTGCTAGTACAGTGATTTTTCATTGGTTGGAACGAACTTGTCGAACTCCGAACATAAAATTTGGTTATCTCTGAACTTTGCGAACATCCGGAAAATTAGCGAACGTTTCGCCAACTGAGTTTATAAATTGAACTGAAGGATTTCATTAGGTCATCTTGAACTAAAATTTCAACACCCAACTGAGTCTCAACATTGCGAACTTTGCGAGTTTATAAATCCAGTGTAAAAGTGATTCATGAACTGTTAGGAATTTCTATTAGAACAAACGAACGAGCAACACAAAACTTCAAAAACTTAACTTTTAATTTTTTAAATGGATCGCTCTGTATATGGTTCATTTATTCTGAATCTGCCAAGTTAATATCGAATATCTTGGAATAGCAATTTGCTATCTATTTGGTTATATTTTTGAATGGCGATATTCCCGCAGGGTTTGCACTTTTAAACATTTTTTTCGCGAAATTTTTGTGAAAAACTGGAAATCCGGGGCGACTAGAAGAAAAAAAATCGACATCTACGCTACTAAGTTAGTTAGTTAGTAAATGTATTTTAATTGACATTAAATTTTATGTAATTAATGTAATTTGTTGATAAATACTGCCGTGAGAGGGTTAAAACGGTTCACGCTGGCCGTAATCCTATGGGATTACCCAAAATCGATTTTATTTTCTTAAGATGATAAATACTGCTCTGAGAGTCATAAAACGGTCCATGTAGGCCGTAGTTGGTGTGGTTAAAAGGCCCAATACCCCAAAATTACTTAAAGATTTCTAGGATTAACTAAAAACGATTTTATTTTCTTAAGATAACAAATACTGCTCTGAGAGTCATAAAACGATTCATGTAGCCCGTAAGTTGGTATGGTTGAAGGGACCAATAACCCAAAATAATTGAAAATTTTCTAGGATTACCTAAAATCAGTTTTATTTTTTTTAAGATGATAAATACTGCTCTGAGGGTCATAACACGGTCCATGTAGCACGTAGTTGGTATGGTTGAAGGGACCAATAACCCAACATAATTGAAAATTTTCTAGGATTACCTAAAATCGATTTTATTTTTTTAAGATGATAAATACTGCTCCTGAGGGACATAAAACGGTCCATGTAGCACGTAGTAGGTATGGTTGAAGGGACCAATACCCCAAAATAATTGAAAATTTTCTAGGATTACCTAAAATCGATTTTATTTTTTTAAGATGATAAATACTGCTCTGAGGGTCATAAAACGGTCCATGTAGCACGTAGTAGGTATGGTTGAAGGGACCAATACCCCAAAATAATTGAAAATGTTCTAGGATTATCTAAAATCGATTTAATTTTTTTAAGATGATAAATATTGCTCTGAGAGGGATAAAACGGTTCAAGTAGTTGATGTGGATGAAGGGACCAATAGCCCAAAATAATTTAAAAATTTCTGGGATTATCTAAAGTCGATATTAATTTTTTAAGATGATAAATACTGATCTGAGAGGGATTAAACGGTTCAAGCTGGCTGTAGGTGATGTGGTTGAAGGGACCCATTAAGCAAAATAATTTTAAAATTTCTAGGACTACTCAAAATCGATTTAATTTTATTAAGTTGATAAATACTGCTCTGAGAGAGTTAAAACGGTTCAAGCCGGCCGTAGGTGATGTGGTTGAAGGGACCAATCAAGCAAATTAATTTAAACATTTCTAGGATTACTTTTAATCGATTTTTTTAAGTCGATATTTATTGCTCTGAGTAGGCTGACATTTTCTACTACACATCAGGGACATGGACAGCGTGACAACAGAAGCAGATATCAGGGAGTCAATTAGCAAGGCGATCGGAGATAAGGACGATAGCTTTGAAGTAAGAGCACTTAGGCCCATCTTCAGGAGTAGACAAAATGCCACGATAGTAATAAATTTAATCAACAAGTTACTACAAATAGGAAAAATAAAGGTCGGATGGATGAACTGCAGAATCCTGGAACGGAGAAATGACCCCAGGTGCTTCAGGTGTTGGGAAACTGGCCACACAAAAGCCCAGTGCAATGGCCAAGATATGGAAAACAACTGCCTGAAATGCAGCAAAACGGGACATAAAGCGGCAAACTATCCTAACAAAGCATACTGTGTCCACTGAAAAGGGCAAAATAGAACTAATAGCAATACTAACCAATAATGCGCGTTCTGCAAATAAACATCAATCGTAGTAGGCCAGCCCATGACATGGCCCTTGTCACAGCAAAGGAAGTGAATGCTGGAAAACTACTGCTAAGCGAGCCAAACGTAAACGCTATCAAGAACAGGAAGGACTGGCTTTTCGACGAGGAGGTTAACACTGCCATTAAAGTGTTGGACCCAAAATGTGTTATCAAAGCACAAGGAAAAGGATCAGGTTTCACATATGTCACCACCAAGGACTTCAGCATCTATAGCTGTTACGCCTCTCCCAACAGAGACATCACGGAGATCGAGGACACACTTGATGCAATCGACAGCCGACTGAGAAACAATAAGGAAAGGGCAGTCATTATTGGAGACTTCAACGCCAAGTCCCCCCAGTGGGGAATGCACGTAACAGATAATAGAGGAACAGTTATGACTGAGTGGATTGCTGAACACGACATGACAGTTATGAACCAAGGAGGCAAAGCAACGTTCCACAGACAGAACTACTCATCCACTCTAGATCTGACACTAACTTCGCAGGGTACTGAAAACTCCATTTCAGATTGGGAAGTTAGCGAAAAGGAAAACCTTAGTGACCACTGCTACATAATATTTAAAATCAACCGCACGACATAACCTCCAAAAGGAAATGACACAAAACAAGGATGAAACACCAGGAAACTAGATAAAGTTAAATTAGAAATGGTTATAAGGGAAATTCGTGAGAGTGTTCAAAATCTGCGTCATCAAGATTTCTCAAAAACGTTGCAAAAAATATGTGAGAGAACAATGCCTAGAAAGAAGAAAACCAGACGAGGGCAACCCGCGTATTGGTGGAATGACGATATAGCCGAGATCCGAAAAGCATGCATCCAGACAGGAAGACAATACATCAGAGAATCAAAGAAAACCCAGGGACAACGAAACCAGCAGCTGTGGGAAGCATACAGGGAAGCAAAAAAGCTATTGCGGGACAAGATAAAATTTGCCAAGAAGACATGTTGGAGATCACTATGTGACAAAATAGATTGCGACATATGGGGGGATGGTTATAAAATCATAATGAAGAGTTTACTGGGATTCCCGGCAAGACCACAGATGTCCATGGAGATGATGGAGAATGTTGCCAAACATCTCTTTCCGGGACACGTACCTGTGTTATTTAACTGTGGTAATGGACCTACCACATTTGCAACATTCAGTACAGAACAACTAAACACAGCATGTGCTAAGCTAAAAAATAAAAAAAACTCCTAGACCTGGGTGAAGTGCCCCCAGAAATAATTAAACAGGTAACACAGAATAAACCTGAATACGTGCTGGTCGCATACAATGAACTGGTACTGAGAGGCATATTTCCCCCTGAATGGAAAAGAGCAACTTTGCTCCTGCTAAAAAAGGGAGACAAACCAGTGCAAAACCCGAGCTCCTATAGACCTATCTGCCTTCTTGACATCGAGGGCAAACTCTTCGAACATCTGATTTTGGCCAGACTAAATAGCGAACTCGACCGCACAGGAGGTTTGTCAAACATGCAGTTTGGGTTCAGAAAGAAACGACAGACAGTGGATGCTATTCTGGAAGTTACCAAAGCCGCAGCGGATGCAGCAAACTATACTCCTGCACATAGACGCTTCTGCGTTGTCATAAGAACGCATTCAATAGCGCTTCCTGGCAAATTATCTTAGAATAGATGAGAGAGAGAAGAATAGACGAGGGACTGATCAATTAAATCAAGTCATATCTCTCCGATAGAGAAATATTTATGGAGGCCGACGGTAAAGCAAAACGCAAAAGGATCAGTAGTGGTGTCCCGCAGGGCTCTGTTTTGGGCCCAACGTTGTGGAACACCATGTACGACAGCCTACTGGGGATCAGCCTGCACAGGGGAGTAAAGCTTGTTGGCTTTGCGGACGATGTCGCCATGGTGGCAACGGCTAACACGGAGGACATGTTCATGTCCACAGCGAACACAGCGCTCATTAGGGTGGATAACTGGCTAAAGAGCAGACGCCTGCACTTGACAGCGGATAAAACCCAGGCAGTATTACTATTACTGACAACAAAGAGGAAGGTCCTACCGATTAGCTTTAGCCTCCAGGGAACTGAGATCGGAATGAGTAAATCGGTCAAGTATCTGGGAGTGTGGCTGGATACCAGGCCCTCCTTTTCCGACCACATAAACCAGACTATCCAGAAGGTCGAAAGGACCACGACAGCTCTTATGAGCCTCATGCCAAACATCGGTGGGCCCATGGCATCCAAAAGGAAGATCATCGCTGGTGTAATCCACTCGCAAATCCTGTACGCCGCGCTAGTCTGGCACGAGGCTGTAAACAACACGAAACTGTTGCAAAGGCTCAATAGAGTCCAGAGACTTCTGTGCATCAGGATCTGCAGTGGTTACCGCACTGTATCTCTTGCGGCAGCGGAAGTGATATCCGGAACGCCTCCAATAAAGCTGCTGGTCATGGAAAGGAAGCAGAGGTACGAAGGGGTACCCAAAAATGACGCTAGAACATCTCTTCTCGCCAGATGGCAAGAAGAATTCGCGTCAAATACCTATGGAAGATGGACATACAAATTAATCCCCAACATTAGGACATGGCTAGACAGAAATCATGGCGAGGTTGACTACTACCTATACCAGGCGCTTTCGGGTCACGAATGATTCCGTAAATACCTGTACAAAAGATGTCGAGCCGAATCAGATAAGTGCACATACTGCAGACTGGCCGATGATGCTGAACATACACTGTGCCCAAGGTGGAACGACACAAGAGAACAGTTTGCTAGAATTATGGGTCGCAATTTCAACGAAGAAAATATGCTACAGAGTCTTCTGTCCTCGAAGGAGGATTGGTAACAGACCTATACCGCTATACGAACAATAATCGAGACGAAAGAGCGAGAGGAAAGGGAAGATAGATAAGAAGAAACATAATTAAACTCAGATAAGGAAGGAAGAGGCCGCCGTCGCAGTGAAGAAATGCTAACGCGGATACCGCTGTGACGTGCGTGAAAGAGGGGGAAGGGTTTAGTCGGTCGGTGCTTCCTGGATTGGAACACTAACACGACACACCCCGGGCACATAAGACCGCTTTGAGCCAAGCCCGATAGTCTGATAATGAGCAGATTCCTAATCCCCTCAATATAAAAAAAGACTGACATTGTCGAAGTCAGCCGTATCTGAGGTGGTAATCAGTAATCAAACTAATAATTTTTCATCATCTACGCTGTTAAGTTAGTTAGTAAACACAGTTTCAATTAAATTAAAATTGTTCGATTTTTTGAAAGAAGTAACGAAAATTTTATATCGACTAGTCGATTTTTTTAATTTTCGGAAAAAATTACGATTTCTGATTCAATACCTTTACTTTCAAAACCTGCTAATTCAATCCTGCTGAATTCGAAAATAATCACCGTTTTCTATATAAACAATGATCCTTTCTCTATTGAATAGTGAAAACCGCAGTTTGCTATAGATTTGGTTCTATTTTTGAGCAGCATTTTTTGAGGATTTGAATTTTTTTTCTCGAAATGTTTGTGGAAAACTGAAAATCCGGATCGACTAGAGAAAAACTAACGCCTTTTTCGTCATCTACGCTATCAATTTAGTTGGCAAACACGTTTTTATTGACATTTTCTGATCCGATACTTCTAATTTCGAACCTGGTGAATTCGAAAATAATCACCGTTTTCTATAGAAACGATTAACTTCCCAAATATGAATTTTTAGCAAAAAATGTTTACAGTTTTTTACAATTTTTAACCTAACTTTGAACGCCTATACAATACATAAATAATTATTCTATAGAAACATGATAATTTCAAGGTTCCTTCTCTATTGGATAGTGAAAAAGCCGCAGGTTAAGGTCGTATATGGTTAATTTTTAAATCACGATCTTCCCAGAGTATGCTGTTTAAATTTTTTTTTTCGAATTTTATTGAAAAGTCGTAATACTGGATTAACTAGAAAATTAAAGATTTTTTCTTCATATACGCCATCGAATTTATTAATAAAACACATTTTCATAACAATTTTTTTATATTTTAAGTTTGCATAAAAGTCACTTTCCTTATACTGAAATAAAAAGTGAGTAATTTCTTATGGCTATAATAACTGTTCTCGGGGCCCCCCTGTTAACTGTTTACAAGTATCAGTGTCTTAAAACGACTTGCTGAATGTTTTGACATCGCGGCCATGTGTTCACTGTAAGACGCATCCGACCCTTTTATCTTTACCGAAATAGTGACAAACTATGTAAACTATGCCGCGTATCCGCACACACGCATTCGAAACCTTATATATCTCTGTTAAACTGGAACGCCTCGAACACAGCTATCTTTTATTAGGATAGAGTTGGGTTATGCAGTATGTGAGGTCCTGATCAAATATATGTGAGATTTACCAAACACGCCAAATGTTGTGGCTTTTTACGCATGAAAGGGAAAGCTGTTAATAAGGTTTTTAAGTGATGGCCGTATCAGAGGGTTTTGGATTTCAAACGAAGGAATGACTCTTGATGTCTTCCAAGGAATGGATTCAAAATTATAAATTGGTGGGAGGTCTTAAAGTCACTAAATTTCACGATAAAATAACATAACACAAGGATACTTTCTGATATACCGGGTGTAGTTTAGTCATATCTCGAACACTAGATATGGCGTTTAATCGAAACCTGAAAGTACATCGATAGCAGCAATAGTTTCTTAAAAAAAAAAATAAATAAAGAAGCAATCAAAAACCACTCAATAAGAATATTATAGGGAGATTAATGAAGATTCTAAAAATTAGAAGCTTGCAGTGTTTTAGACACAACCGACAACTTTGCATTGCTGAAAATAATTTAGATATAAATAGCAAACTCATTATCCTTCTCAACAATTTTGATCAGAACGGTACACATCTCTATTAATTTTCCCGAATCGTCTAATTCTCAATACATCGTGACATAAAGGTGTACAAATAAAAGAACATATATAACAACCAACCTAAAAAACCAAATAAAATTTCGATTTCGAGATTTCTGTTTTTACTAAAATAAATTCACAATTTTGGCAATAAAGCATAAATTCAAAGCTACAAGAAATAAGGCAACAAAAATTTTCAAACATTCAAACGCCAAAATCGTCAACTCTTCTTCCAAGCCTGCGCGCTATTATATATCCTATCTAATCTTATTATCATACTTTTATTTAATATTATTTCTCTGTATTATTATAGTCCTTACTTTTAACTTTAGTTATATGTTTGTAGCTATAAACGTCTTGACACAAATGTTTTTAAAATTTTGAAGAAATTTGCAAAATTATAAGTACACATTTCCACTAAGTAGTAATAAAACTCTAAATCATGAACCATAACAATTTGATTTTAACACTTATGATGGCTAACTCTGGTCACAAATAAATGCACAATATAATACTAAGAGAGCTGCAATAAATACATTATTTGTAGTAATAAATCTATCATTCTTAAGAAAGAACCGACACTGGTGGCGTACATTAGTACATTATCTCTATAAAATTCCGATTGGACACGAACTTCTGGTACTCAGCGAGCGTCCTTCACAGTTTAAGTTGTTCCCTGTTATTTTCTATTTCTGAAACGCACAGTAAAGGATACTGAAAATATGACAAAGGGAGAAGCAACTGGAAGTAAACTATGCCGATTTATTCACCATGGGGAATAATATTATTTGAAACACGTGATAATATCAGCGTCAATAAGAAGGGCTTGATGGTGTGTCTGATCATCCATCAAGCCAAAGCGCTAACATTTCCTGAAGGATTTCAATGGAGCTTTCATATAATTTGGATTTAATATGAATGAATGTACCGGGCGCGACTCGAATTCGAGTCAATGTATGGTGAACTCGAAAACCGTAAGATCAAATTAGGACAAAATTGCCCATTTAGGTGCCTAACAATAAGCCGTTTAGAAAGTTTTAAAATTCCGAGTATTTCGGGAGATATCCGGAAAAAAAACGAAATATTGAAAAATCGTTGCTATTTTTTCCCGAGCTTATTTAAAAACGGATTTCAAATTGAATTGCACTTTTGCATTGCCACTTTTTTCGCTGTATCCAGTTTGGAATCCGACGCTTCGGCTTCAAGGGCTCATCATCAATTTTATTTTTTAAAATACGATCTTTAATTTCTCTCATCGTTTTTCAGATAATATTGGCTTTATTAATATGAATATCTTTTTAATTTTTTTTAATTCTTTTTTTTATTATTTTAATTCATTTATTTTGCTTTGGGGTAAAAAATAAACGAACCTGTTTATACAATTTTACATTTTTTATTTTTCCACTTAACCCAAAAAACAATATAATAAATTTTTATAGAATACAAAAATTTCAAATGTAGCTTAAACTATTTAAAATTACAAAGCAAAATAAGTAATTTAAAAAAAAATAAATTAAAATTTAATAAAAGAATAAAGAAAAATTCATATTCAGAAATTCATGAAACATGATGAAAAAAATAAAGTTCATATTTAAAAAAAGAAAGTTGATGATGATCCCTTGACGCTGTACTTGAATACACATAATCTCCATATTTTTTCCAATTCCTTCCAATTCCACAATCAAGAATCTACTCGTTTTAAATTATATTTATAAGTTCTCAAAAATCACACAGTATACAATGCCCGTGAAAAGTTATGCGACATATACGAAAAATATTTCTGTGTGATTCGTGTAAGATGTAAATGTATAGATTTTTAAAGAAATATTTTTAAAAAATATTAAAATATACTTATTTCTTTGACAATGCCTACTACCCCTTACTCCGCTTCCAGTTCTGGAGAAAAGTTGTTTTTAGGTCGACTGGTAATAGTGCATACCTACAAGAGAGTCCAATCCCGGAGCAAAAACGTAATCCCATGATATCGGGAATAATGTGTGACGCCTCTGTCCGTATCTCGACCGTCACCTAGCGCCCAGCGACGCCGACGTGACGCAAGAAAGTTTTTTCATGTCAGATTGAAGTGACAATTTCGGTCTGTCACTCGCAGTACGAGACACTTCAAAATGGTGCTAAAAACTGCTTTTACCTTTTGTGCCTTATTTCTGACGCCGTCCTGGAAACACATGCTGTCTCTGGACAACTAAGGAATAAGGATACCGACATTCCTGAAGGCAGACCCAACACTGTGGTTTCATCAGCTAGAAGGCATCTTTTCGGCGCATAAACTCCGCTCAGATGACACCATATATGGCCACCTCCTTGGATGCCTCGATGGCGATACCCTGAGGGAAGTATCAGATGTAGTCATCAACCCAGTGCCAGGTGAGCATTTTGAACCACTCAAATCTGCACTGATTAGACGCTATTCTGACTTAATTGACCGTCAGCTCCATAAACTCCTGACTGACCTTAAACTAGGTGACAAGAAGCCATCGCCACTTCTCAGATAGATGCGCTCGCTACCTGCTAATAGGCTTACTGATGACGTTCTTCTTGTGAGATGGAGGGCTCTTTTGCCAGCTTACTTACAGCAAATGCTTAAATTAATGAAGAATGTTTCCCTCGATGAACTTGCTGACCTTGCTGATGATCTTCTCGACAGCTATGCAAGTCCCTCAATTTCGGCAGTGTCTAACCACTCTCACTCTCATAGATCTCCATCACCACTCAGGCCTAGCTCTCATTCAGCCCACACCACTTCCAATACATCTGTCTAGCCTTTCAATGACGCTCTACAAGCCATTACGTCTATCTTCCAAGGAATCAAAGTGTCTCTTGATGAACTGACACACCAGTCTAGAACAACTACCAGAGCAGTACAGCAGCTTGTTACCCAGACCAACAAAACCTCACATCCCAGGAAAAACCGCGGAAGATCTACATCTCCAGCCAATGCAATCAGTCGATACCACCGCAAGTTTGGCAGCAAAGCTCAGAGATGCATCCTTGGCTGCATCCTCACAGCAGCTGGAAAACTGATTGTGCTGTCGTCAATTCAGACAGTTGACAACAGCAAAAAGACTTACGTCCCTCTCCAAAAAGAGCACCGCCTTTACGTCTATGATCGACGATCAAACCTGAGATTTCTCTTTGACTCTGGGTCTGTGATATCACTGGTTCCTAGTTCTGCCTTCACCAAGAAGCTAAAACAAAGCAGTCTGACTCTGCATGCTGCCAACAGCTCAAAATTTCGCACACATGGCAATTACCACCTCAATGTCAACTTAGACCTGCGCCGAAACCTTAGATGGTCTTTTGTCATTGCAGGTGTTTCAGCTGCCATCATTGGTGCTGACTTTCTTGCCCATTATGGACTTCTCTGGACTTGAAAACTAAACGCCTCGTGGACCCACTCACAACTTTGCAAGTGTCTACAGAAATCTGTGAGACAACAGTTTTGAGCATCTCTACAGTGGACCGCTCCTGCCTGCCAAAAACCGTGCATGATAGCTATGCCATGCTTCTTCATGAGTTTATAGAAATCACTCTGCCCAACACTGTACCAAAGGTCGAAGGCCCAGACTCAGTCCAACATCATATTGTACCAACAGGCCCTTCTATCTATGAACGCCCACATCGACTAAATTCTGATAAACTTGCCATTGCCGAGCAAGATTTCAACTTACTGCTACATCATGGAGTCATTCGCCCTTCCAGTAGCCAGTCGGAAAGTCCAGTCCACATGCTACAGAAGAGGACTCAATTCACAGACAATACCTGATCGCTACCCAGTTCCTCATGCTGAGGACATTTTCCAGCGCTTTGAAAGGAAGAAGATTTTTTCCACAATAGACGTCGTTCGTGCCTATCACCAGGTTCCAGTAGCCCCAGAATATGTTCCGAAAACTGTGACAACCCCATTTGGCCTTTTTGAATTCCTTGGTAAGCCACCTGGACTTCGAAATGCCACTCAAACATTTCAGCGCCACATGGACAACATCCTGCGCAACATTGGCATTGCTGCTTGTTGATGACCTCATCGTTTTCTCCAGCTCTCATGAGGAACACATCCAATATCTCTGGCGCATCTTCAAGATCCTACAAGATCACAATCTCACAATAAATGTTGACAAATGCCAATTTGGTCAAGAGGAAGTTCTATACTTAGGGTTCCCCATCAATCAACAGGGCTACTTACGCCTCCGTGATACCAGACAAGGTCCAGGCCATCACCAATTACCCAAAGCCAGAAACTGTGTCTGACCTTAGCCGCTTCCTTGGCATGCTCAATTATTACAGACGCTACATCCCTCATGCAGCTCAACTTCAATTACCACTGAATGAGTACCTCAAGAGATCCAAGAAGAAAGACAAAAGGAAGATTGACTAGAATCAGCCTGCTGAAGAAGCATTTGATGCATGCAAGAACAGCATCATCTCAGCTACCCGTACATCCTTCATCTCCACAATAGCTCCTCTAGTTCTCCTCACTGACGCCTCTGACACTGCCATTGGTGCAGCTCTTGAGCAGCTGGTCAATGACAGAGGGACACCAGTGGGCTTCTTTTCTCGCAAGCTCAGTGCAGCAGAACGAAATAAGTAGTCCATTATGATCGTGAACTTCTAGCCATTTTTGTGGCAATCAAGTTTTTCAAGCATCAACTTGAAGGCCGACAATTCCTTGTAAAGACTGATAACCGACCTCTTGTCTATACCTTTTCCCAAAGAGTAGACCGAGCATCTCCCACTACGCCAATTGGATTTCATCGGCCAGTTCACAACTGAGGTTGTCCATATCAATGGAGCAGAAAATGCTGTAGTAGATGCCCTCTCCTGGATAAGTGTAATCTATATGCCATCCATTCTCACTTCTGTGGCTATCCATGCTGCACAAGATGATGATGATGAGCTACAATCGATCCGTGAAAACAGTTCACTCAATCTTCAGCAACTCTACATACCTGCCAGTTTTCGCCGAACAGCCTTTGATGTAGTCCACAGTCCTGCCCATCCAAGCGGACGCGCCACAACAAAAGAACTCCGGAAGAGGTTAGTCTGGCCTAGCATTAGGAAATATGCAGTAAGTAGGACTCGCTAGTGCCTATCCTGCCAGCGCTCCAAGATTCAGAGACACAACCACATCAACCCTGACCACATCAAAATACCTGACAATCGTTTTGAGCATATCCACATGGACTTGATCTACCTTCCTCCAGTCAGAAACTTTAAATACTGTTTAACCATTATTGACAGGTTCTCAAGATGGCGTATAGATGTTCCCTTGCAGAACATAGAAGCCAACGCAGTAGCAAAAGCCTGCTATAAACATTGGATTTGCCAATTTGGTACTCCACTGTACATCACTACTGACCAGGGCACCCATTTTGAATCTGCATTGTTCACTGCCCTGGCTCGACTGATTGGTGCCAAGACCATTCACACCACGCCATACCACCCCCAGTCCAATGGCATAGTTGAGCGATGGCACCGGACTCTAAATGCAGCTCTAATGTGCCATGGCTTGACATTTTACCAACTGTGCTTCTTGGCCGGCGCCGGCGTACCTGTCTCAAGGAAGATCTTCAAGCCTCACCAGCTGAGCTAGTTTTTGGAAGACCTCTCCGAATTCCAGGAGAATTTTTTATGTCAGAAAACACTAAAAAGCTGACCTTCAAATTTTTCTTGGCAATTTCAGAGAACACATTTGAAGAGTCCCCAACACCGACAGCTCACCACGTCAAATCACGATGTTTTATCCTAAAAGATCTCCACTCCTGCAGCCATGTTTTCCGAAGAGTCGACTCCGTCCGCAAGCCTCTAGATGCCCCCTACACTGGACCCCATGAAGTCGTCCGCCAAGTCAACGACAGAGTATTTGTGATCCGTGTAGATGGTACCGAAGGTACCGTCTCCATTGACTCATTGAAGCCAGCCTACGTCCCTACGTCGTCAAGCAAGATTCCAAGTCAACTCCTCCAGATCCAGTCATCCTGCAAGAAGACGTTCCATACAGTTTCACCATGGATCGGCCTCTGTGAATATATGAACGTAAGAAGGCGTAACGTCGTGAGTATATACGCCCTATTAATGAATCATTTAGGTCCCAGCACTGTCTGTGCTTCAGCATTGGGCTAGTAGAACCAACCTTACTTACACCAAGGTTACATGTCTAATAATTCACTCGCTTTCCTGTTCGATGAAATTCGCTTTGAAATGGGCGGCGAACAAGTGACGGTGGTTCGAAAGCCAGGAGTAACAACAACATTAAAAACAATGGCGTCCTTTGGATCTACACAATTGAAAACATTGTATTCTTGCGGCTGGGGGCTATCGGCCACAGAAAAACTCATTTTAGACGCCACGTTTTTTTCTTCTGAAAAATTACCATTAAAATAGTTGATGGATTTTGCCGCAGATTATACTAAAGCAATATTGAATGTTAAGCAAAAGCTGATACTTATTATTGCCCGAACATTTAACAATTGTTATATCGGCGAAGTAGATGCAAACATTACAATAGATAAAATTGAATGGAAACCTTGCCATATAGTACCAGAAGACCGTCAAAGGTTGAAAATGTTCTCCCGCATTAATCAAGGATGAAGCAACGTTATTGTTCAAATGCCATGTCGAATGTGGGACCTATATGAAGTACCATCCCTGCGACAAACTCAATCAGATGTATGGGCTGTAAGAACCGCAACCAGTTTGGAGCATCCCAGATACATAATAATTGGATTTCAATCTTTAAATCTTTCCGAAATTTGTAGTCTGATGCCGCCCTTTTTCAATACGTATGCGTCAATGGTCCCGCTCTCGATTTCGTACGTTGCGAAAGGCTCGATATTTCTGTGTCATTAAATCTAAGATTCGAGATCATTTATTCGTAAATTTTCACTTTAAATGTCTGCGTTTTTGAGATGTCTCTGCTAGGGTTTGCCCTTACGATCTAAAAGGTTTGTTTCATATCCTCTTAGTTTTGTACGACATTTGTAGGCTGACCCCGTCCTTATTCAATACGTCGACGTTTCTTCAGAGGTCCTAATGGCATTAATCCAGTTGGCTCTAGTCTTCTACATACACCTACGAAGATGATGTCCGAAGTGACGTGCAGACCGAGAAGAGTGGAGGGTTCAGCTAGCAATTTCATTGTAAACTATTCAGATTCGAGATCTCGATTTACCATTCCTATGTTATATTTTTTCATAGTTGCCTTTCCGATTTAAATTTGTTGTTCCCATCGTCTTCTTAATATTGCCCGCTATTTGTAAAGCGACCGACGCGACGTGACGCCGCCCTTTTTAAATATGACGACGTTTCTTCAAGGGTCCTAATGGCATTGATCCGATTGGCTTTAGAATCATCTACATACCTACGGGGATGATGACCAAAGAGACGTTCAGACTGTGAAGAAGACTGAAGTTTTCGGTTAGCACTTTCGGTGCACAATGTTCAGATTGTTTTTTCATATTTTTGACTTTCCGAATTAAAATTTTTGTTACCATAGTTTTCTTAACGACATTTGTAAACCGACGCCGCCCTTTTTCTGTATGTTAACGCTTCATCAGGGGTCCTAATGGCATTGATCCAATTAGCTCTAAAATCATCTACATACTTACGGGGATGATGACCAAAGAGACGTGCAGACTGTGAAGAGGGGAGCGTTTGGTTGGCAATTTCAGTGCACACTGTTCAGATTCCAGATCTCGACATACCATTCCTATGCTATGTTTTTTCATAGTTGCCTTTCCGATTTAAAATTTTTGTTTCCATGGTCTTCTTAATGATGTCCGAAATTTGTAGACAGACACCGCCTTTTTTCAATATGTCGACGTTTCTTCAAGGGTATTTATGGCATTGATCCGATTGGCTCTAGAGTCATCTACATAGCTACGGGGATGATGACCAAAGAGACGTGCAGACTGTGAAGAAAAGTGAAGCTTTCGGTGCACACTGTTCTGATTCCAGATTTCGATTTAACATTCCTGTTATGTTTTTTCAAACTTCCTTTCCGATTTAAATGTGTTGTTCTCAGCGTCTTCTTAATGTTGACCGACATTTGTAAACCGATCGACGTGACGCCACGCGCCGCCCTTTTTAAAGATGACGACGTTTCTTCAAGGGTTCTAATGGCATTGATCCGATTGGCTTTAGAGTCCTACCTAAGGGGTATACCTATGGGTATGATGACCAAAGAGACGTGTATACTGTGAAGAAGAGTGGAGCTTTCGGTTAGCAATTTCGGTGCACACTGTTAAGATACGAAATCTCGGTTTACTATGCCTATGTTATGTTTTTCCAATTGGCTTTAATACATCTACAAGTTATTCTCAAATTACCCTAGTGAAAAGCCTTAATAGCTTTGCAACCCATATAGAAACATGAAATTTAACTGAATTGTAAATTCTACTGAAATTATCTTAAACATTATTTGATTTTCAGCGTCTTTAGGTTATCAGCTTCACTAGATCATCAGCTTCACTAGATCATCAGCTTCATTAGACTAGTGGGAGGTTATCCTCTGGGATTAAAGGCTGAAGCCGTCCCCCATCTATAAACTAGAAGAAGAGTATCTCCGCTACAGCAGGACAGATCTAAGATTTTAGTTCTCAACTTTGAATTGCATGTCATCGAGATCCTTCAGCTCAAATATTCTTATGCTTGAGCTTCCAATCTCTCACTGCGATTCTCGTCCATTTACCATTTCTCTCCATATTTTTACTCAAACTTGCTGTGTATTTTCCTCATTATTTTTTGGGTAATATTTGGCTTATTCGTTGATAAATTTACCAGACGCTCTCTTCGATCGAGCTTTGAGTTCCTTCCTTCAGGTGTGCTTATGTTGTCTTCTTTAACGCATCCAATGCCGATGCCAAGCCCGGATGGAAAAGGAGGAGGGATAAGGAGACGCATCTCATTAAGAAACCAGAACTCCTCTGGTGCGAATGAGACAGTAAACCACTTGGAACGTGATGACTCTCGCAAGAGGTAGTGGATCAGGGGGCACGAGTGTTCTGTTTTACCACTCCGACTGCGTGGATGTATGCCCACTATAAAAACTTCCACAATTTTAAGGTAATGTGCGCGCCGAAGGGACGGTTTGCGGGGGAGGAACCTGGTCCCTACCGACTAACCTTGGCGCACCCCGTTGTATACCGAGTACTTTCTTCTTGGTCGTGGGAACCTGACCAAAACACCAAGGGCTCGGAAAGATCGAATGATCCTGCCACAGCTAAATCAAAAAAAGAGAACGTATAACTGAGGTACCCTAGAATCAGCAGAGGCTAACGCAGGGAATCTTCCACGGGTCCAGCGTAAATCCCTTCACTGCGCATGACCCCAGAACGAGGGAAGCCAGGAACTTGACAAGGACCTGCCCAACCAGAAACTGCGCGACGAAGGGTCAGACGAGGTCAGCAAAGCTGTTTCTCGGGGGTATCCTCCAGAGGTACTACCTATAACAACAGGTAACAAAGAATTTTGATCATCACCTGATGATGCTCACATGGTTGGCGAAACGCGCATCCGTCGAGGGCAAAAGTCTGACTAATGTGTTGCAGTACATTTTGTCGAAAGTTCCAAACCATAAAAAAGGTGGCTCACTTTAAAGTAAGATAAGTATGGGAAACATCAGCAACACAATTAAAATGTTACTTTCCTAAATAACGACTTTCTTTTATTCTCGAAACAGCCCCTAATATTCGCATATACAAATTACACGACCAATTTAAAAATTCCTTAAATAATGTGTTCAAGAACGTAATGTGCTTGCTCAAAAACCGAAAATAATATTTACCTTTTACATAACATAATCGAGAGTAAATCGCTAAATACGGAGTGGGAATAGTTTCATTGTCAAAGTCAAGTATCGCATGTGGCCCCCAAGCGGGACGCAGTGGGGAGGGGCATTGTCGCGATCATTATACAGGCGCCCCCCCGATGACTAAATCACAACATAAGCCGGGTATCTACGAGGGCATCAGTCAGGAAACACGGTTTTTAGCACAGCTTGATAATGTGTGTCTGGATTTATAGTCGTTTTCTCACGTCTCTTGACAGGAGGGAAGACATTTTTTGCTTTTGTACGGTGAAACCTAATTGTATTAATCCAACAATATTTTTTTTTTATTTGGGCGGTAAATAGAAATTCGTTTTTCTCCTAAATGATGCAAATCACAGTTTGGACTTCCTCAGAAGGCGTACAATTGCTTAATAACTTTAGAAGTTGTATACGCAAGTCTCGAGTCTTTAGAACTTTGTGTCGTGAACAAAATCCTAACGCCTCATTATTTTTATTTTAAAATAGAAGAACATAACTCGGTTAGATCCTAACCTAACATTGTATACGTACTTAAAAAATGTGTGCGAGTCTAAAGTCCCATACACACATGTAATAGATTAAACCAATAAACGTGCTTAAGCTTTTCTTAAATGCTGTCGGAAGTGATTCAGAAGTTGCTCTCCGAAAGAAGACAATGACGACCAGGGCTTTAAGGTAAACAGATTTCTATACCTCTTTTTGCACAAAACATGTATTTTCCCAGAAATGTTTACGCAAGAAAACGATAGATTTAAACGTTATTTTGGCTTTTCGGCTCGGTCGCCAGTCACAAAGTCAATAAGGGCATTGTGTGTCAGTTTTGGGTCACAATAACTTCAAAGCGGCTAGATTATGGTCCCGGGCTCCCGGGCACTGATCGGCCTCTTTGAGTTTAGTTAGCTTTTGTTCCACTCCGCCCCCGAGAGCTGTTCGCTGTCCCGATGATTAATAGCGGCCCTTTAAAAGTCTCCAAATAGCCATTATCCTTAACACCATAATATTTGCTAAAAATCTTTATTAGTTTGACCACTTGCAGCAAGTTGGCATGTTTTAGTCATATATTGAATATCCGAGAAACGGAAATATATACAGAGTGGCCATTATACAGGGTGTGATGAAATTATGCTTCTAGCTCCAACGGCTTCCTGGCAGTAGACTCGATGTGTTGGCAGATACCATAAATAATCCTTTTGTTGACGGATTATCTCAGGTCAGCGCTTATGATGGCATTTCATAAAAGGGGAGATTGTAGCGATCCCGCTAACTATCGACCTATCTAATTGCTGCCGAGCCTATCAGAAATTGTCGAACGACTGATTAAAGAAAGAGTTATAACCTTTATGGGCCAGCACAAAATCGTAAGTTCTTTCAATTTTGATCTCAAAATAAGAAAGGTACAGACAATGCGATCTGTTAGCTTCTTGAGGCGAAGCGGCTGCAGTAGTGTTTTGTGATTTAACAAAAGCATTTTACTGTGTGAATTACAGAATACTGGTGAGAAAGCTTGAGTGTTATGGCCTCAGAGATGTATCGCTGCAGTGGTTTGAGTCCTTTCTTTCGGGGCGTAGCAAGTAAGGTTTCCAGGGCTGTGTCCTTGGTCCTGTATTGGTTTTATCGTATACTAATGATATTGCAAAACTTAATATTCATGATAAATTTGTTATGTTTCCTTTGTGATACAACAAGGACACTAGACACTTTAAACTAATTATTGTTATAATGACATTTCCTAATTCAAAAATGATGTGCCGCAAATTTACTGTTACAAAAACTCACTTGATCGTATTAAATTGGGGGGGTTTTAATATTACAGTTTATTTGTTCTAAGTTTGTTCTTTTGCTTACTACCTGCTCCTAACAACCGTTTTAAATCATTATGGGTTTAACAACGTCCAGAAAAAATATTGAAAGATTTCTTAAAGCATAAGTGATCAAACTATGCTTAAAAATTCAACGAATTGGAAAATACATCATTTAACAGGTCCCTATATTGGTTTGTTCAATCACAACTTGGGCATTGCATTAAGGGTAAAAATACCTTCAAAATGAAGGCTCACGTGACCCTCCTTTCCATTTAAAAATATATCACATATGGATTCAGAAAATTGTATTTTATGTCATATCGTCGCTGATCTGGCATAGTGACGTAAGAAGATTAAGTAAGTAAGAGTGGAAGATTTATCAATGGCAATGAAATCAGAGCAATGTCACTACAAAATTATAAGTGGTGACGTTAATGCAAAAATCGGACAAAAAACGAAGCCGATTCAGAGAACACTGTAAGTTTTGGTCTGGTCACAAGAAACCTGCGTGGAGATATGTTATTAGAATATCTGAACGGGGAAAACCTATACTGCCTGAATACCTATTTCCAGAAACCCAAACAGAGGAAATGGACATGGAGAAGCCCCGATAGCAAAACCAAGAACGAGATATGTAACTTGCCAATAGCAGAAAAATCTGCACAAATGTTTCAGTATTGAACCAGTTTGACACGGCTAATGACCATAAGATGGTTAGAGCATCACTCACTTTTAACCTCAAAGTCGAAAGAAATAAACCTGATCCATCAAGATAGATTTCCCACCGTAGAAGAATTGAGTCGTAAGGAGGAACAATATCAGAGAGAGCTGAAAAAGAAACTAGAACCAACCGAAGATCTGAAAAAAATGGATGTCAACAAGTTGAACGAGAAAATGGTTAGTGATATACGCATTGCTGTGACAAAAATCTGCACGAAAGGTATATAGGCAATAAAAACCATAAATTACAGCCAGACACACTAGCACTTATGGAAACGAGAAGAAACACCAACAGAGATACACCAGAATACCAAGAACTAAACAAGATGATTAGTAAAAAGTGAGGAAAGACATCCGAAGCCACAACACTAAACTAATCGAAAATGCTTTAGAGACAAACGCAAATATGAGAGTTCTAATATCGATAATGCCCACGGGAAAACACAGAATGACCAAAATAAAAGACCAACAGGGTAAGTTAATATCAGACAACAAGGGTATTGTTGGCCATATCCAGGCATTCTACACTCATCTCTATACTTCCACCGCAACTAATCCAAAAGCTTCAAACACAGCAACAGCAGCACCAAATATTACCTGCAACGTTGGGTCAGAAGACATCCCTGATAACGAAGCAAGAGATACGTATAACACTAAAACAAATGAAAAACAGAAAGAGTTCAGGGGAGGACGGAATCACCTGCGAAATGCTGAAAATGGGTGGAAGCATTGTGGAGGGAACACTGCAGGTACTTCTCAACAAATGCTTAAGTGAGGGAAGAATACCAGACGCGTGGCATAACGCAGAAGTAACATTACTTTTCAAGAAAGTTGATAACACCGACATGGAGAACCACCGACCATTCAGTCTTTTATCACACTTATACAAACTTCTTACCAAGATTATCACTAACAGACTCACCAACAAGTTAGACGCATACCAACTAATAGAACAGGCGGGATTTCGAAAGGGGTACAGCACCGTCGACCACCTCCAGGCAGTAAGAACATTAATAGAGAAAAAAACTGAATATAACATACCTCTACACTTAGCATTCGTGGATTTTGCATGGCTCCATTGAGATATGGGCTTTCCTGCAGGCCATGGACGATGCTAGAATTGATTCCCGATATACAAAGCTCCTGAAAATGCCACCTTTCATGTCAAAATAAATGAAAACCTGACAACAGATAAAATAAGTATCAGGAAAGGCGTACGCCAGGGAGACACTCATATCTCCCAAACTGTTTACTTTGGCGTTAGAGAACATATTCAAAACACTGTCTTGGGGGGGTAAAGGTATCAATGTGAACGGAACTCCTCTAAATCTTACAATTCGCAGATGATATCGTCCTCATAAGCAGCGACATCCATGAACTTGAAGATATGTTAAGCCAACTTAATGAAGCGTCGAGAAAAGTCGGCCTAAGAATGAACCTCTCTAAAACCAAGACAATAAGCGATGCGGAAAATATTGTAACAATAGACGGTACGACTTTAGAAAACGTCGATGAATATGTCTACTTGGGGCATAATATCAAAATCGGCAAAGAGAACCAAACTGCCGAAATAAAACGTAGGAAAAGACTTGCATGGACAGTTTTTGGCAAGTTGAGCTATAATAAACAATAGCGAAAAGTCTTCGATGCACATGTATACTGCCGGTAGCAACATACAGTTTAGAAATGCTGAACAGTTCAGAGTAATGCAAAGAGCAATGGAACGCATCATGCTTGGAACCAGTCTAAGAGATAACATCAGAAATGAGGAAGTCCGACGAAGAACTAAAGTCGTGGACATCATGAAGCGTATCTCCGAAAGCAAATGGCAGTGGGTGTGGCATGTGGCCAGACAGAACCATGACAGTTGGACAGCGCGGGTAACACACTGGCGACCAAAACAGAACAAACGTAGCGTAGGTAGACCCCAGAAGAGGTAGCTGGACGATGTCAAACAGATTGCGGGGAAAAGATGGTTTCAAACAGCACAGGACAGAAACGCATGGAAACGGATGAAATATGCCTACGTCCAGGAGTGGACAAATGAAGGCTGAAGAAGAAGAAGAAGAAAGATAATATATT
Organism: Pissodes strobi; assembly: GCA_016904865.1. Taxonomy (NCBI): domain Eukaryota; kingdom Metazoa; phylum Arthropoda; class Insecta; order Coleoptera; family Curculionidae; genus Pissodes; species Pissodes strobi. The sequence continues at coordinate 314,587 of MU182411.1, read as the reverse complement.
TTCTTAACAGTCAAATCAGCGTGTAAGTACTCTCGTGAAGTAGACTGTCTACAAAAATGGGACTCCATTTGAAGAAATTTCTCAATGTGTTCTAATACTGAAGCTTTTATTTTTGCATCATTTTCTTTTAGCATTTAATGACGTCCTTCCCATCTCAGAAGCTGTACTATCCTGCTATGTAAAAACATTGTTTACAGGAAGGTGGCATGTAAATGTTTTGATCCTACGTGAATCTTCCTTGTCTGTTATTTTTCTCTTGATATCTATGATCTGTACGTGTCAAACAATAAGCTCCCTTTGGGGCTACCAGCTCCTCGTACCGCCTTGGATATTTTCTACCTCTGCTTATCACTTATCATGTTACACTCTTTACTCTTGCATTTTTCAGTACCGCAACGAGGCTTCATCACTTTAGCCAAAACAGCCTTTCCAGAGATGCTGTTTATGTAATATTCTCCCGCTGTTCTCTTGTCATGTGCAATCTTCCTTTTATTGCCTTTCTTTACTTTCTGAAGGGGTACCTCTTTATGCTCTCCATCCACAGCATATCTTTTGCAATCTTTAGGTTAGCTTCCGTAGGTTTGTTGTGTGAATTAAGCGGTATGTTTTCCGTCTCATCTTCGGGAGACTCATTTTCCGCATGCTCACTACAAGTTTCGTTGTTGATAAAATGTTCCCAACAAAGCAACTGAGAACACCTTTCACATGCTGCCCATATTTGATCTCTACAGTTTCTAGTAGTAACTCTGTAGGTGGGGTCGTGCATGTACCTTCAAATGGGTCACGTTTACTTTTAATACAATCCTCTAGAAACTCTGTGTGAACTGGAGTAATAATTGTTTCAATTTTTTTTTCGTTGAACTAAAAAATTATGTTGATAAAATATTTTTAAAATTAATTTTTTTTTAGTCAAGCGCTACCTAGAAGATGAGGTTTTTTTGTTCGATTTCCTTGCGCTGGTTCAGAAATCTGTGTTTTTACACTTGGGCGTATCTCACATTGCAGTTAACAGAAGATCGAGTAGACTGAACGTGGGACAGTATCGAGGCACTATAAGGAATGGAAATACGCCTGTATGCCAGATCCTTGATTAATTGAATGGGAACCTTTTGGTGCTCCTAACACAAAAATTTTGGCGCTTACGCCACTTTGCCATATCAGCGATGATTTGTGGCAGAAATTGTGCCAAGTAGACAGTTAAGCACAATTTGTGCGAAAAATTCGTAAAATTTATGTACGTATTTATCTCAGTGAATTTTGCGTGGATGGGTTCGTGTATATGTAAGTATATATCTATCTATCTATCT
>MU182411.1:264597-287185 GCA_016904865.1 Pissodes strobi | reverse complement strand
TTTCAGATTTTAAGTGCTTCTGATGTCCCAAAACCAATGACATATCGCCCTTATTCGAAAAAATACCTTTTTCACTTTTTATTTAATTTCTCCCAAAATTCCTTTTTTGTCTCTCTCTAACACATTATGTTCTTATGGAAAGTGCCAATAATATGAAGTTTTCGAATTAATGAGATACGTCATTGGTTTTGAGACATCAGAAGCTCTTAAAATCTGAAATAAAAAATACAGTTCCGTATTTAAGAAAATTAAGTTGATGGTGGTGGCCCGAACACAAAACGCCGGAGGTGAAGTTTGAAGGCACCATGTCGTAGAGCGAGAAAAATTATAAAACTTTCGAGTTTAAACTCTGGCTCGAAAATGAACAGTTTTTGTAATAATCGACGAAATATTTTTAGGCATTTTTCAAAAATGTATCTTAGAAACTAACAGGAATTTAACAACACTGTAAACGGATCCTGATTGAACATCAGGATAGGCAACCGTTTCAGAGATAGCAGTAATGGCACACACTATTTAAGCCATCACCCTGTATATAGGGGCGACCACAAAAAGTAAGTATATATTTTTTAATGGTGCTAGTCTATACGAAGTCACCGGGTACACTATTTGTGCTACAACCAGCTATGAAAATGACAAAAAAATCATTCTTTAAACTCTTAAAAAACAATTAATATCACACGCGTTCTATAATAATCAGTTTTTACCTCTTGGAATATACGATTACGAGCATAACATCGTTGGTTTGGTAAAAAAAAAAGTAGAACAAGTTCGTGAAAACCGCATTTTTCCATCTTTGCTAGTAACCGAGATACAGTACTGGTTAGTGCCCTGCACGGGCCGGTCTGTTTCGGTCGGGCTGCGGCCCGGCCCGGCCAGGACCGCCCGTCGGGCCGGGCCAAATTTTTGTATTTTAAAGTCGAGCAAGGCCGCATTCAGACATTCCGCTATAGATTTCGGCACCCGCCTCAATTTTGATTGGTCAATTTTAAATGCAAAGCGAGAGTGCAATGTCATATGCTTATTTGCAACAGACGGTGCTGAATCACGTGGTGGAATGTCAAGACGGTGCCTGAACCAAAAGTGCAATGTCATATGCTTTGGTGGATTTGAATAATCGCCGCATGTGCCATCTCAAGCTGCCGACAATAATGCACACAGCCAATCAGAAATGCAACGTTTGTTTACTATTTTTGAATGTCTACTTCACGCATTGCTCTCCGCTCGCTTCGCTCGCTAAGGGGGCGCATCCAACAAGAACTAACCAAAGACATGCCCGAAATAAAGAAAAAAAACTTTTTGCAAACATAACCTTAAAAAACAAAAAAAAAACAGTTACGGGAATCGAACCCGGGCCATCACCTACTGCTACCTTTACAGATATTTAGTCCATGTCTCTACAACTTAATTTGTGTCCAAGAGACGTAGGCATCTTCCAAACGAAGCTATTTTCTTAGGAGGTAGTTGACTCACTTCTTGAGGTGATAGCTGTACTCCGTCGAGGTACTTGAGCCTCTTGCAGAGTTGGGTTGGATATTGGCAGAGTAGATGTTCTGCGGTTTCAGTTGCATTATTGCAAAATCTGCATTGGCAGTCTTCTGCTTTGCCTATTGCCTTTAGGTGGTATTTTACCGGGCAGTGTCCAGTGAGTAGTCCGGCTAGTCCAGTTCTAATATCAGCTCTGTCTAAGAGCTGTTCTGTTCGTTTCGCAGAGATGGTGATAAAGTTTTTCGCCTGCCTTGGTCCTGGAGTGTTGCTCCAGTAGGACGACAGTTGGTCTTTTTCCCATTTGTTTAGTTCTTCGGTGATGTTACTCTTCATAAGGCCACAGTAGGGCTCTGGACCATTGTATGGTGTTCCAGCTCCTTCTTTCGCAAGTCAGTCTGCTTTCTCGTTGCCCTCTATGCCTCTATGGCCAGGAACTCACATTAAATTTACCTGGTTGCGTGTTGCTAATTGTTTAGGGTTGGCTTACATTCCCAGACTAGCTTTGACATGCACTCGAAAGCTTTTAGAGCTTTCAGAGCCGCCTGGCTATCTAAGAATATGTAGGTGTACTTTCTGTGAAGCAGTGGCGGATTTAGAGGGGGGGGCGAAGAGGGTTTCCCCCCTCCCTGAACTAAAATGTTTAATATAATAATTGCGTTGCTTGATTTTGTTATTCTTTTTCTTAGTGCGTTTTGTCCCTTTATTCTATATCGCCCCCCCCCCTCAGATAAATCCTAGATCCGCCCCTGCTGTGAAGTACTTGTGTGAGGCACTCTTCGGCACATATATTTATGGCAAGCACTTCCGCTTGGAAGATGGTCATATATTTTCCTAGCGGTTTGGAAAGGTTACAGTTTGGACCTGCCCAATCTTGCTCCTTTCGCTAGTTTTGAACCATCTGTATATCATAGCGATGCGTTGTCGGCCTGAGATAGTTTGTACTCACGCATGATTGGCGGTCATCAATAACCTCTGCGAATGGGACATCTAGGTCCAAGATGACCGCCATTTGGTCACTTGGTTTGCTGGCATTTTTCAGTGTTAATTCCTCAAAGATGCGCAGGTGACCAGTCAAATGTTCATGTTTGAATTTGTCTATTTGGAATAGCCTGTGAGCAGTGATAATCGCCTCCTGCTTCACACTGAGATGAAGAGGAGGCATGCTCAGCATTACCTCTAAGGCTGCGGTAGGAAACGTTGATATTGTCCCTGTTATTGCCATCAGGCATATCAGCCTTTGCACTTTATTAAGTTGGGTCTGAGCGGTGACCAGCGAGGCAGAGGTGACCGTGGGCTTTATTATTGTTTGGCAGATCCAATATACCATTTTTGGTTTTAGGCCCCAAGTCTTGCCAACTCGTTTGCGGCATGTCCAGATTGCCGCTCTGGCTTTAGAGATGGTGTGTTCTAGATGCTTGTTCCAGGGAAGTTCACAGCCCAGTGTGACCCCTAAATATTTTACCTCGGAGGAAAAAGTTAGCTGTGTTCCGTGTAGGATGGGCGCTCTCGTTTCTAGCTTCCTTCTTTTTGTAAACGGGACAAGAATGGTTTCCCTAGGTTTTAGGGAGAATCCCTCCCCTTCACTCCAATGCTTGATGACGTTTAGGGTATTTTGCATGCTGTTTGAAATTACGCCTTCATGTTTGCCCTTCACTATTACTACTAGGCCGTCTGCGTAGCCTGGAACTATAAATCTTAGCTCTACTCAGAGTGGTAAGGATTTTTTCCACAATAGGGGAGAGAACACCTCCTTGAGGGCACCCTTTCACTGTGCTGACGGTTGTTGACGCTCCATTTATTTCTGCTGTTACGAAGCGATGTTTTAGCATTGTTTCTGTCCATCTTATTATTGGGAGCTCAACTTCCCACTCTTGAAGTGCTGTTCCGATGGACTGATGTGAGGTATTATCAAATGCTCCCCTCTATGTCAATGAACACAGCAAGAGCATTTATTGGCATTCGATTGTCTTTTCCATGGCTTTCACTAGACAGTGCAGTGCACTTAATGTGGATTTGCTTGCTTGGTAGGCGAACTGCCTATACTGGAGCGGTGTTCCCGTTAGAGCTTCGCTTCTTACGTATTGCTCCATTGTTTTGAGGAGAAAGGAGGTTAGGCTGATGGGACGGTATGATTTTGCTTCGTCCTCTGGGCGTCGGCCGGTCTTAGGTATAAATATCACATTTGCCTCCCTCCAAGTGTCTAGGATAAGACTAGCTTTGAAGATTTTTACTACCAGTCTTTTGTACCTCCCGTTCGGGCTCTGGACTCCTTCGTTGTGAGGATTAGTCTGGTTCTGGGTATCTTCTAGGATTTGTGATCCAGGGAAGTGAGTTTGTAATAGTACTACTAAACTTTCCTTCTGATCTATGCAGGATTCTCCGTTTGACTTTTTTAATAGGCCACTACTGTTGGAATGATTTTTGAAAGGATTATTTGTAGGCGCTGTGCTGGGACTAACTCGTCTATGCCCTCGCAGAATTGTCTCCATGATCTCCTATTACGGTTATTTTAACAATTCCGTAACATCAGGTTGTTCCGAGTTTGCTTGTATTTGTTTTTGCTTTGAAATAATAACTTTTCATCTTCAACCTATTTTGAATTACTGTCTGAACCAACCTGGTAGCAACATTGTGGAAAATTCCGCATTAAATAGTACGAAAATATTAAGAAATAATGAATTTTTATGTTGCCCATCAAGTTCATTTAAAACTAATTTTTGTCTTTTAAATATACCAGTCGATAATTATCTCGTTAATATAAAATGAAAATTAATATTATGGGTTGAATCTACGTAAATATAGCAGTAGAATATATTATTTAAAATTGATAAATAATTTCAAATATGCAGTTCAGATTTTATGATTAAAGATCGGTCGCTTCGTACGGTGGAAAAAGGTGAAATATTTGTGACGACTGCGTGTCAGTGTAATTTTTTTCGAGATGTGATTCTGGTGGAACGTAGGACTGGATTTTAGAATCTATCTTGTACCGACTCCCAGTGTGAGAGGTTATGAGAAGGTAGGGCTTGACTTTTTTATTTTTTTTTGCGTTAGCTGATTTTTATTTCAAGTTTTCTATGCCGGAAAGTCTGTAGGCAGAATAACCACATACCATGTTGTCTTTTGCCGTGTGTATGTTAATTAAGCTCGTGAATATCTGATATCTGTCTACTATCATTTCACACATACCACGTTGTCTTTTGCCGTGGGTATGTTTTTGTTTGTAGGGCATATGTGGGATAGTGGGTTTTTTGGAGCTTAAGGCTCTTAGAGAAAAAAAGGACTTGATCCTACGAGAGCAGGGTTATTGAATTTCGGTTTTAGTTTAGCAACCCAACTAAAGAATCAATCAAAGTGGCCTGTAGTTCACATTATTTAGGTTCTAGTTAGAGGAAGCATTTTTATAAATTAGTAACCAAAACTGTCTGTAGTGTGGGAAACTCAGTCTAATTTCCTCTGGTATCGTTATCGGATGCTATGAGTTATATGGGGAATAGGAGTTAAGCTTAGGTAGTTGTTATTCGGCCTATATAAGCATTGTATCGTTATCTAAAGAGCACCTTCTCAAGCCCTTCTCGACCCTGGTGGGTACAAGATTATAATTGTTTGTTTGTTTTAGTTCTCTGTTTCTATTTAAATTTGTCATTACCTTTATTTTTGAATTGAACTGATTTTTGAGTTAGAAAAGTAGCTTTCAAGAAATGATTGCATTTTGATTATCTGTTTAACTTTATCGATTTCACTTTTGTTCATACCTGATTACTGTAATTGTTTTTTTATTGAAATATTGTTCATCACAATCTTTCTCAGCTTAAACAGCTATTTATTTTAGTTATTATTTTTAATCAGTTCACTGTTTAATTTAAAACTATAATTATTTTCTACAGTCTAAACAATTCTGTGCAAATTGGTGGAGGCATATTTAATTATGTATCATAATTTTCCTTCAGCTTGTTTTGGCATTCTTTAGCATTGTTAATTGAGAAGAATTATTTCTAGCTATCTCTTGCCAATTTTTATATTAAAAGCCTAAGCTTAGACAAGCAACGCTCTACGCCAAATTAAAACAGAGTTGATAACAATATTATTGGTGAACTCTTTAACTGCCTTGTACTGGTTTTTTTCATGCTACTGAGTCCACACGCACTCGGCCTTACCAGGACAGCTTCCAGTGGCGTCGCAGGACAGATACTAGGCACTACAGCAATTTCCAGTAACCCTCCATCTCCAGGAAGCTCGGAGGAACCACAAGTGCAGATATCACCAAGATAATTCAACAGAATTAACCCTTATTTTTGTTAGAAAGAAATAGAATAAAAATTGTTTATTTGAAATTTCTAATCTTTTTTTTTGCGCTTTTTAACTCTTAAAAACTTCAATAAGCATGCTCCTTACCCATACACCCTGAGCTATCTTTCAGTTTATATTTTTTGGTAAATTAAAGTAATAATTTAAAGAAAAGTGCATTTATAGCTTATAGTAACAAATTGGCTTTTTATTTGAATTAATATACTAATTATAATAAGGCAAGTGAAATTATATCTTAACAAATCAAAGTTTACCTTAACTAATTGGCTTTTATTATAACAAATTAAGCAATTGGATTTTCTTGTAATAAATTGCATTTTCTGGTAACACTCCTTTTAGATTTCCTAAGGTTAAGTTAGGTAGCCTCACTTTAGATCCGACACTGAATGTGTCTATTGTAATCTTCAGTCAAATTTGAACAACTTCGATTCAACAAGTTTCTATATTTTCAAATATAAGCGGCAACACGGGGTCTCTAAAAATTCTGTACAATTCGCTAGCACAAACTTCTGAGATCTAAAATATGAGGATATAGCCCAATTTACTTTAGTCCAAAAATATGTACCTAGTTCCTGCACGAAATGAGAATTTTGAACATCGACGGATCGGGAGAGGAAATGATGCGCCTGTAAATTGGCCACCCCGTTCACCGGATTTAATGCCTATATGGATTACTTTTAATAGGGAACTCTTAAAGATGTGGTATACTCTAGAATCTATACTCTATTTCGAAATGGTGCGGAGTAATAAAACCTACTTATAAATGCAAAACGCTAACAGAGTGGTCAAATAAATTTTTGTGATTTCTAAATATTTAGCCACAGCTGTTATAGCCTGCTGTATTATATTTTAACCATTCCACCCTGTTTTGTATGGCAATCCCGCTGCAAACAATAGGCTTTATTAGCAAAGGGGCCATTTTCTACCTGCAGTAGCGTACGTTTGGGTATTTAATTTAAAATACCTGTTTTACCTAAGTACTTTTATTTATTCACTTATTTATGTATATTCAAAAACAGTTAGTATTACTGTAACATTTTATCACATATAATATTTATATAATAAGGTATAAGAATTGCGATTTTGTGTAAACAGTTATGTAGAGAACTATGGTATATCATTTTCGTCGTCAGAAAAATCCGTCGAATCTTCGTGATGTTCCAAGGATATAATTAAAGGCTCTACAATTAGGTCAATTAAATGGTCTAGTTTCCACATTTTTTCTTCTTCTTTTATAACATGCTCAATACACTTACGCCATTTTTCAGAATCGACATTTTTTAAAGATTCCTCAAAGATAATTTTAACATCTTTCATTTTAAACGTCGTGTTTCTCCTTGCTACATAACTTTTTACTTGGGCCCAAACAAGTTCAATGGGATTTAATTCGCAATGATACGGAGGCAGACGAAGAATAGTAATATTTCGTTTCTGTGCAATTTTGTCAACTACTTACTCGGTGAAACGAGCTTTATTTGAGGACACTATGGACAACAGTTCCTTTTTCACCATACTTTCATCAAATGGTATGTTATTCTGTCTAAACCACTGAATAATATCCGCTTTTCTCCATGAATTAGTTGGTATTCTGTCAACTTTTCTGGAATGATAACTCGCATTGTCCATCACTATCACAGAATTAGGTGGAATGAGATCTAACATTTGTTCAAAATATTCTTCGAACACATCGCCATACATGTCTTTATGGTAATCGCCAGAATGATTTGACTCAAACATTAACAAACCGTCCTCAACAAAACCATCAACACTTCCAAGGTGTGTAATAATCAGTCGCTTTCCTTTCCCTTGGTGGTTTTAGTCCGGTGGACCAGCCTTCTAAGAATGCTTGACGAAAACTTGAAATATTTTTGTCTTGCCAAATCTTCCCAACCGTATATCCTTCATTAAGCCATGTTTCGTCCAGATAATAAATCTTTCTATTCTCACTTCGAAACTGCTTTATCTGTCTTAAGTAATGTCTCCTCCAGCAAATAATTTCATCTTTTTCGATTAGGAGCGATTTTCTGCATTGTTTTTCCCAGCTGAAATTCATTTGTTTTAAAGTTGTCCACAATTTCTTCCTGCTTATCGTTGGAGACATATTTTGGTCTTGCTTCAAGGCTCCTAAAATTTTGTCGATGGTTGGTATTTCCTTATTAAAATAAAAGGAATGTACTGTTCTTCTAATTATAAGTTTGTAGTCTTCATCGATAGGCACCGTCTTTCTTCCTGAAGATGGTATAGGTGGTTTTACAGCTCCACTTTTTCGTTCACACCTTAATTTATATATCGACGTTTTTGAAATACCCGTCATTTGCGAACACAGTTCCACCACAGTATCAACGCTATACAGAGGATTTTGATGTTTGAGAGCGTCATATACATTAAGAATAATATTCTTTTCGTTAACAGAAAATTTACATTTGCTCGCTCGTTTCACTGGAGAGAAAACTGAATTAGCCATTTTAATTGAAACTATGAGATGAAACAAACACACTGTGTCTTCTTCGGAAGAACAAATATAACTGAAAAATTACAATTACTTAAACTTTAGGGTATGCATACAAAAAATCGTCAAATTTGAATGTTTACAATATATAACAATTATAATAAAAAAAAACCTAAGTGTGATAAATATAATGCTGGGAAAGTCCGAGTATTAGGACAGGTAAACGTTTAAAATATGTACGTATATGTACGTAATTATGTACGCCTATGTATCAGCCATCAGAAAATGATTTATTACTTCGCATCATTTCGAAATAGAGTATAGATACATCTATAATAACCAACGAAGAATTGTCGAGAAGAATACAAATTTCAGTAAACATTTTACGATTAGAAAGCGTGTGGATTGTAAGTACATGAAAACGGAGGTAATTTTCAACATTTATTTAGAGCTTTATGGAACATTTTATAATATAAATTTGTTGTTTTGGTTTGATATTGACGTGTGTAATATTCCTACCTATTATTCATCCTAAGAAGTACCAGATTTCGAGCAAATTATGCTATTATTAACATAAATATTTACAGAAGAAAAAAAATAAAAAATAATAACTTTGAATATTTCGAAAATTATCAACTTTTGGACTAAGGTAAATTGGACTAGATACTCATATTTTAGCCTCAGAAATCTGTGCTAGCGTTTTGTATAGACCTTTTAGAGACACCTGTCGACTGGAATATTGTACACTTAATCCCGTTTAAAACTTTTTGAAATATGATAAATACCTAACTATAACGTGGTAAAATTCAAATAAGTGTGTGTGTGTTTTTTTTTTTTTTTTAATTAAAGCATATTATTATTTTAATCTAGAGGACTAAATAAGAAAAAAAAATAATGAAAACCAGCAAATTGGTATATAACATTCAAACACTCGAATAAACCACTTCGAAGATTCAATACTTCGTCATTTTTCTGACTGTATTGAAATTGAAAAACACGCTGACTTAGAAAATAGTGGAATTTTGAAAAAAAAAAACAAATTAAAATATGAAAAATCGAAAGAACACCGATATTTTGCGTTTGGTTACAGATAATTTTGTCCTTTGGAAACAAGAAAATTGAGAAAAATGCAATGATGACTGTTTTATGCACAATAAATTTCATTTACAGTAGTTTATAATATTAGGTATGCCATATTTAGAATATCATATTACGTATCCCAAGATTTCACGCCGAAATATAAATACATTAACTGTAATTTACAATATATCACATTGTTTTTGTGACCCTATAGAAATCCTCCAAGAAAGCCTTATTTCAGCACATCCGAGAATCGTGTCGTAAATTACCCACTGCAGTTATACAACTTTCCGGTATAACGCGCCCTTATCTGTGGCTACTGATATCCAAGGGTGTGGCCATAAAAGGGCCCAGATCGTTAGTACGTGGACGGTAATAGACCGAGTACTTTTCCTTCTTTACAACGTAAACAGCTGTAAAATTTTACATCATCGTTTTGTTATTTTTCGAGGTCAATAGGAATTCCTGCCGTGTTCTTTATAAATGGGACTTTCCGAAAACTGTTTGACAGCCAGGCTTGTAGTTCGTTTTTTGAAAAATAGCCCCATCGAAAAACTAGACTTCTTTCTATATATTTGGACATAAAATAACGAAAATTGCTAGAAAAACTAGTGTTTTATAAATAATGTAACGAGGCCTAATCAATATTATTGCAGTTTCAAATAGTAGACTTGGAAGAGAATGACAATTATGATTGAATAATGAATATAAACCATATAAAAAAAATTCTAATAATGCATCAAAAGCAAATATATCTATCTATTCAGACCCGTAAAATTACGGAAATATTGGAATTTTCTTGCCATTTTCTGCATGTTTCAATTTCACTTGGATTTTCTCCTATTTCCCGATTTCATAGGGAAAATTGTCACAAAACTTGTTTATAGCAGAGACCACGAAGTTTATGAATCTGATATAGATTTCTTGACAGTAGCTATGCGTTGGCTGGTTTTTCAAACAGAAAATCAAAAATTCACTAATTCGGCATTTTCAGTCTAATCAACGTGGTTTTTTGGTATGTACTGCTCATATTATCCCCCTCTTTAATGCACGTAAGTTTAGTTGCTTTAAATTATTTTATTTTTTAATAATAAAATATTAAGTGGTAACGTGTCAAAACTCGAAATGGTGAAAAGTTTAAATTCAACTACCTACTAGTTCACCTTGGTATAAAAAGCATCCTCATTTCCAAAGTGTCTTTTAATCCAGTTTTTGGCGCAGATTAGCAGATTTTCTATATAAAAAATGACTTTTTTTACCCAGAAATCGATTTTTCTGCCTTTTTCATGAAGTTCATTTAAATGACTGTATTTCAGGGGTCAAAAGTTCGTCTTTCTAAATGGAACTCTTAAGCCATAGTATTTCCGTATTATGGCTGTTCTAAGATTTTGACAAGTAAGAGTTAAAGCGTTAGTGACATTCTATAAAAAATGAATTTTTATTATATTATATCACAACCTTTTGGCCAATCATGTGAGAAAGAAAATGCGTTTTCAAGACAAATTTAGTTTCAAAGATGAAGAAAAACAACTATTTCTTAATTTATGATGGGCACGGTATAGAGTGGATGGCACCTCAACTTACTGTAGTCAGGAAGTGTCACGGGAACTAAATAAAAGGTTCCATGACCGCCGGTTCAGACGTTTAGGATACCGGCCAGCAAGATCACTCGATCTCACACCAATTGATTTTTATTTAACTTTAACTTTGAAAGAAAAGTGTATGCAACAGCACCACAAATAAGAAGTCATGATCAACATTTGAAGCTTTATTGAAAAAATGTTAATATTTTGATTAAATTATTTTATATATTTTTTGCATGTTAACTTAATTTATGAAATGGTTTTGTTTTCTTACAGACTTTCTTTTGTTCATATTTGCGTTAATTTTGGAAAAGAGTCCAAGTTTGTCAAATTTTTAAAACCATCATAATACTAAAATATCATGGCTCTAGCAACGCTATCTGGAAACTGTCACTTTGTGCCCCATTATTAAAAAGGAAATTTAAAGTAGAATAGGAATGCGCGAAGAATATATACAGGGTGCTAATTAAAATGCAGTTAAGCCCGAAATCTTTATTTAAATTAACAAAAAAGTTATTGGGGAGTTAGATTGGTTCTGGGTCACCCGCTATACATACACATAATAATAATATGATAGATGTATGGAACTTATAGATAAAGTAGGTATAGTACACACGTGTGACCTATCTATAAAATGTCACACTCGTTTGAAAAGTGACACAATATACCATTATTATTATTTATAAAATGTCTATTGTGCGTCATAAATTATTCGTATCTAGAATTCTAATTCTCACTTAACGGACGTCGGATAATCATCAAGCCCGTTTACCATAATATTTTTAATAAAAAAAAATCGTATTTTTATTAATGACAGTCGAGATAGGGCCGAAGATATCAAGATAAATAGATCCGAGCGAGCAACAAAAGTGGTCGGTCTCGGAAAAATTCACCGACAAAAAGGCCGAAAACATAAATAAGCATTTTACGGTGTCTGATGTCAGGTTAAAGCTTGATGTTATTGTAAATACGACTCCATTATAACACAAATGGTAATGACGGGCCTGGCTTTATAATAATGGAGACATTTTGGTCTATTCGGAGGATGGTGTAAGAATTTCGGTATCGGTAAGGTGACCAGTTATTTTTGGTAATATGGCTCGCGATAGTATGACATTATTTGTTGGTTCGGCCGATGCATTTGATTCACCTTGACAAAAATGTATGCATACCTTCATTTTGGGGAAAAAAATGATTTCGCAATAAGGGTGGAGTTAATTTCGCTATCAAGACCACGGTTTTCCAATGAGTCTTGGTGTAATTTTGGTAAAACTTACTCAGTTTATTTCGGTAAGTTTTAGTCGGCTTGGAAAAGCGGACAGAAAATGTCGATACACTTGGGATTAATTGTGCAAGCACTTACTTTCAACAAGACGGTGCCCTTACCCATAACGCTATTCGAATAAGGGAGTATTTAAATATCCATTTTAGAAAAATGGACCTATAACGTGGCCACCACGATCTCCGAATCTAAGACCCCTAGATTTTTCTCTTTCAGGTGAATTAAAAAATAAAAGTTATGAAAAAATCAGAAATAGGACCGCTACTCATCATGCATACTTCAAAATCCGTTAGGAGTGCATTGAGAACTCCGTAGAAAATGCTTAAAGCTTTAAAATGCTGTTTTTTTATTAATTAAACTTCCGTTTTTTTCATGATCTATTGCGTGGTTTAAAAAAGAAAAGTTTGAAGAGAACGCCTAGGAAACCATAAATATCCATGGTATGGTATGTATTTGGAAAGAGAATTTATAATGCATTTTTTAACTAAAATATACAAGGTGCCTCCATTAGAAAGATTAAGTTGGATCCGATTAATTTTCGACCTGACCCCATACCCTTCTTTTGAAAACGGCATAATACTCTAAATTCTTTATAGGGAAAGACTTGTATCAAATATTTCTTGTACACCTTTTTAAGAAGTTATAGGGTGTTCTCATAATTGTAATTTTTTTCCCTCGTATATCTTAAGCGAGCGAAAATGCTTAAATTTTGGTTCGCCCGTATACTACTTTTTCAATAGTATCAACAATTATGGAGACACCCTATAAAATGGTCGAAAATCAGACCCTGTAAAGGGGGTGACTCGAATAATTCGAGTCTATGCGTATGGAGAACTCGAAAACCGTAAGAGATACAGTGTCGATCAAATTAGGGCAAAATTGCGCATTTAGGTGCCTAACAAAAAGGCCGTTTAGAATGGTTTAAAATTCCGAGTATTTCCGGAGATATCCGGAAAACGAGCGAAATATTCAAAAATCGTTTTATTTTTCTCTTAAGCTTATTTAAACAACGGTTTTCAAATTGAATTGCACTTTTGCATTACCGCTTTTCCCGCTCTATCCAATGGTGGCAACCATTTTGGAATTCGAAGTTTTGTCTTCAAGGGGTCATCATCAACTTTCAATTTTTACCAAAAAGAACTTTAATCTTTTTATCGTTTTTCAGATAATATTGGCGTTATTAATTTGAATATATGTTTTTAATTTAATTTTTATTTTTTTTTAAATTCAATTTTTTTTATTTATTTTGCTTTAGGATAAAAAATGAACGAACCTGTTCATTTAATTTTACTTTTTGTTATTCTTATTAAAAATAAAAACTCCAATTTTCCACTTGACACAAAAAACGTTATATATAATTTTTATAGAAAATAAACATTTGAAAAGCAACTTGAACTATTTAAAATTACGCTAAAGTAAAATAAGTAATTTCAAAAAAAATAAAATAAAATTGAAAAAAAAAAGAATAAAAAAATATTAATATTAATTCATATTAATAACGCCAAGACCATCTGAAAAACATTCAAAAAAATAAAGTTCGTATTTAAAAAAAAAAGACAGCTGATGATGACCCCTTGAAGACGAAACGTTGGATTCCAAACTGGATACCACCATTTAATAGAGCGGAAAAAGTGCAATTCAATTTGAAATCCGTTTTTAAATAAGCCCAGGAAAAAAATACAATGATTTATCAAAATTTTGTTTTTTTCTGGATATCTCCCAAAATATTCGAATTTTTAAAACTTGCTAACCGGCGTTCTGTTAAGCACCTAAATGCGCAACTTTGTTCTAATTTGACCGACACTGTATCTCTTACGGTTTTCGAGATCTCCATACATAGACTCAAATTCGAGCCCCCATGTACAGGGTTTTAACGACTCGGAGAATATTTTCAGCACGTTGAGGTTAATTTTTTTAGCTTCGACCTGAAGTTAGTTCCATAAACTGACATAACATACGAAAGCGCAGAGAACTGGATTCAAAGAGGTTTAAACGCGAGATCAAGCCACTCTCATAATACATGAAATAAACATTCTGATCTGAGATTCAAGACGCTTTAACGTCTTCAGTTTCAAGTACATTGTTCAACTGCGAAATAAACGTAGTAGCTAATGCACTATGAGTATATTTCTATCCCTTTTTTCTGCAGATGAAGGAGGATGCAAATACACCCAGAGTGCTCTGATTTTAACAATGGAGAGTGAACGGGTTCCACAAACATTGACTACGTTTACAACGTGAAACTCAATGCGATTTAACCGAGCTGGTACAGTTACATACACACGGTGCCAAATTGAAATTTTGAGCGGATCTGGCATTTCAAGTTATTAATTATTAGGATCGAATTGGCTGAAAGCGATGTAAAAAGGATTAGTGAGCGACAAAGACGGATTTAAAAGTGGAATTGAAAATGGCAGTTAACAGCTGTTTACCTGGTAAAGACTTTTGTTTTAATTTTGACATTTTTGAAGTGAAACTTCTTTAGCGAGGGTCAGAAAAATGAAACGCTTATCAAAGTGAAACGCCCCTTTAATTAAGCGTGTTCCAGTATAGCTATAGTGGGTTGAAATTTTCAGGACATGTAGCCGGGGTAAAATGAGGGTACTAGACGAAAACTGGGCCTGTACTCCCCTCCCCTCTTCCGTTCGGCCAGGAAAGGGGGAGAAAAAAAAATAATTAATTTCGGGAGAATGGGAAGAGCTACGGGGTCGAAATTTTTATGGTAGGTGCGTCTGATGGAGTGCTACCTTTGACCATACTTGGGGGGACCGGGTCTCTAATTTAGGGGGGATTTTGGGGAAAAATCGTTTTTTGCCGATATCTACGCAACAGAGCCTCGGATCGAAAACCTGACAAGCGATGTCTTCGTTTCACGAGGTCATACCCCGTTTCACAAGGTCATCAGTGGAAGGAGGGAATTATACCCCTCCCTCCCACCTCCCCGGATACCCAAAAACTTTCAAAAAAAGGGAAAAAATTAAAAAAAAAACATAAAAAATTCTTCGGAAAGGAAATAAAAGTATTATAAAACGAAATAAGAAAAAAATAATAATAAAAATAGTTAGAGAAACGCGGTTTTTGGCGAAAAAAGTGCCATGGAGTTCAAAATGCATGTTGAAAAAAATCAAAATTTTTTGAGAAAATGCAAAAAAAATGAAAAAAACTTTAAAAATGTTCGGAAAGTTAATTAAAAGTATTAGAAAACGAAATAAGAAAAAGGATTAAAAAAAAGAAAAAACAAAAGATTGCTCGGAAATTTAATAAAAGAATTATAAAACCAAATAAGAAAAAAAAATAAGAAAAAAATAAGACAAAATTAAGAAAAAATCGTTCGAAAAGTTATTAAAAATATTATAAAACGAAATAAAGAAAAAAAATAATAAAATAATGTTGAGGAACGCGGTTTTCGACGAAAAAAAAAATAAGAAAAGAAGGAAAAAAATTAAAAAAAGTGTCGAAACCGAGGGCAAAAGCAGAGAAAAAAAAGCTTTAAAAAATAAAAAGTCAATTCAAAATATCTCTTTCAGAAGGTTCACTTCAGTTGTGTACTTATAAAGATGAGGCACATAGAGGCAATAAAAACAACCACAAAGACAAAAGAAATAATAGTAATGTATAATTGACAAAAGTTTATAAGTTACGTTGAATTAACAGATCTTCCTTTATCGAAATTTCCATGTTCCACCTTTCTTTTTTGATATATTTTATTTTATCGGAATCGGATTATCGAATGATAAACACGGGTTTAATTGAAATCTGATTGTATCGAATCGTAATTTCGTGTTGTATACGTAGCCAGTATACCTACTTGATTTTTAACATATGCACCATATCTGGAGAGGTAGGTAAATAAAAGTGCTTCAAAACAAAATGTTAAAATAAAAATATGCATGGTTTTTCAGTAAAGTTATCGCAAAAAACAAACGACCATCTTAAACGTCAAATTTTGACATATTAAGTTTTGTTTTTTCTAACGTAAAAACCTATTTATTCTTAAATTTTTGGATTCTACGGATATTCCTTTACTATGTTATCGTCATCAGGAGTTAGTTCAAACAGTTTTAAAATGAAAATTAATGCCACAAATTTGGCTGGCAAAATTTTGGCAAAAAAAGTCGATTAAAATTAAGCTAAAACTAGACAAAAAAAAACAGAGAGAAAGGAAAAACAAAATGCAACGCAAAAGTGTAAATGGAACAGGTATATAAAGACAAACAAGATAACTACATTTAATTTAAAAAGTCTTTATACAATTCTCTGAAACTGTAATAAGTATATGTGGTTTTTTAGAAGATTTCTTTTTAAATATTTTGGGCATGCCTTGTGTCAGTGTAAGTTAGTCTTTGTTGGTTACGCCATGCCATCGGAGCAAGCGAAGCATGATGTACACAAGACATCCTTTAATAATATAAGAACAGCTAAAAAATTAAAATAAAGCTCTTCCGCAATGAAAACATTAAACATAACCGCATCAGCCAAACAAACGCGATTCTAGCCAATAGGAATTGCGAAAAACATTGCAATAGAATCCAAGTTGGTGTGTCGAAAAGTTTTGTAGTTTTTCATCAAAACCCCCTCCCCTTCACTACTCGCAATTTC
The DNA here is from genome assembly GCA_016904865.1 of Pissodes strobi. Taxonomy (NCBI): domain Eukaryota; kingdom Metazoa; phylum Arthropoda; class Insecta; order Coleoptera; family Curculionidae; genus Pissodes; species Pissodes strobi. The sequence continues at coordinate 270,396 of MU182411.1, read as the reverse complement.
AAACTCCCTCGTCAAGGGAGTGGATGCTTCTCAATATAATTCCCTAACTGAAGGCCATCATTATTGGCTTAAAACCGAAATTAATTAACACAATGAGAAAAAAGGTGTGAATTCTATATGGTCGGCTTCTGTAGGTAATTACAGGTTCTACCGCGCAACAAAACGGTTTACACCTTTTGGTGCTGTTATTCTGATCACCGCGCGCGGACAATAACACGTTATGAAGATAATGAGGGGGTCGATTTGAAGATTTCCTGTGGATGTGTGAGCCCGAGATGACTGGCATTATTGCGTAACAATAGAGTCCTCTGTTAACCGTGATGTTAATAAATTATTTATAACCGCATTTTAAATAATACTTTTCGTCAATTTAAAGCTATAAAATAATGTGCGGTAAAGGTTTCAGGAACCATCACCGAAATAAATTAATTAGATGACAGCTACTATAGTCAATACCAACAAACGTGAGATTTATCTTACTTATTCAAATAAAAAGTGCACCACAAGTCATGCAGAAACTAAACTGGGTTCCAAAAAATAGGGGCAGACGATTTTTAGCAGCATTTTCAATTTGTCGTAATTTGTGGTGGAGAATGAGCTTCCCGAAGAATGATTGACGTTGTTGCTTGTAGTGCACCCGGTCAAATTGTAACAGGATCTCTCCTTCTAATTGGACATTAATATCATTTCTATAAGTTTGGACCACACTTGAACATGTTTATTTAATTTCGGATGTAGTCATTAACGATAGTTCATTTAAAAATCCAAATTCTGCATGAACTTCTACATATGCCTCTCATCTCCTCGAAAGTTCCGTTTTAAGCTTGAAGGAAAACTCGAACACGAAAATTATCCCTTCCTTTAAATACAACGTCACCTTCTCTCGTGTCATCAAAATATACCATCCTTTTCTTCTTTCCTTCTGGTGTCAAGTTGGTAATTTTCATTTATTCGTAAGTTAATTGCATCAGATTCAAATGAATCAAAATTATCCCTTAACACGTTTAGAAAAGAATACAGTGAATCATATAACAAAATTACATCGGTAATATCTATATTTACAACCTGAAGTTTTTTAATTGTTTCGTTGAACCTTTCCAGAACTTTATTCCAAAAACATGTCATAATAGTTATTTATGCAACAAGTGCGTAAAGTGAATCTTTTTTTATGAATGGGAATATTGTCGCATGAGCCGTAGGCGAATGCGACAATCGCATGAATAAAAAAAGGGTATTTTACACATGAGTAGCATACAAAATTTTTTCTACTATCGAAAAATATATGAAAAAATAAAAATAATGTTATATTACTTTACGCACTAGTGCGTAAAGTAAATTATTTTACGCACTAGTGCGTAAAATATTTTTTTTTACGCACTGCCCTAAATGTCAAAAAATATGTCCGTAAACGTCAAAAAATATGTCAGCTTTACTTTACGCACTAGTGCGTAAAATACCTTACTTTACGCACTGCACATTAAAAAGGCCTATTTTACAAATCTTAGAGAGTGCGTAAAGTGAGTACTTTACGCACGGTAGTAGAAAAAAGCAGTTTCAAGATAACACAGTTTTTCACACTTCTCGCTTCTAATCTTGCATTGGGCTTTTCATTTGCATCTTCCAGTATTATATAAAGGGCGTCTACAATTTCGAAATAGGATGTATACAATGCTTTACTTGGATCCGCACGAGCACTCCATCGAGTGACGGACAAGCTCTTAACAGACCGGGCTTCTTAGGCTTCTGCGATAATACGCCACCAATTCAATCTAGCGATGGCCCTTAGCCAATTTTGTAATGAATATAATAATTTTGATATCTCTTTGCCCTAACGCCACTCATATTACAACCCCTTGATGTGGGCTGCTTTCTGACCACGAAATTGGAATGAAAAAGGGTGTGCTCACTGGACAATAGAGAATAGTGATCACAAAACGTTTTTGCTGCCATTTAAGAAACAATATTTCAAAAAGAAAGCCATTTTCCCGATATTATTAAGAACGGTTTTCAATGTTGAAAAAATTAAATTATCTAAATGTTTTATATAGCACGCAGATAGGAACACTCAAGACAATGTGGAAAATCGGGAATTTTGTCGTGTAAAAACAATGACACAAGAAGCACTTCAAAATACCTACAGGACAGGGATAATGGACATGATCGTATGCTCTATACCTATTTTCCGGAGGACGCTGATGCAAGCCAACCTCCTCCAATTGAAGTGCAGAACTTGGTGGCCTACAATCGGAGGAAACATATTCACCTCATAATTAGATGTGATGCCCATGCACGCCACACAGGCTGGAGACGTACGTGCATCAACCATAGAGGTGAGTCATTATTCAATTACTTACTAGGGGAGAGGCTGGTTGTCAATGACCGAGGCTCTGAACCAACATTTGCACGTGCCAACAGGCAGGAGGTATTAGACCTAACGATCAGTGATAATCTCTTATCTACAAGTATCTCAGATTGGAGAGTATCATCAGAACCCTCCTGCTCTGGTTACAGATATATTCTTTTCAACCTGAGAATAGGCGAAGACCCACTATTGAATACAGGGACCCTAAAAACACCGGAGGACAAAGCAAAATCACACCATCCCATCAGCCTAACCTCCTTTCTCCTCAAAACAATGTAGAAAGCAATCGATCAATACATAAGAAGTGAAACTCTAACGAGAACACCGCTCCACCCTAGGCAGATCGCCTATACGGAACACAGTTAACTTTTTCCACCGAGGTAAAATATTTAGGGGTCACACTGGACCGTAAACTTATCCGGAACAAGCATCTAGACAACACCATCTCTAAAGCCACAGCGGCAACCTGGACATGCCGTAAACTAGTTGGCAAAACATGGGGCATAAAACCAAAACTGGTATATTGGATCTACCAAACAATAATAAAGCCCACGGTCACCTATGCCTCGCTGGTATGGTAGCTAAACACCCATCAGGTCACCGCTCAGACCAAACTTAATGAAGTGCAAAGGCTGATATGCCTGGAAATAGCAGGGGCAATGTCGACGTGGCCTACCGCAGCCTTAGAGGTACTGCTCAACATGCCTCCTCTTCACCTCAGTGCGAAGAGGGAGGCGATTATCAGTGCTCACGGACTATTCCAAATAGGCAAATTCAAGCCTGAAGATTTGACTGGTCATCTGCGCAAACCTCTTCGAAGAAATGAAACTGGAAAATGCCAGCAAACCAAGTGACCAAATGACGGTCATATTGGACCTAGATGTCCCATTCGCAGTGGTTATTGATGAGGAGAGTAAAAAACTACTTCAAGCCGATAACGCATCGCTGTGGTACAAAGATGGTTCAAAACTAGCAAAAGGAGCCGGTTTTGCCATTTCAGGTCAAAACTGTAAGCTTTCCAAACCGCTAGGCAAATATGTGTCCATCTTCCAAGCGGAAGTGCTTGCCATAAATATATGTGCAGAAGAGTGTCTCACTCACTCATTTTCAGACAACCAGGCGGCTCTAAAGGCACTAAAAACTTTCAAGTGCCTATCAAAGCTAGTCTGGGAATGTAAGCAAATCCTAAATCAATTAGCCACGCAACCAGGTAACTTTAATATGGGTTCCTGGCCATAGAAGCATAGAGGGCAACATAAAAACAGACTGCCTTGCGAAAGAAGGAGCTGGAACACCATATTATGGTCCAGAGACCTACTATGGCCTTATGAAGAGCCACCTCACGGAAGAACTAAAGAAATGGGAAAAATATCAACTTTCGTCCTGCTGGAGACACACTCCAGGACTAAGACAGGCGAAAAGGTTTATCACCAGACATGAACAGAACAGATGTCAGAATAGTCGCCGGACTGCTCACTGGACACTGCCCGGTAAAATACCACCTAAAGGCAATAGGCAAAGCAGAAGACGACCAATGCAGATTTTGCAAAATGCAACTGAAACAGCAAACATCTACTCTGCCAATGTCCAACCCAACTCTGCAAAAGACTCAAGTACCTTGAAGGAGTACAGCTATCGCCTCAAAAAGTGAGTCAACTACCTCCCACAAAAATAAATAGCTTCGTTTGGAAGAAGCCTACGTCTCTTAGACACAAATTAAATGTAGAGTCATGCACAAAATATCTGCAAAGGTAGCAGTGCCGGGCGGCTGAAACTAGCCGAAACTACTCCCTAGCAATCTACAATCTACAATCTGCCGATTGGGCTGGAATTAAACTTACCCTTCAGGAGCAGATGCTGGCTTCTATTGCAAGGATAAAATATCGAGAAGAGATTAAGATGACTTCGGAGCAACTGATATCAGCCACTCCAGACTAAAAGGCAACTCGTCAATCGAGCTAATGAGACTACATCGAACTACAACAAAGCGACTGGGGACGCTAAACGGAATTTATGGGAAACATTCTATAGGAGCATAACAGTTGAACATAGAACTGCCAGGATCCATAGAATTATCAACGATTAAAAGTGCGATTCTAGCGCGTTTCAGCCTTTTAAATCGCCTGGTGCTGCAGAACAGTTTGAGGGTAGAACATCGCTCTTAATTAAACTTTTTAGAGACAGTAATTATATACCTAGCTCTTCTCTTCTCTTTCTTAGCCATTTTACTACTCTTTGAGTATAGGCCTCTCTCACAGGATTCCATGTTTTCTTTTTTTTTTTTTTTTTTTTATGGCAGTGGCACACACACTAAAGGTAGATCCTATGGCGCTCGACGAGCGGTGTGTGTGCGAAGATATTGATTGACACGGTTCTTGAATATTTGTAGGTTGTAATTAGTGGAAAACAGATGTCCTGGAAGTGAGTTCCACAGTGATGCAGTGCGCCAGACAAAGGAGTTCTGGTAAAGCGATGTTCTAGGTGTTTCTAGTTGTACGACGAGCTAGTGCGCTCCTGCCGTCTGTCATGACTGCCTGACAAGAGTTGCCAGGGGCGGGATTATGCGGGCTAAATGCTGGGAACATCTGCCGTGAAAGTATCTGTAAAACAGAGACATCTCGGCCACATGTCTGCGATGTTCCAGACTATCCAGATTCCGGGTCAACTCCGGATCGCCGACGAGACGCACAGCCCTCTTCTGAATGGAATCCAGCAGCTTTAGGGTATGCTTTGGTGCGGCACCCCAGATATGTGAGCAATATTCTAAGCACGGTCTTATTTGCGCTTTGTACAGGGTGGCTCGAATTCGTGTCTATGTATGGGGAACTCGAAAACCGTAAGAGATACAGTGTCGGTCAAATTAAGGCAAAAGTGCGCATTTAGGTGTCTAACAATATGCCGTTTCGAAAGTTTCAAAATTCCGAGTATTTCCGGAGATATTCGGAAAAAACCGAAATTTTGAAAAATCGTTTTATTTTTTTCCTGTGCTTATTTAAAAACGGATTTCAAATTGAAGTGCACTTTTGCATTGCCACCTTTTCCGCTCTATCGAATGATGTTATCCAGTTTGAAATCCGACGTTTCGTTTTCAAGGGATCATCATCAACTTTCTTTTTTTAAATACGAACTTAATTTTTTTTGTCGTTTTTCAGATGGTATTGGCGTTATTAATATGAGTAGGTGTTTTTATTTCTTTTTAAATTCTTTTTTTTAATTTTTATTATTTTTTTTTAATTTATATATTTTGCTTTGGCGTAATTTTGAATAATTTAAGGTAGGTACTTTTGAAATTTTTATATTCTTTAAAAACATTTTATTTTGGTTTTCGTATTAAGTGGAAAATTGGAGCCGGTATTAAAAATAAAAAATAGTAAAATTATTTTTCACGAGAATATGGCCATGAACTATTACTCAAACAAGTTGCTTAGTGCAAAGAT
>MU182411.1:242301-254577 GCA_016904865.1 Pissodes strobi | reverse complement strand
TTTTTTTTTATGGCAGTGGCACACACACTAAAGGTAGATCCTATGGCGCTCGACGAGCGGTGTGTGTGCGAAGATGTTGATTGACACGGTTCTTGAATATTTGTAGGCTGTAATTAGTGGGAAACAGATGTCCTGGAAGTGAGTTCCACAGTGATGCAGTGCGCCAGACAAAGGAGTTCTGGTAAAGCGATGTTCTAGGTGTTTCTAGTTGTACGACGAACTGGTGCGCTCCTGCCGTCTGTCGGGACCGCCTGACAGGAGTTGCCAGGGGCGGGATTATGCGGGCCAAATCCTGGGAACATCTGCCGTGAAAGTATCTGTAAAACAGAGACATCTCGGCCACATGTCTGCGATGTTCCAGACTATCCAGATTCCGGGTCAACTCCGGATCGCCGACGAGACGCACAGCCCTCTTCTGAATGGAATCCAGCAGCTTTAGGGTATGCTTTGGTGCGGCACCCCAGATATGTGAGCAATATTCTAAGCACGGTCTTATTTGCGCTTTGTACAGCAAGAGCAACTGCTGCGGTGTATAGAGTTTTTTGTTGCGAAATAGCGCACCAAGCTTCTGGGAGGCTGATTTTGCGATGTTAGCAACATGGTCATGCCACGACATATTGCTGTTGACCGAGACACCCAGCAGTCCGATTGACGAGGATGAAGGAATGGTCGATCCTGCCATAATGATGTCAGGGCTCGCTGTATTGGCCCTCTTAGTAAACGTTGCTGCTTGGGTCTTTGCTGCATTGAACTGGACCAAATTTCGGTCGCCCCAAGTTTGAACTTTCTCCAGGTCTTGATTAATTGCTGTAATCTGCTCCTGTCTGCGGTGATGAGTCTCAGTCGCTGGTAAGGGTTTTTCTGATCTAAAGTGGGAGACAAGGGTACTGTCATCTGCAAAACTGTAAACAGGATTATTCGTTTCGATCAGCAGGTCATTAATATAGATGAGGAACAGAGTTGGTGAAAGTATTGCGCCCTGAGGCACGCCCGCGTTAATGGTGAATGTGTCTGATATGTGTCCATCGACTGCAACATGTAGGGATCGGTTCTTAAGGAAACTGGCCAGCCAGCTGCAGAGAGAGGCGGGCAGTCCCAAGGACGGCAGTTTGTTGAGCAGTCCGTCATGCCAAACTCTGTCGAATGCCTTTGAAATATCCAACGCAATCGCTCGAGACTCTCCGTAGTTTTCAATTGCCCTACTCCATATATGAGTGACATAGGCCAATATATCTCCTGTCGATCTCTCTTTGCGAAAGCCGTATTGATTATCGCTGATTATTCTGTTGCTCTCGAGGTACTTGAGTAGTTGCTGGTTGACTACACGTTCCATGACTTTGGAGATTATTGGAAGCAAGGCAATCGGGCGATAGTTTGAGGGCGTGGTTTTCTTGCCTTTTTTTGGAACAGGTTGCACTCGAGCGACTTTCCAAGAGGATGGGTAAATCCCTTTTCTGTAAGAAAGAGAAAAAAGCCTGGAAAAAACAGGTGTTAGTTCGTTGGCGCAGTTCTTTAGCACAATGGCAGGTATTCCGTCCGGTCCTGATGCCTTTTGCGTATCTAGTTCTTTAAGGATTTTGCGAATATCACGATGAGAAAACTTGACTTCTGCCATGGTGGTGTTGATGTTCGGTATAGTGGGGAGAGTCTTGCTTTGGGGCACGTCTAAGGTAGAGTGCGATGAAAACATTTTAGCGAGCATGTTTGCTTTTTCTTTGGCTGTAGTCGCCGTGATGCCACGTTCGTCCGTCAAAGGTGGGAGAGACGTTTTTGTAAAGTTGTTACTTACTGCCTTTGCTACCGACCAGAAATTCCTGGAGCCACTGGGGCATTGCAAAAGTTTATTCCTGATCCTTTGATTGTGTGTGTCCTTAGTTTCGTCGATCACACGCTTGCACTCGTTTCTCGCTTCGATAAAATAATTGCGATTTTCAGCGGTCTGATTTTGCTGCCAGTACTTATAGGCTTGCTGTTTCCTTCCTACAGCTCTTTCGCATCTTTTGTCGAACCAGGGCTTTCCTTTTGATGGTAACTTGATGGAATTTGGGATGTATGCTTCCATTCCTGAGGAGATTACTTGCATGATCTCTTCGCAGCAGTCTGACGGGTCGTCAGTGGCAAAGCAGACGTCGAGCCAAGGAAAATCTAGGTAAAACTGCCTCAGATCGTCCCAGTTTGCAGAATTGTAATGCCAGATTTTGCGAGGCAATGGTGGATCCTTCTGTATGAGTGGCAATTCACAAACCGTTGTAATAAGTTTGTGGTCGGAGGTACCTAATGGCGGACCAACTGTAACCTTGTACTGGTCAGGATTGGTGGTCAGAAAAAGATCCAGGAGGGCGGCGAATTCGCCCCTCTCTGAGATTCGAGTTGGTTCGTCTACAAGTTGAGTAAGCCCGCAGCTGATGGCAAATGCTTCAGCCTCTCTACCTTCGTTGTCGGTCTTGTTGTGATGTTTGAGCCAGTTGGTGTTGTGGGCATTGAAGTCTCCCAGAACGATTATTTCTGAACTGGGGTGATCGACCTGTATTGAGTCAAAGGTGGTAGCTAGTGTTGAGAAAAAGCTTTGGTAGGCTCTATCGCTCGGAGGGCGATAGAGACAACATATAAACTTGGTTAATCCCTTGGCGGTGAACTTGAGCCACATGACGTCAAGGTTGTTCGGTTCGAGTGTTTCCTCGCGGTGACATGAAAGGTCGCTTCGGACAAAAAGGCATATTCCGAACTTATATCTAAATCGGGTATGTAAGTCGTAGCCAGGATAGAGGTAGTTCACTGTTGTTGTTGTAGAACATACTTGTGTTTCTGTAAGGGCTAATATGTGTGGTCTATTTGCTTGTAGATGTTGGTGTACCGAATTTATGTTTGTATTTAGGCCTCTTATGTTGCAGAAATCTATTCTAAATTGGTTCGGTATCTTTGCTGTCTGTGAAATGCGGAATGAAGGGCTCCCAGGGCCACCCCGCGCCCGGAGATCCGAATGGCCGGGGAGTTTACCTCCCTAACTCACTAATATATACTAATCACTTCAGTGCACAATGGTATTTTAAATACTGTGTGTGCACTCATTTGCATTAACCAGCATTTCTAAAGAGGTGTTTAACAATTAATAATCACCTACAATCAAATTATCGAAAAATAGTAACAAAAAAATAAACAAAATTCCAACACTCACAAACCAATCGAAATAATACCGATAGCAACAAACCTTAATCATAATTACATCCAAGTATCACAAGTACAACAAATATTCAGACCAAACCTATATTATTAATTACCCAGTCCACTATTGCCCTCTTTACCCTATTGTATTTCTTATTTCTGAACTCAAAAGGTAAACTATTATATATTCTGGGACCTATGCTATATATATGACTCTTAAAGAGTGTTTGGGATTGGACAATACAAGATTATTATTTGCTGCATTTCTTGTATTAATACCATGACTTAAATCTTCTCTGTAGTACTTTTTTGTTAACATAAATCTAATAACTGATTTTATAAATAATTGATGAGGACTTAAAAGTTTACTATCTACTAGTTCAGTAGGATATCTTTTTTTCTTAAACATCATTATTTAAATAACCCATTTTTGAGCAATTGTAAGTTTAGACATGTTAGTTGATCCTGTACTTCCCCAAACTAATATTCCATAATTAATTATTGACTCCATGAGTGCATAATAAACTGTTTTTAAAGAAGAAAATGGTAATATTTGTCTTAGTTGATAAAATTTTCAAATCAGTTTTCTTACTTTTCCTGTCACATATTGAACATGCTCTTTCCAAATAAAAAGTTCATCAGATATTACCCCCAAGTACCGTATAGAAGATTTTTGCCCGATCCAGCTATCACAATTACACAAATCTCCTCGATCACATTGGGAGTGGTGCATTTTTATTCTATTAAAGCCTGGCAATGTCCGAGAGGATAGTGAAAATGTCAAAAATTTAGTTTTCTCGATATTCAGGGAAAGTAAACTAGAATCTAACGATCTTTTAATTTTCTGTAACAAGAGCTCGGCATTCCCTCTTGCAGACTCCCAGTCATCCCCACAAACTATTGCCACAGAATCATCCGCAAAGCAAAATATTCCCCCCAATTCATGCATGAGGCTGTTTATGTAGGTATTGAACAGCAGAGGTGAAAGCACTGTACCCTGTGGCACACCAAACTCTATCTCCAACTCACTACTCTTTTCACCCGAGATTCTTACGATTTGCTTCCTTCCACATAAGTAGGATTTAACAAGGTCATTCGCAATACCTCGAATGCCCACATGTTCCAAACGCTTTAATAGAATCTGGTGTGACACAGTGTCAAATGCCTTCTGGAGGTCGAGGAATATTCCTATCACCTTTCTTCCTTCATCCAATTTTTTCAGGATCGGCTCTGAAACCCTACACAGAGCATCTTCGGTACTGGAGGCCTCCCTAAAGCCAAATTGATTAGGATGTAAAATCTTATTTTTTTTTAAAACCATTTAATTTAAATCTCAAACATTTTTCAACAATTTTACTTATGGAACTTGTTAAAGCAATTGGCCTATAATTATTTGTTAATGCTTTGTCTCCTTGTTTAAAAAGTGGAATAACAGTTGTACTTTTTAAAATTTCGGGAAAAACCCCCAGTGCCAAAGATAGTGTTCACCAAGTGACATAAAGGTTTGACTAATTTATCTTTAAACGTTTTTATTATAAAGGAGCAAATGCCATCTTCACCCCCCTTTACCCCTGTCTTAAGGCTCTGAATACTCATTAAAATTTATTTTTCTGAGCTGGGAGGCATTCTGCGCTCTACATTTTATCCACAACAATATGATGTTATTTTACTTGCTAATTGAGCCCCTATATTTGCAAAAAATTAATTAAACTCATTTGCAATTAACTTTTTGTCATTTAATTCAACATTATCACCATTTCTGATCTTATTTATCTCCACCTTCCGAATCTGATCATTGGTGGCTTGTTGTATTACATCCCAAAGTTTCTTTGGGTCACCTGAGGCTCGTTGAGCAATCTCCTTGTAGTATAGGTATCTAGTCTTTTGAATAAGTTTGGAAAGAGGTTAACCCACTTGGTTAATAGCGTTTACCACAGAGGAAAAGATTGATTCAATCTTTTATTCAGAGGCGACCCCCCCCCCTCAAAAAAAAAAAAAAGAAAAAAGATCTTCGACAGATTTTACCATCAATTTAGAATAAATGGAACTTTGAAGAAAGAGAAAAACCGTCGTCATGTTTTGACTGCTGACGAGCAACTCAATACTTTGTTACCTTTTGAAGAGACTCCTGAAACTTCAACGCCGAAAGCATCCTTAGGACTAGACGTCACTTTTAAACGTACCTTGAAACAAACAATTTGAAGTTCCATAAATATTGTCCAGTGCAAAAATGAGAACGTGATTCAACACCAGGTTGGATTTTTGCAATATTCTTATGGAGAGACATTTTTTAGGAAATCTATTTTTTTTACTTACAGCCCCAACCCAAATTTTAATAGAAAAATATACCCATTACTTGAGCATTGAGAATAACAAAAAAAAGTGTGCCTCAGCTTTATAAGCTCACAACTGAAGTGAAACTTCTGAAAGAGATATCAGGAAATGAGTTTTTATTATTTTTTTAACTTTTTAATTTATGATGTTTTGCCCCCGGTTTCAACACTTTTTAATTTTTTGTTTCCTTTTTTCGCCGAAAACCACGCTTCTCTAACTTTTTTTTTATTGTTATTTTTTTCTTCTTTATTTTGTTTCATAATACTTTTATTAACTTTAAGAATAAATTCTTTCTTTTTTTATTATTTTCTTTCTTATTTGGTTTTATAATACTTTTATTACCGTAAAGTGAGGATACTTTGCCCCATATTTTCGTCAAATTTTATTTAAGTTCATGAAATATATCCATTACATTTCTTTTTTTAATCGAGGTTCTTTTGGGAGGCTTCTGAAAGACCTATTATTTAAAAAATTTCTTGCTGTCACATGTTTGTTTAGAGATTTTTTTTATAGTTCAAGTATGGTGCAAAGTATCCCTTAAAAGGAGGATACTTTGCACCACGTGAGAATTACTTTAGTTTCTTCAATAAAATAAGCAGGATTGGTGTAAAGATAAACCCCTTCTAGCGAAAGATTACAACAAAATAAATCGAAAATATTTATTTCTTCCACTTTAAATAATAATTTAGGGATAAGTTAGGAACTAGGAGTCACAAATTTTTTTTTAGTTAAAAAATTACAAATTTAGTTGTAATTTATACGAACAAACTAAAAAATAAACACTTTTAGAACATAAAAACGATACAACTAAATATAGAAGGTAGTTATTTAATATTGATTAATCAAACCAAAAATGATCAAGTTGAGAAATCGTGTAAAATCCACGTTTGGATATTTGTTTTGGTGGATCAATTGAACCAATAACATCGTTCCATTCGTGGAATATCTCATCCTTCCGTGTTGGCCATTTCCATGCTCTCGCTGTTTTCTCCATGGCATTAATTGTCGCTCCTGCGTCGCTTAAATCGGTAATTTTTCCTGGATAGAGTTTTCCCTCGTAAGAAAAGATTACGAATTCTCCTATCTGTCTTTTGATTGGTTCTAGCGAATCTTTGTCATGGATTTATTATTAGAAAACGAACTTGTATTGCATTTTTTCACAAAAAATGCCAGTTCGTCTTCCATCTCTGCAATTTCGTTAACAGAATCATCAGAGTCTTGCAAGTTAAATGATTCGTCAGAAGAATCCTTATTTTTGTTTCTTTTTTTACTTTTGTTACACCGTTCCCAGAAACCTCGGCCTCCGTGGGCAAGACTTCTTCGTGGGTAATGCTCTTACCTGCTGCAACATTTATTTTCTTTTTGCGTCTTGGCTTGCTGAATGCCACATTTCTTAAAACCGGAAATCAGGTTCTGTATTGCATTTGCTTGTAACTTATCCATCAGTTGTTTCAAAAGATAGGGAAAGTATTGTTTCTCCAGTACAGTACATTTACTACGAGCACTAGAACTTTCTTTCCAGTTGGAGAGAATTTCACGCCACGCTTTCTTCATGGGTGCGAAGAATGCCACATCTAAGGGTTGGGTAAGATGTGTACTATTTGGAGGCAAGCATTCAAAATGAATATTGTTTTTCCGACATAATTCTAGCACATGTTGATTAATATGTGCTGATAAATTGTCTCCAATAAGAACTTTTTTACCATTGCTTTTCTTCAGCCTTGGTAACATAATTTGTTTCAAACCAATACTGTACCGTGTTCCATTTGGACAGCCTTGCACCCATGTATCCCACAGATGACTTGCCTTATATACTACATAAGGCGGCAAAAGTTCTCCCGGGAGATTAAACTTTTAGATGAATTAATAATTCTCTCCGGATACTTTGTGTGTGCCTCGCTTGGTAATAACTCGCTTCATCCCAGGATTGTCGGTTAAATTGGTTTCATCGTACCTAGTTCCAGATTTCGGTTGGTGCCACGTTTGCTAAGGTATTTTTTAAGTTTTCAATGAAGTCCCTTACAGTTTGCTCATCTACAGCCGCTCTGTTGCGTTTTATATTATTAGCAAGTCGAACTGTTAAATCGTTGTATCGTTTAATAAATGACTTTGGCCATTCCTTTCCAGGTAAGTTATTATTAAATCTGGGCACTTTCCTTCCCTGTCGATTCGAATATGTTTGGATTATACATCTTAAATCAAAGTGATTTCTTGGGAAGCCGAACACACTTATTTTATGAATACTTGTTACAAACTATCTTTCTTCTTCTAAGGTAAAAACAGGAGGAGATCCGGGTTTTTACAGTTTAAATTCTTTAATTTGTTGTTAAGAGTTCGTCGGGGTATTTTGTAGGTTTTGCGGCAATCCTCTGTGATTTAGTTGTTCAGGGTTATAATCGACGTATGTTCGGCTACCCGGTTTTCTCTGGTGTGTTGTCATTGTTTCATACTGAAAGAAAAACTGAATGTGGATACTTTGCATCATGGGGCAACTTTGCACCACGCTGCAAAGTAACCCCACGTTAGTGAAAAAATTTCACATTTTTACAGAATAATTTATGGATTTTTAATAATATGCAAAATAAAAACACTGCACAAAAATTGATGATAACAGAACCTTATTAAATAAAAATCACGTATAATTACCGTTAAATACGCCTTCAGAAGTCCACAACACTAGGATTTTTCCGTTCGATGTGGGAGCCCAAAATTTCCGTGCCGTACCGACTGAGTAATATGCAACACTGCGCGCGGCGCCGGATGAACAAAACAGTGTGCATCAAGTCACAATGGCGCCCTCTATTAATTACCACATGGACGTGATGAATTATATTTTTTCAAGGAATCTGTAGCAACTTTAATTATTTTCCGCATTTGGTGCAATGTTACCTATTATGGTGCAAAGTATCCTCACTTTACGGTACCTTTCCGAACAATCTTTAAATTTTTTTTTTATTATTATTTTTTTTATTTCGTTTTATAATACTTTTATTAACTTTCTGAACATTTTTTACCTTTTTTTAAATTTCTTACGATTTTTCAAAAATTTTTGTTTTTTTTTTCTAAAATTATTTTTTTTTCTTTTCTTTTTTGCCATCTCCGATCTCGTAGCTGAACTCCTTTGGCTTTTTTCGCCGAAAACCGCGTTTTTCCAACTTTTTTTTTTTCTTATTTCATTTTATAATACTCTTATTAATTTTCCGAACAATTTTTTACGTTTTTTTATTTTTTAGTTCCCATTTTATCGAAAAATTTTGGGTATCCGGAGAGGTGGGGAATGAGGGTATAATCCCCCCCCCCCCCCCCCCCCATTGATGACCCCGTCGCCGTCGTCCAGGATCCTCATTTTAGCCCGGCTACATGTCCTGAACATTTCAACCCTCTAGCTATACTGGAACGTGCTTAATTAAAACGTTTCAATTTTTCTCACTTTACCCACACTAAAGAAGTTTCACTTCAAAAAGATATGAAAGAACTTCTGTCAAACTTCGGTGCTCCATTTGGAGGTCCAAAATTATAGGTTCAGTATTTTTTTATCGGAATTTAGGTTCCCAAAGTTACTTAGAGCTTTTAAATAATATCATAAACCTAACTACTCCGAATAGTTTTTAATGATAATATCCAGCCTCTTGTGGAAAATCTATAGTACGGGCAACTTTAATTTGGCAGCAGGATGATGCTCCGTATCGCATAAGACAAAAAATCCAAAAATCACGAACTATTTGAATGCATAATACAAAGCAGATTGTGGCAAATGGAAATTATGCCTGGCCCCCGAGGAGCCCCGACTTAACCCCCTTTAGATTTTTCTCTATATGGCGTACACTGCTTACATTGCCCAGTGTAACGTTCAGTCCACGTCTAAGCTGGAGATGATTCAGTAATGGTGTGGGGAGGGATAATCCGAGATGCCCGCACCGAGTTCGTGGTCATGGGCCACCGATATGTTGAAGAGATATTAACTAATTACGTTGTAATTTTAGTGGATTCATCGGCGGATAATGCGCGACCACATACAGCAATGTATGTTACACAATATCTCGCGGAAGTGGTATTAACCAAATGAACTGGCCAGCATCGCCTGACCTCAGCCCATAGAGCAGGTGTGGGACATACTTACTAGGCTAGTCAGAGATCGCAAGGTACGATAAATGAGCTTCGTGTGGTCCTTCAGACGAAGAGCAAAATATTCCTCAAGATGCCAATCGTAACCTTACTGACGGTATGACCCGATGTATATGCTACATCATCATCATCATCAGCTTATCCTAGTCCATTGCTGGACATAAGCCTCCCGTAAATTCACCCACAAAGCTCGGTCTTGAGCCGCGTTTATACCATTTGTTGGAAATAAATTAATTATTAATAATATATTTATATTCTTTATAATTGCATCCAATTTGTACATTTATGTTTCAGATCGTCTGACATCTGGTTGGGGGGTCGTCCTCTACTTCTTTGGGCATCCGCTCTTGGTCTCCATTCCGTAATGCGTTTTGTCCATTCTAGCGATATGTCCTGCCCAATTCCATTTCAGCCTGGCTATAGTTTGTATGGCATCTTGCAGTCCGGTTCGTCTGCGGATTTCAATGTTTGGTACTCGATCCTTTAAGGATATACTCGACGCGCCGAACAGATTCACCAATCGCGGAAACAATTCGTCTCATTTTATGATTGAATCGACCCAATGTTTTGTTTTTCATTTCTATTTTTCTTATCCATAATACAAAAAATAAAAATAGAGTGTGTTAATCAAAGTTCCTATGTTTGGAATCAATGGAATCATAAAATAAGAAGAATTATTGTATCCATGTTTTCCGTGTTTGGTGAATCTGTTCGGCGCGTCGAGTATAGTCCCAGTATAGATCGCTCCATTGCATACTGAGCTACTATGATTTTCTTTATAGTTTGTTTTGTCAGTGTTAAGGTTTCCGCACCATATGTTAGCACCGCTAGGATACATTGGTTGAAAACCTTTCTCTTTAGACATATTGGGAGTGGTGATTTGAAGACGTCTTTAAGCTTGCCAAAGGCAGCCCATGTCAACCTTATTCTACGAGCAAGTTCGGATGTTTGATGATTATTCCTGCTGATACGGATCTCATGTCATAGATATTTATAGGCAGTTGTCTCCTTACTATTTCTCCACCTACTCTAACACTTCCACTAAGCACAAGATTTGTCATGTTTCAGTTTTGGTCATGTTGATTTTTAATCCTACTTTTTGTGAGTTAACATACAATTTTTCCAACATTGAGGCTGCGTTGTTCATACTGTCCGTGATCAAGACGATGTCATCCGCAAATCTGAGATGATTTAGCTTTTCGCCGTTTATATTTACTCCCATCTCCTCACAGTCTATCCCCTTACCTATATATTCTAACAGAGTAGTGAACAGTTTGGGTGAGATGGTATCGCCCTGTCTTACGCCTCTTTTTATCGCATATTTGTTTGTACTTTCTTAAAGTCTAACAGATGCTGTAGCGTAGTCATTATATATATGTTTTATGAGCGTCGTATAACGATGGTCTATTCGGCAGCTGGATAGTGCCTTTAACATCTCATGCTGGTTTACTGTGTCAAAAGCCTTCTCATAATCCACAAATATTAGTACTAGAGATTTATTATATTCGACCCACTTCTCAATCAGGTTCTTAAGAACTTGGAGGTGATCATTGGTTCCGAACCCTGATCTAAAGCCAGCTTGTTCTCTCAGCTGATATGCGTCCAGTTTGGCATTTAACCTTATGGTAATTATTTTGGTGAAGGGCTTGTATATTTGGGAAGAAGGCTGAACGGGGGCGATAGTTTTCTAATTTCGATATGTCTCCTCTTTTGTGAATAATAGTAATAATAGCGTTGTTCCATTTGCTAAGTGCTATCCATTTAATAAAGCATTCATTAAAAAGCAGCTTTAGGGCTCTTAATAGCTTATCTCCGCTACAGTCATTATAAAAGGCACCTTTCTCTAGATTGAATGAATGAATTAATGATCTTGGGAGTAACTATACTACGACCTGTATAAATCTACTGTATCCCCCTTCCTTGGTACTTTCGTTGATGTGATTCTCAATCAGAGTACCTTATCCAGCTTCAGTGCTTTAACAAAAGCAACTAGTCTGGATGGTTCTTTGGATGAAAGTTCCTCCTGTTCGACGATGCAGCACCCGAAGCTTCGCACTCCGTGAGAAAGTGTACTTTCCAGGTGCCTTCTTAACCGGCAGTGGCCTGTAAGAAAGCCGGTGAGAATGCGGATTGGTCTTACTCATTGTTATAAGGTTTATAAGGTTTTTGGATCTTCCTGGGTGAGAGGGCCCTAGAAGCATCTTTAATGGCCTTAATCCTGGAAGACGTTCCCATAGACTGATCCATTTGGTTCGCTCCTCTTTTCTGAACTCTTCCTTGTAGGTGTACTTCTCTATGCCACAGAATGGTTCCAGTCCTAAAAGCGGAAGGATAGTTTGTTATTCTTGCCCATCTAGGCATTCCTATACCATTCTGGAGCTGATTGTTGGTGAGCTCAGCGCTTTGATGGCTGTTTGACTGTCTCAGAAGATAACAATCTCTTTCTTCCTATAGTTTCTGTCTGACTAGTTGAAAATTAACTAAAACATCTTCCTTCTTCTACAATGTTTCTAATTTGTTGATCACTTAAGATTGTGTAACTTTAACTTAGTTTTAGAGCCGCCGCTTATTGTAGGCCCCCTGGGGCCGTGCCTCGTCCGTTGACACGGTCCCGCTGAAATATTTTAGCTAACCCAACCTTAATAAATGTTGCGT